>CM065701.1:29395338-29405338 GCA_017654935.2 Phymorhynchus buccinoides
CCTGGGAGCCTCTTGCGATGTATGACAGCTGTTGGGCCCTGAATGTGTTTTTGCCCGAAGCATCTTAAGCTTTTCTGTTTTAACATGACAGCTGCTGGAAACCATTACCATTTTATGAACAGCTTTTCTTGTCCCTCTTGTGGGTTGTGAAACCCGTTATGTAATTACATTGACACAGCTTGCTGTGAAGGCCGTCTTTTTTACGTGAGCTGCCCTGCCTGTTCTATGAAAGCGTTCCCGTTATACATTGGACTGATTTTTTGTTTGTGGATGGAAGACTGCCGTCATTACATGACAGCTAAAAAGCCGTTTATTATTACAGACTGATTTTGTTTAGACCGTTATTACAGGACTGACGACGAAGCCGCGTTATTAACATTAACAGCTGAAGCCCGCGTTATTAATTGACTGATGAAGACCATCCGTTTAGTTTTATTTGCAGAGGATCTTGACGAAAAAATAAAACCGAAAAAGCCGCGCGGTTTGATAGGCCCGCGCCGTTATTACAAACAGCTGGGAAAGGCGTTTTACGCCGAGGCGGTCGTTTTTGTTTTTTTATTACTATATGACTCTGTGAAAGACGTTTATTTGCAGAGAAGAGTGGCAGGGGATCTTCTGTGGACGAAAAACGAAGCCGTCTGTTTTTCGGTTCGTTTTTTTCGTTTATACATGACTGATGAATGCGGTTTGGTTATACAGTGGTACATGATCTGATATGATGAAGGCGTTTATATCTGTTTATACAGGATTCTGATGAAATTTGAAGGGACCCCGTTTTATTACAGGACTGACGAAAAGCCGTTATTAATAACAGCTGCTGAAGCGTCGTTTATTACATGACTGATTTGAAGGACGTTTATTGCAGGATTTGACGAAACGAAAAAAAAAAGCCGCGTTATTCGTTCGTTATGACAATGATGAATGAAGACGTTATATTCATGACAGCTGGAAAAAGCCGTTATGTACATGACAGTGAACTGAAGCCGTTATTAGGCCTACATGACCTGATTGTGTGAGACGTTTTAAAAGGGTGAGCACGCGTTAGACGGAGGACGTTATGGTAGTTAGGACTGACGCGAAGCCGCGTTAAAAGCCGATTACCTGACTGAGGAAAAGGCCGTTGGTACATGACTGAATGAAGGGACCAGCTATTACTGGATTTGAGTGAAACTTTAACAATTTACATGACAGCAGCTGGGAAAAGCCGTCCGGTCGCGTGTTATTACGGTGACGATTGATGAAACTATTATAACAATTACGTCAGGACAGCCTGCTTAAAGCCCTTATCATTGTGACAGCTTTTCTACCATTGACTGCCCACAATTCTGGTCTGTCTGTTATGTATGTAGTTGGTTCATGTTAGTCTTGTTCTGTCTGTCTGTCGTATGTATGATGTATGTTATTGTGTTGTATTTATGTAGGATGTCAGGTATGTTATTGTATGTATCTCTATCTCTCCTCTCTCTCTCCTCTCGTCCTCTCTCTCTCTCTCTCTCTCCTCTCTCTCTCTCTCGCTCTCTATCTCTCGCTCTCCATTCCCTCCCTCTTTTCTCCCGCACTCCACACCGGAGCCTAGCTTAGACAGGGCTGTAGGGCCTCCCTATGCAGGCTTTAAAGACACACTGACGCACCACGATTAAAAGTCCCTTGGTGTGTTTTTTTCGGGGGTAGCTTGGACCCACATACAAATGTCCCCAACTTCAAATTGAGTCTGCCTCTTTTATTAAAACTGTGTTTCGTTTTTTTCAATTTGGGAAAGACATTTGTATGGGAGGTAAAAACTGTGTCAAAGCAAGAAGACTTTACAGCTATAAGAACGGGAATAGCACGTGGAAAACCTGTGATTTTGACACGTGACCGGGTGCCGGTTCTTTAAAGGTGGACCCTGACGGAATGAGTTTTTGCAAGAAACACGTCGAGGTCCCAGAAAGACAGCCTTTTCAAGGATCGGAACACTCACTTTTGTTTTTTTTCGGTTTCCTAGAAATTAAACCCCGATTCAAAACGGCGATCCTCCCTGCGTGGAGATTGCCGGGACGAGTAGCCATTTTGGATGGGCGTTTGTGGTGGAGGGAGGACCTCATTGGGTGAAGCGTTTTCGTTTTGGTAGTGCAGTTAAAAAGAATATAAAAATGTTTTGGGAAGAATAATAACCCTAACCCGAGAAATGAAGGGGTGGGTTTCTTGCACATCTATGACCTTTACCCTCCTTTAGATAATACTGCAATTAAAAAAGAGGGGGAAAAAAAGAAGAAAAGGTTGTATACAAAAATTTCCTCGCCGAAACGATTGGCAGCCATTAGAAACAGACGCCACACACGCCCCATTCTCTTTGGGTGAAAGAATTGACTTCCGCAACTCCGCCAAGGAGGAGGAATCGCCGATTTTTTGACGGTTTGATTTCTAGGAAACCAGAGCTAAGTGAGTGTTCGATCTCTGTAAAGGGTGTTTTCTTGGTGATCTCGACTTTCGTGTTTCTACAAAACCTCATCCGTCAGGGTGCCCCTTTTTAAGTTTTTTTGGCCCAAATCTTTAGCACTTCCACTAACAGGAACACCCACACATTATGCTGTGAAGAGATTGCTGTTCGACTCGCACTTAAAAACGTATGTTTGAAACAAACGTACTAGCCCATTTTTTTTATATAGATTTCGAAAGCATCACTGCATCAGACCTCAGCTCCTGCACTGGGCTGCAGTGGTGAAGTGAGTCTAAAATATCTAAAGCCTAGTTATATAGGGTCGTTTGAAGAGTCATCTGGTGGGGTTACATGGGAGAAAAACATTGCCTTCTCTCTCTCTCTCTCTCTCTCTCTCTGCTATGCTCTCTCTTTCTCTCTGTCTCTCTCTCTCTCTCTCTCTCTCGCTCTCTCTCTCTCTCTTCACTCTCTCTCTCTCTCTCTCTCGCTCATCTCTCTCACTCTCTCTCTCTCTCTTCTTCTCTCTCTCTCTCTTCTCTCTCTCTCTCTCTCCCCCCCCCCCTACGGTGGTCAATGACAATTGACCATTTTGTGTCCCAGTGTAAGACTAAGTGTCACTCTCTCTCTCTCTCTATCACTATCTCTGTATTCTACATAAAATTATTCGTATTTTCAACCTGGGGAGGAAAAAAGGTCTTTAAATCACAAATACCTAAAATCTTTAATTCCTTGGAAAAATAAGTTAAAGTTTTTTAATTTTAATTTATTTCAAGTTTTTTCCTCTCTCTCTGTCCCCTCTTCCCTCTCTCCGCCTCCCTCCATCTCCAAATTCCTTCCCCCTTTGCCTTTCCCTCTCTCTCTCTCTCAAACTCTCTCACCGTCTTCTCTTTTTTTTTTCTTTTTTCCTCTCTCCACCCTCGTGTCCTCCTCTCCCTCTCTCCTCTCTCCTCTCCCATCTATCGTCTTTCCGCGTCCCTCCTCTCTCCCATCTCCTCTCATCCTCCGTCCTTTTCTCTCTCTCTCTCTCTCCCGCTCTCACGCTCTCTCTCTCTCTCTCACTCCTTCACTCTCTCTCTCTCTCTCTCTCCGCTCTCACTCTCTCGTCTCTGTCTCTCTCTCTCTCTCATCTCTCTCCTCTCGTCGCCCTCTCCTCGTCCCGTCCCTCATTCGGCTGCTTCTCATGTCGCTCCTCTCATCTCCGTGACTTCTCAGTCTCCCCCTCTCCATCTACCCCTATCCAGTCGTCTCTCCTCTCTACTCGTCCTCTCTCTCTAGTCGCCTCGCTCATCCTCTCACTCCTCTCTTCTTCTCTCTCCCTCTGCTCTCACTCTCTCTCGGTCGTCCTCTGGGATCTCTCTCTCCTCACGCGCTCTCGCACCTCTCTCCGAGTCCGTCTCATCATCCTCCCTCTCTCCTCTCTCTCTCATCGTCTCTCTCTCTCTCCTCTCTCTCCCTCCCCAATCCGTCTCCCCCCCTCTCCCTTTCTCCTTGTCCTCCTCTCTCCTCTGCCCTCTCTGAGTCATCTCTCTCTGTCCTCCTCGCAAGTCCCTTCATCCTCTGCTCATAATCTCTCTCTCACTCTCTCCTCGCGCACTATCTCTCCTCTTTCTCTCGCGCTCGTCTCACCCTCTCTCGTCCCCCTCTCTCTCCGCTCGTCTCGGCCCCCCCTCTTCCCGCCGCTCTCTCCTCTCGAGCTCTCCTCTCTCTCGCTCCCCCCGTCGTGTTTATCATCTCCTGAATCTCTGACATCTCCCCTCATTCATCTCTTCTCTTCTCGCGTCTCTCGCCGTCTCTCTCGCACCTCCTCTCTCTCTCCTTCTCTCGCGCTCAGCTCGCTGTCTCTCTCGTCTCCTCTCGCTCTCTCTCCTCGCTCACGTCTCTCTTCTCTCTCCTCCTCTCCTACCTCCTCGTCATCACTCCTCCCTCTCTCCTCAACTCTCCCATCCCACAAAATCGCCTCTCCTCTCCATCTCCTTCTCTTCTACCTCTCCTCTCTTCTCATCTCCACTGGTCTCCCTCTCGTCTCTCCTCTCACTCGTCTCTCTCTCTCCGTCTCCCTCTTCATCTCGTCTCGTCCCACCCTCCAAAAAAAAATCGCCGCTCGCTCTCTCCGTCACTCTCCTCCTCTCTCTCGATCGCGCGAGTATCTCCTCGCTCTCCTCTCCCCCCGTCTCTCGCTCTCTCGCGTCCCCCTGTCTCTCACTCCTCTCTTCCGGTCTCCTCACCCCACTCTCTCTCTCGTGACGTCCCCGCGTCTCTTCGCTCCTCTGTACTCGCTCTCTTCTCTCTCTTCCGTCTCATTGTAGCAAGTCGGTTCTCTCTCCTCTCTCATCCTCTCTCCTCTTATCTCTCTCTCTCCCTATCTCTCTCGTCTCTCTCTATCTCTCTCTAGTCTCTCCCTCTCTCTCTCTCCTCTCTCTCCCGTCTCCTCTCTCTCTCCCTCTCTTCTCCTCGCTCTCTCTCTCTCTCTTCTATCTCATCTCTCTCATCTCATCTCATCTCCCTCCTCTCTCTCTCCTCTCATCCTTCCCCTCCTCTCGACCTCTATCTCTCTCCTCTTCCGCTCATCCTCTCAGTCAGCCTCTCTCCTCTCGTCTCTCTCCCTTTTCGCCACTCTCTCTCTCTCTTGTCTCTCTCACTCTCTCTCATCCCACTATCCTCTCTCAATCTCTTCCTCGCTCCTCTCTCTCTCTCTCTCTTCTTCTCCTCTTCTCTCTCCTTCTCTCCTCTCTCTCATCTCACTCTCTCTTCTCTCTTCTCTCTCTCTCTCCTCTCTATCTCTCTCCCTCTCTCTCTCTCTCTCTCTCTCTCTCTATCTCTCTCTCTCTTCTACTACTCTCCTCAGCTCATCTGTTTTCTCTTATCTCTCTCCCTCAATCTCTCTCTCGCCTCCCTCTCTCTCTATCTCAGCTCAATCACTCCACCTCTCCTCTCTCTCTCTCTCTCTCTGCTCTCTCTACCCTCTCTCTCTTGATCTCTCCCTCTTCTCTTGTCCTTCGTCTCTCTCATCTCTATCTACTCTCTCGTCTTCTCTGTCTCTCTCTCACTCTCTCTCTCTCTCTCTCTCACTCTCTCTCTCCACTCTCTCTCTCGAGCTCTTCATCTCCTCTCCTAGTCTCTCTCTCTTCTCCTTCTCTCTTACTCGCGCCCTGGTCTCTCTCTCTCCCCTGCTCTATCTCTCGTCTCCTCTTGTCATCTCCTCTCTCTGTGTCTCTGTCGTCTCTCTCTCTCTCTCTCCTCTCTCTCTCTCTCTCTCTCTCCTCCCAACTCTCGTCTCTCTCTCTCTCTCTCTTCTTTGTCCATGTCCTCTCTTACCTCTCTCTTGTCTCTTCTCTCCCCCCTCTCTTCTCTCTAATCTCTTCTCTCTATCTCCCTTTCTCGTGGTCTCTGACTCTATCTAAATAACTCGCTCTCTCAAAAACTCTTGTTTTTCTCTCTCCTTCTCTTCTCTCATGCAGTCTCTCTCTCGTCCTGTCTTCGTCTCCTACTCGCTGTGTCTCCCCTGCTCTCTTCCCGTCCTATCGTCTCCCTTCTGCTTCCTCTCTTTTCCCTCTCTCCCTCTCCTATGTCTCTCGTTCAACTCCCCCCCTCTCATCCTGTTATTCCTCTCTCTCTCTCATCGAGGACTGGTCTCTCTATTCCTCCCTCCTACTACTGTCCTGTGACTCGATCTCTCTGCTGGTCTTTTCACTCTCCCTACTGCTCCCTCCGTTCTCTCGCTTTCTCTCTCTCTCTACACTGTCTCTCTCTCTCTCTCTGTCTCCTCATCTCTTACTCTCTCTTCTCGTCTCTCCCTCTCTAGTTCCTCAAGATGCTCTACTCTCTTTTCTCTTTCTCTTAACCTCGGGCAGATCTCCTGTCTCGCCTCGCTCTTCTCTCTCCCCTCCCTCTCCTCCTCCACGGTTACTCTCTCCGGTCCGGTCCTCCTCAACATTCATCTCTCTCTCTGACCTGTCTGCGCATGCGCTAAGTATCGCATCCTGACGTACCATCAAATTGCCATCTTTTGTGTATTCCACACTAAATTGAATTTGTAGAGGCCTTATTTCTCAACACTAACCTTAACGAGTGAAATACTAAGACAAAACATTTCTTGACGAATCCCTCTAGTAAACTCAACTATGAATGCACCTATCGGCTCGTCTGCCGCCCTAACGATCTTTCTCTCCGCCGCCCCTCCCTCTCTGTTCACAATCTCCCCCTCTCACTCGCTCTGACTCCCTCAAGTCGACCCCATCTCTCCCGCTCTCCAATCTCCAATCTCCCCAGTTACCCCCGCCCTCCGTTTCCGATAAGCTACGCCTCACTCTCTTCGTCTCTGCTGTATGCTCCTCCGCTTCTAGGCAATCTAACCTTGCCGTCTCTCTCCTCTCTCTATCTCAGCCTCCCGTCTGGGTCCCCCACCGCCTCTCGGACTCGCCTCACGATTGCGAGCGCCACGCTCCGCGCGTGTGCTCTGCCTATGCCCGTGACGTCTCCCTGCGCCCTCTTACCTGTGGTGGTGGCCAGCCGTGGCGTCCGCGTGTGCACTGTGTTGGTTTCTATGTGCTCCGTGCCCTTCTTGCCCCGCCTCGTCTGTGTGTGTGGTGTGTCCCTCCTGTTCTCGTCCTCCCTGTCCGTCCCCCCCCTGTCTTCATCCTCTGTGTGTGTCTCTTCCTCTCGTGTCTTCCTCTTTATTTTATCCTCACATGTCCCCCCGCTTGTGCTCCCTCTTCTATCCCTTCTTCCCCCGTGTCTCCTGTTCTTCTCTCTGTTCCCACTCGCCCCCTCTCGTGTCCCTCCCTGTCTCCTCCATCTGTCTCCCCCCCTCATCTCCCAGTCCGTCTGTGTCTCTCCTGCCTGTCTGTGTCCTGTGTCTGCTATCTGCACGTGTCTCTCGAGCTGCTGTTCCTCCTGTGTTCTTGTGGTCCTCCACCTTCTATAGTCTTCTGTGTCGCTCTTGTTTCTGTGACTATCACCCTGTTTTCCCTAGCGGTTGTTGTTTGCTTCATTTCTCTCTTTATTTAATGTAAAAAATCTCTTTTGTGTTCTCCCTTTATCTCTGGTCTTTGTGTTTACCCACAAAAAGACACTAAGTTAAACATCTCTTTTATTTGGTGTATTTCCTCTATCTCTTGTCTCATCACACACTCCTTCCCCCTCTCCCCGGCCTCGCGTCTACAATACGTCCAGCCCCTCAACCTCTACCTCCCCTCTCTCTCGTTCTACTATAATCCCTCCTCTCCTCTCCTCCTCTAGGTCTCTCTCTTTCCACAATTTACATCCAATATATTACATTCCCCACTTGATCTTTCAACATCAGACATCAAAAACTCAGCGACACATGGGGATAACGATCATTCTTAAAATCAAAATTCGTACTCAGCATGCCCTCTCAACGTGTATCACTCTTCTATCCCTCTCACACCCCCATCTCTCTATCAATCACTCAAATCTCTCAGATCTCTTCACATAGTCGTACTTTCTCAATCTAATCTCCCTCTTCTAGATCACTCTCCTTCACGACACACTCATCTCCACCGTGTATAAACATATCTTACTCCTACAAGGGAGAGCTACAATCCTCTCTTCGCGCTCTCAATAACTCCTCAAACTCGCTTCCTCCCAATTACACGCCTCACTCCTCGCCTCTCTCATCTCTCTCGTCCTCAACACACGGTCATATACCTATCCTCTCTTCTCTTCAACACAGGATCGAATCGTATCATCCCCTCGACGATCACTTGCATCGCAAATGAGACACACACACATGCACTTGTAAGCTTCAGCGCAACACTATAGAAATCTACGCTCCTACAACTCCTCTCTCCAACCCACGCACGCACTCACATATGAAAAACAAATGTTATGTATCTCTCTCCATCTGTGAAACACCACTAGAATTTCTTAGAAATCTCTCATAATCGTCTCACTGCTTATGTCTCTGCGCCCTCTGCGTCTGTTTCTAGCTACTCATACGATGTCTTGTTCAGTACCAGTCTCTTGCCAACTGTTTCTCTGTCCACATCAATTTCTATCTCCTCGCTCATCATAATCTATCTCCTCCTCTCTCACTCATCTCTCCTCTCTCTCTCTCTTAAAAATTCGCCACACCCTCTCTCTCTCCTCTCCCCCTCTCCCACACACTCCAGCCCTCATCTCCCATTCATCTCTCTCTCTCTCCCTGCATCCGCACCTTCTAATGCCCTCTCTACTCTCTCTCTCTCCACTCTCTCTGCTCTCCTCCCACTCTCTCTCGTTGTCTCTCGCTCTCTCTCTCCCGCCTCTCAGCTCTTCCACACACACAATCTCATTTGAAATATGACTTTCAGAACGAACTCACAAACGCTTCGCTACGCTAACAATCTTTCACTCTCTATCTCTGAGCCAATCTCTTGTCTCTCTCTCTGGAAAGTGTCACATGCTGACAACGCATATCTAGCTATCAGGTATTCACCGGCCGTCGTCATGTGTAGTGTGAGAACTGGTGTGTTACGGGGTGTGGTTCACAACCTTCGTGCCGCTTTCACTGCCTGTGTCTCTCTCTTTCTCTCCTATGTGTGTGTAATGTCTTGTGCCTGTCAGTCGACTCCTGTCGTCTTCAGTTTCTCCCAGTCATCGCGATATGTGTTAGAAACAGATGTTGGTAAGTGGATTGAAAAGGCATTATGCTAATATTCTTTGTGAATGGGTACATGTACACTAACTCGTGAATTAGCCATGTTTTTTTTTTATGCAATTCGACAGAGAAATGTGATTGAGAATTTAGACAAATAATAAGTTGTGAGAATGTTCTTATATAGAGAAGAAAATAACATGTCTATAATAATTATAGTGTTGTTAACAAATGTCGGCTTGCCTAGTATACGTTTGGTGTCACGACATCTCTTCACCAACATGCTAGTAAAACACCATTAATTAAAACTACCTCACTATAACTTGTGTGGTGAAGTCTGTCCGTGTAGTGAGGCATTTTTGGCTTGGTGTGCTCGTGCCATGTACCGCATTTGTGCCTCCCCCCCGCTCGTGCGTCGTGTCATTGTGTGGTGTATCTGTCGCTTTGTGTGGTTCAATCCAAAAAAACAAATTCAAAAAAAAAAAAAAATGAATAATGGTGAGTTTACCAAAAATGTGACAAAACACGTCAGAAACGAAAAAACAAAAAATTGTGTTTAAAATTGAGTTAAAAAAATAACGATGCCATTTCACCAATGTGTGTCTGTTAATGTTGTCTGGTCGGCTGTACATGTGACAGTGCAAAGTCACGCTGTGCGTGCGTGCGTGCGTGCGAGCGTGCTTAAAGTGTGTCGTCAGTGTGTGTGTGTAGTGTGTGGTGTGGTGTGTGTGTGTGTGTGTAAGTGTAAGTTGTGATGTGTGTCTGTGTATGGAGTGCGTGCATGCGCGTGCGCATAGTGTGTGTGTGTGTGGGTGTGGTGGCCGTGCGTGTGTGTCGTGATTGTCTGGTGTATGCATGCGTCGTAGACCGCATGCGCGTGTGTGTGTGCTGGCGGTGTGATGTGTGTGTGTGTGTGTGTGTGGTGTGGTTGTGTGTGTGCGTGTGCGTGGATGCGTGTGCGTGTACGTACCACCATTCATAAAACA
>CM065701.1:29410338-29417838 GCA_017654935.2 Phymorhynchus buccinoides
TATTTTTAGGTTAGGATCAGCCTAGGGGTTATGTCCATGAAACAAGAATGACACCAGACTTTGAGTTTGAGGGTTGGAAGCATGAGGGGTGGGGCGGGGTTGGGGGGGTGTCCTCTGGAAGGGGGTGGGGGGTTTTGGGGTGGGGGGGTCCGAAAGTACAAGATTGCGTGACACTCTGCTCAATAATCCTCCCATTACTACTACTCTGTCTCGGTTCCTCTGTAATGTATGCAATGTCCAATGCGGTGGGATGGAAAACTATGATACAACTGTGTGTTCGAAAGTGTTTTCAATCTCTCTCTTTCTGTTGATCTCTGTCTCTCTGTCCGTTGTAATGTCTGTCGTAGTCTCTGTCTGTATGTCAGAGTGAGTGTGTGTGTGCCTTTGTCTGCCTGTTGTTTCTCCGTCTGTCCTCTCTCTCTCTCTGTCTGTCGCTATCTGCTCTCTCTCTCTCTCTCTCTCTCTCTCTCTCTCTCTCCCTCTCTCTCTCTCTTTCTTCTCTACTATCTCTCTCTCCCCCCCCCTTCTCTCTCTCCCTCTCTCTCTCTCTTTCTCTCTCTCTCTCGCTCTCTCTCTCTCTCTCTCTCTCTCTCTCGTCCTCTCTCTCTCTCTCTCTCTCTCTCCAGTCAAAATACACTCAAACCACTTAAAAGCATTTATCGGACGCTCTCTGAAGCTCATTCTTCTTAAGCCATCGTCCCTCCTTTCTAGTGATTATAAGAAATTTTAGATATACTCCCAATACATGTTAAGTGTCAATATAACAAAGCCGGCTTATGTATCTTGTTTAATATGTTCCCCATCAACAATATCCGTGCAAGAAAATTATCCACGTTCCAAAACCAAGAACAAACTTATTCATGACATCTCTTATTTATTCAGGTACCAAGCTATGGAGTGATATGCCTGTCCATCTAAAAACGAATCCCAGCTAGAAGGGCATATCCAAATATTTGATTGATCAACTATAATTCCTGTAGCCATATTTGTGTTTATTTTTTACTAATGCTAGATATTCATATATATATATATACAATTTTACCTTTCCTTATTAATTTTACATCCATGATTATTGTAATTCTGAAGTAATGCCCATGGAGCAGCAACCTACATGCTATGCATGACATGTGTGTACGGGTGTGCTCGTGTATATGGGTGTAAGCGTGTATGTGTGCGCATATGAGGGTGTGTGTGAGTGTGTGTGTGTGTGTGTGTGTGTGTGTGTGTGTGTACGTGTGTGTGTGTGTCTGTGTGTGTGTGTGGTGTGTGTGTGTGTGTGTGTGTGTGTGTGTGTGTGTGCGTTTGTGCGTGCGCGCGTGTGAGAAAGATGCACGAGCGCGCGCGCGAAGAGAGAGAGAGAGAGAGAGAGAGAGAGAGAGAGAGATGAGAAGGAGAGAGAGAGAGAGAGAGAGATTATTAAATTGTTCTTTAATTTTTGAATGTAAATAATGTAATGTATTTGATGCCATTTTTTTAAATTTGTTGTGCATGTTTATGAATTTTGTGGACATTATTTATTTATTTATTTTATTATTTTTTTCATTCTCATGTTTTGCCTGAGGGCATGGTGTAAAAAAGCTGTCTCAGCTTATCCAATTTCCCTCATTAAAAAAAAGTTCGTATTCGTATTAAAAAAGTTCGTATTCGTTATTCTCTCTCTCTCTCTCTACTCTCTCTCTCTCTCTCTCTCTCTCTCTCTCTCTCTCTCTCTCTCTCTCTCTCTCTCTCTCTCTCTCAATACTAAAATTATTAGTTACGCCGGCATCACATCGTTATGGTTCCAGCAACTACATTTTGCCAAACACTAGAATTGACAAATACAAATCAAGTTTTGCCTTCTCAGGTTCCTCAATTTGGAATTCCCTTCCCTCTGCCATTCAGTTATGCCCTTCCATCTCACGATACAAAAAGATGGTGCGGGCAAACATAATTTACAGCCCTGCTTAAATCCTGTGTCATTTTGAACTCACAATGTATAACTGTATTGCCTTGTGTACAACTACATGTTATATGCATGGTATATGTCAATTGAATGTTTACATCTCAGTTTTATGCTTTGTTTATTTGCTTGCCTTTAAAAACTGCTTGTTAAATGTTGCTTTGGATTAATGTTTTGCTTGGTTCACCTCCTACTTGTCATCAATTTTTGTTTCACCATGTGGTTTTCCACAATGGTTTTTTGTAATAATAATTTTTTTTGTTTTTTTTTTTAACAATCTATATATGTATGAGACAGAGATTTTTTTTTTAGAGAGGTATGTACGAGAGACAGATGAGCGAGTGTGAGATAGAGAAGACGAGAGATATAGAAGAGAGAGATGAGAGAGAGTATACAAATGTTTTTTTGTTTCTTAAATTCCTCATCTCTTGCTTCTTTTACTCCAAGGACACTACGCTCTCGGCTGTAAAGTTGGCGGTAGGCATCGCCTCTCTTCTCTTTATTCCTTGTCAAATTATACTCGTTGGTTCAGTCTCCATCTCTTTGCTTCTCTATCTCAGTCAGTCTTTCCAAGGCTCTCTCCTCTCTTTTCTCTCCTGGTTCTCTCTCGTCTCCCCACACTCGCAACTCGGTCCAGATACTCCTCTCTCTACTCCTCTCCTCTCTCGGTCACTCTCGTCTCTCTCTCTCTCTCATTCCCTTCTCTCTCTCTCTCTCTCTCTCTCTCTCTCTCTCTCATCCCCAGCTCTCTCTCTGTGGTTTGTGACAGTAATGTGGGCCCTTGCTCTCCTCTGTGTCGGTGCGTGCGTATAGTGCGTGCGCATCTCCAAACATGGAACACTCAATTTGTTTACTAAAGTTTTATTATTTTGTGTTTTTGACGGTTTAAGGTTTTAATTTCAGATTGAATGGTTAAAAGATACACATTTCTAAAGTTTCGCTGAAAACCGACATTGTCACGCGAATGGCGTCACTTTCCATATTTGGAGATGACCAAGTCCAGCATTGAACGTCTTGTCGTCTTTTACTTCTTCTTCTTCTTCTTCTTCTTCTTCTTCAACTTCTTCTTCTTCTTCTTCTTCTCTTCTTCTTTCTTCTTCTTCTTCTTTCTCTTACTTCTCCCCCATCCCCCTTTCTTCTTCTTCAATAATAAAAAAAACCCCACCCTAACCCTAACCTAACCATAAGCCTATCCCTGACCTAAGAAATGCAAAAGGCTGCATTTAGTTCATATAATTTAGGCAGAGATAACTTCTTCTTCTTTTTTTTCTTCTTTTTTTTGGGGGGGGGGGGGGGGGGGGGGGGGGGCAAGTGACCACAATCGCAGCTTTCAGCCAGCCAATCAAAGTGATTGATGTATGATTACTGCGGTTAGGTATTTATGCAGGCATCAGAATGCTCGTCAGAGGGATCAGAGGATTTCAGAGGATTCAGAATTTCTGACAGAGATTGGCTCCTCTTGTCATCTCTAGGTTTTGTGTCTTTTTATTTCAGTGTTATCCTTTGTGTTAAATAGACATTTTTAAAGTGATTTATCACTATATTGAGCTTTTTTGGTGGTGTAGGGAACTCATTTCAGTGCTTGTCCCTCTTCAATCTAGAGGCCTTGATGGCCCTTTTACAGCAGTTTTCAGAGGATTGGACTTCAGACTATTCTGATGCCTGCATATATGTTACGCCCAAATCTCTGAAATTGCATATTTAATGAAATAGGCTAAATAGTTTGCCCAGTTCGTGCCCAGTATGGAAATGCGCCATGAATGAAAAGTATTTTTTCGTCCATAAACACACAGCGATCTAGAATTGGTTCAACAAATGCGAAAATCATACATGTAGATGAATTTAACCCTTTCACCGCCAATGTGTCACATATGTAGCACCACAACGGTTTTAACACCTCATTATCTGTCACTAAAAAGGCATCAAATCAGGGTCTGTTATCCATCAGACCCTATTTTCTTCTCAAAAGGTTACGTGGAAGTTGACGGAAATATCCTGACGGGGCAGTGAAGGGGTTAATTTTGGGAGGTAAAGGTAGGCCTAATGCTATACCTCAGGGCTCCCAGGGGGGTCTATGAAGCACTAAAATTCCACAGGATCCCTCTAAAAGAATGCGCAGGGATGCACTAGAAAAACTCTTTTTATCATTCGCAACTGCCTCTGGGACCCTCTATCCCTGCCTCTAGGACCCTACGTATACTGTAAGTGACGGAGTCCTTGGGACCCGTTGTTTTGCAGGACGATTGGGAGCCCTGTACATGTCATAGACGAAACCCCAATATTGCAGATTATTTTTTTTCTTCCGTTTCTACCCAATTAAGTTTTATGGTATTTAAAAAAAATGAGAAATGGCTGGCGGCGAAATGGTGCTTTAGTTAAAAATTATTTTATTCAGACTTAATTTAATTTTAAAAACCTTTGATATAACATGTCTCTCTCTCATGTCCCAGAGTGCCATTGGGTAGAGTTGGGGGGGGGGGGGGGGGAATGGGGGTTGAAGATCACACAATGTTGAAACATGTGCACTACTCTTGAATCAACCTTAATTAATTCCTGCGCAGAATGGAAATTGAACAATTTGATGTAGATTGTCTATTTAGTGGATTGGGCAAAGCATTTTGCCCCTCTAATGTAAATAGGCAGCAACGCGAACCGGACATAACATATACCACGGGTTTGGGCCCACACATGTGCGTAACACCCTCGTGATACCCACAACGTACGCAACGCAGACAGACGGACATCTACACGTAGGTGTAGACGCGACGCTACGCACGCACGAGGCACTACGCACGCACAGCTGACACCACGCACACACACACACACCACACACACCACACCACACACCACACACACACACACACACACACACACACACACACACTGTGGGTGAAGCTTTACAGAATCTGTGCATGCTTTCCCTTTGAAGACGTGTACGCCCATTATTCCAGGCTCACTTTGCATTACAAGCTAAATAAGTCTGGGCTTACTCCCTTTCAGTCTGGTATTTCTTCTTTTACCCCCACCCCCTCTCCCGGATATTGTTCAACATACTGAAAGGATTAAAATGAAAACTGGCATAATTATTTGTCCACAGATAAGAGTACATGGCCGTCTGGCCATTTACCCAAATAGCAAGGGCCAAGGGGTGCTATTCATTGTACAGTGGAACCTCCGGTTCATTTTGACAACAAAATTATTCCTCTTTATTTGATGTCTTCATTCTGTCTGTCTGTCTGTTTGTTTGTCTGTCTGCATGCCTGTTACTGTTGTGTGTTTTGCAAACTCTCTCCTTCTTATTTCGTTATCGTTCTTTACTTCTTTTGTCTGTGTGTTTGCTATCTTTTTTTTCTTCTTTTTTTTCTGTCAATGTCTGTCTGTAATTTGTCTGTCTGCATGCATGTTCTGGTTTTTGTTTTGCAATTGTATCCTTCTTATTCTTATCCTCACTCTTTTGTCGGTCTGTCGTCTTTGTCTGTTCTGATCTGTCTGCTGTTTGTTTGCTGTCTGTCTGTCTGTTTGTCTGTCTGTCTCGCATATTTATGGTTCATTTTCCAAACTTCTCCTTATATTCATCTCCTCATTCTGTCTGTCGGATGATCTTGTTTCTTCCATGTCTGCCAGTCAGTCGTTTTCCGGACCATGACTGCCAGATAGCAGAGGGGCCGATGCTATTCCTGCGGGCTGGGCTAGAATTTGTTTATAGTGGATATGCCTTGCCAGGTACTCCACACTCTCTCTCGACCAAAGGATTTGAGGACTGCTGCATTGGGGAAGTACTCAAAGGCCCAACCCATCCTTTGGCTTGCAGCACTAGACCAGAGCCGGTGCTAAGGCCCCCCTCGTTGAGAGTCATAATTTTCAACAAGAGACTAAGCTGTACATGATTTTCCATGACTGTAGACAATCATAATTGTGCAGCTCTCATGTTACTGTTGGCCCCTACTACATGCTAATATCAACCAATGATAAAAGCCCATTTGAGCAAAGGCAAAAACCCATAATAGGATTCTAATAACGAACAGTTTTACTTGTTTTAAACACACACGCGCGCGCGCGCGCGCGCACAACATACACACACGCGCGCAGACGAGCGAGAGCAGAGAGAGAGAGAGAGAGAGGAGTGAGAGAGAGAGAAAGAAGAGATAGAGAGAGAGCAGAGAGATGAGAGAGAGAGACAGAGCAGAGAGTAGAAGAGAAGGAGAGAGAGGGAGGCGAGAGAGAGAGAGAGAGTGGGGGAGGACAGAGGACAGACAGACAGAGAGAGAGAGAGAGAAGAGAGAGAGAGAAAGAGAGTGGGGGAGGACAGAGACAGAGAGACAGACAGGACAGATAGATAGAAAGAGAGAGAGAGGAGAGATAGAGGAGAGAGAGAAGAGATAGACAGACAGAAGACAGAGACAGACAGGCAGACAGAAGACAGACCGACAGACAGACAGAAGAGAGAGAAAGATAGACAGATAGACGTGAGACACAAAACCAGAGCCAGATGAGATGGCAAGGAGGACAAAGATAATCTCTTTGTGTGTGTGTGTGTGTGTGTGTGTGCGTCGTGCTGTGGCGTTGTGTGTGTGGGTGTGTGTGCGTGCGTGTGCGTGGTAGTGTGCGTGTGCGTGCGCGCGCGCGGCGCGCGCGCGCGTGTGTGTGTGTGTGTGTATCTATCCTCTATGAATGAAGTCACGTAGACCTGTGTCGCGTGTTTGGGTCGGTCTGTTTATCTATCTTGTGTGCCTGTGTGTGTGTGTGTTGTGTGGGTGGGTGTGTGGGTGTGTGTGTGTGTGTGTTTAATGTGTGTGTCCAATAGAGTGATTAGCAAGTGCGGAGAACATTAGGTTGCAGTGGGTGGTTGGTTAGAGTAATCGATCGTTTGTATTAATGGAATGGTTGCTGGTTTTCCGTTTTCTTTTTCTTATTTATACCCGGCCAGAGGCCGGTGTTTTGCGATTGGTTGTGTGTGTGTGTATGTGTGTTGTTCGTGTGTGTGTGTGTGTGTGTGTAGTGTGTGGTGTGTGTGTGTGTGTGTGGTGTTCTTGTGTGTGTGTGTGTGTGTGTATCGATTATCTTAAACACTACTGTTGGAACTTGCATTAAAATTGCCAGAGGGGTTTGACAGCTGAAAAGGAAGCTTCTGTCTTACTCAACGGGCTGACTTGACCTGAAGTTTGACCTTGAAAAAACCGAAATTTACTTCTTTGGGCTATGTCATTTCCCCCCCAGCTTTATTCGTTGAAACTAGTGAACAGAATCGCATTCAAATTTGTGTGTGGCTGTTGGTGTACCATGAGTGCAAAGGAAGTTTGTATGAAAGTTCAGCTGTTATCTCGTGAACTACTGAACAGAATCGCTTCAAATTTTTGGGCATGTATCTATGCGTTCTGTTAAGGGTGGAAAGTGGGTGTTTATGGGTTTTTTTGGGGAGAGAGGACATAACGCGGTGCAAGAAGTTTGTATAAAAAGTGCCAGCTGTCATCTCGTAAATAGAACAGAATCGCTTCAAATTTTGGGATATGATTTTATGCGTTCTGTAAGGGCGGAAAGTGGTGTGTTTATTGGGGGGTTGA
>CM065701.1:29422838-29425338 GCA_017654935.2 Phymorhynchus buccinoides
TACACGGAGGCAACTTACGGCTGGCCGGTTTGGGCCAGAATACTTCTGTGAGGGTAGTAAAATATCCCAGTTGCCAATAGTCCACACAGGGATGTAAACAACGCCTGAAAACCTTTACCTGTTCTTTCTTTTTTTTTCTTTAAAAAAAAAAGTATTTCGCATGTCTTCAAGCCTGATAAGGGTCCTATTGATCTTCTCTTGTTTGTAGCTCGTTGATTATAAGAAAGATTATGTTGACATAATACTTGCTAACAGTTTCCTTGTTGCCAAGGCCCGTTTTCTGCAAAACTGTGCCTTGCAAACAACAACAACAAACAACAACAACAACAACAACAACAACAACAACAACAACAACAACAACAACAACAACAACAACAACAACAACAACAAAACAACAAGGGCAACAACAAAGAAAGAAAGGAGGAGGAGGAGGAAGAAGAAGAAGCGCATCTTCACCAGCACCAGCAAAAGCAAAAGCAAATAAAACTTGAAAGTAAGAACTAAGACAACAAATTCAGGAGTTAACAAGGTCAGGATGGCGATAATTGTTTGCGCGGATGCCCTTCCTCTCATGGTGACACACCACCACACAAAATTTGAAGCGATTCGGTCAAGCGGTTCGGGAGATATCCTTGGGACAGACAGAAGAGGGAAAAAAAAGAAAAAAAAGTTCCATACACGAACGAAAACATACTCCTTTGTGGATCTACTTCGTAGATCGGCAAAGGACAAAAACGACAACCTCTACTACAGTAATGGCAATAGCATTAGGCATAGGCCTAGTAGTTAACCAGCCAAGATGCTACATCATCAAGGGAACGGAGGTGAACTAAGTCTGTCCGACAGTTTCGCTGCACTGCTTGAATAATTAATGTTGAAGTGCGAGTCAAGCACAGCAGGAAACATCTTGCGTACACTAATCCTGACAGCTGCCAGATGGAACTTTTTTGTTCCCCTCCATCTAAACGACTCCTCCCGCCCCTTACTTCCCCTACACCCACCCCACTGATACTTCTTCCAGTCCCGTTTTCATGTTTATATAGAGTTTATAGCCTTCATAGGCTCCTTCGACGTACAGATCCAGATGTTGATTGCCGCCTGACATACACGGTTTAAGAAAAGCATCTGGTGTTCTGTTGACAGTTGTCAGATTGAAAACCATCAGGTCGCACGGGTCAGGCTTGCTTTTAACCCTTTCACCGCCAAAGTCGCATTTTAGCACCACAGTGATTTAAGACCTATGTCATTAACCCTTTCACCGCAAAGTCGCATTTTAGCACCACAGTGATTTAAGACCTATGTCATTAACCCTTTCACCGCCAAAGTCGGCATTTTAGCCACCACAGTGATTTAAGACCTATGTCATTAACCCTTTCACCGCCAAAGTCGCATTTTAGCACAACAGTGATTTAAGACCTATGTCATTAACCCTTTCACCGCCAAAGGTCGCATTTTAGCACCACAGTGATTTTTAAGCACCACATGTCACTAAAAAGCATCAAATTGGGGTCTACTATTCAAAGACCCTAGTGTCTTAGTTTTGGAAAGTAAGGATATAGACCTTATTTTATATGTCACAGAAGAATCCCCAATACTGCAGATGGTTTTTGTTCTCTACCCAGGTAAATGTAATGGAAATGCTTTGCTGAAACATGGCTGGCGGTGAAAGGGTTAAAAGGCATCAAATCGGGGCCTATTACCCAAAGACCCTATTGTCTTAGTTTTGGGAAGGAAGGCTAGACCTTATTTTATATACGTCACAGAAGAATCCCCTCAATCACTGCATGCAGATTTCTTTTGTTCTCTACCCAGGTAAATTCAATGGACATTTTTATTATCGCTGAAATATGACGGCGGTGATGAAAGGGTTAATATGGTTAAAAGGGGCACCCTGACGGATGAGTTTTTGCCAGAAACACGTCGAGGTCATCAGAAAGACAGCCTTTTCAAGGATCAGAACCCTCACTTTGTTCTGGTTTCCTAGAAATCAAACCGTCAAAACGGCGATTTCTCCTTGGCGGAATTGCCGGACGAGAGAAGCCGTTATGGACGGGGTGGGTGGAGGCCACTGTGAGAGTGGTTTGAAGCTTAAAATAATGGAGCTATTTCCTTTGTTGTGAGCGAAACTCCTTTTGGTAAACTCTATAAAAACTATATAAAAAGGCTTACATTGTGGAAATTTCGTGCAAACGATTTTGTCTAACTCAGGTGGGCCATTAGAAAAACTTGCCTTCTCTTTCACTGAAATAATCTGACTTCCAGCGCCTCCGCCAAGGAGGAATCGCCGATTTGACGGTTTGATTTCGAGGAAACCAGAGCAATGTGAGTGTTGCGATCTCTGTAACTGGTGATCTCGACGTGTTTCTTGCAAAAAAACGTTCCCGTCAGAGTGTCCCTTTAAGTCCCCATCCGAAGGACTCAACGTTCACTTCGATTTTCCCGTCGAATTAGAAAGAAAAAAGAATTAGTAAGAAAGGGCGAGATTCGAACCCGGGTCACT
>CM065701.1:29435338-29440338 GCA_017654935.2 Phymorhynchus buccinoides
CGGCACAGTGAAATCTGAGAAGAAAAATGCCTCAGTCAGCTATTGAAATGAGGGGTTTGGGTCAAGGTCATCACGTTAACCTACGTGCACCTACATTTTTCTGGCATTTTCTGACCTAAAGAAAATGCCAGCGCAACAGGACATTCGTGACGAAACCTAGGACGACAACGACAAAAAATTAGCTGCCGTACGGGCAAAAAACCTGAGCCGTGCCGTCCTCATGGAGATTTCCAGCTGAAGACACGAAACGGCAACGGCAAGAGGCAGAGAGCAGATTCGAGAGACGAGAGGATGTTTTCGAGAGCATTGTAGCGACTTCTGTCTTGCCCAGTTGCCTTCCTCCGAAATAGGGACGGCACCATGAAATTTGAGGAAGCCTTAAATGCCTGTGTCAGCACACGATGGAAAAGGGGCGGGGGGGGGGGGGGAGGGGAGAACTGGTTTAAGGTCTGTTGCCCCGATCAATGGTTGAAGGTACTTGTCTTTGGAAGGTAACATAGAGTTGCCATTTCGTTCACACATGAAGCAAGGCTGCATGTGAAGCGTTTTTCTAGTTTGGAGGATTACGGGTTTCGTCACGTCTCTTTACCATAGGAACGACAACGATTGACTTTGTTGCGTGCCAGAGAGAAGACATAATGCGAATACGAAATGTTTATTGACGGGGTAATAGATAAGCAGAAGTGTCGGGCATGTGTGGGTTTTTGATAAGAAGTTTGTTTTACACCCCATACATTATCGAAAGATAGCAAGCCAAAAGCCAAGCAACAGTGAAAAACAAAAATTAACAAAACTGCAACCGCCGAGCGGCTGCAAAGTCCCCTCGCAGCATTCACGAGCTACTCCGAAATCGGAATGTGTCGTCGCTGTACACACAGGGGGAGACCATTGAGAACTGAAAAAGCAGGACGCACGCACGGACGGATGGACGGCCGGAAAGGGAAAGTGGGACATATCGGCCTGTGACACAAAGAGGGCCTAGGGCAAAGCTGACTGTAGATCTGATGGCGGCGTCTTTCAAGTGAATATTCCCACCCAGTGCCGCGTGTTTCATGGCGCATGTGTGTTCGGACCCGTGATTTGAGCCGCGCGCGATCATCATGCGCACACGAGCGCACAGAAAAAATTTCATGTCCTGGAACAGGCGAAGTGGCAGATATCAAAAGAAAACGTACTTACAAAAAAACGCATCAAAACAGCACGTAACTGAATAGTTGGGATATAGGCCTATAATTATAGCCTTGTCGTAAGACCATTCATCAAGAAATGTTGTGAAAAAAACTGCAATTGAAATACATGCAAAACTTGGAACTTTACGCGAGATATTAAGCGATTATGTGTTTTGGTTGGTTTGAACCCCGCGTAAACTGGCGCGACCAACCTTGACCTTAATGTAAAACCTAAATACAAAATCAGTGGATAGCTTGCATCTTGGCCAACTAGTATACCAGCCAATTTGATGATGATAGACTGAATAGTTTTTGAGAAAAAACGGACGAATAGCCAGACGGACGGAGGCACGCCGGACGGACCAGACAAAAACATTAGTATCCCCGAACCTTCGGGCCTCGGGGACTGACTAAAAATAAATAAATATTTATTGTATATTAGCGAAGAAGAAAGTCAGTTGACAACCGCAACCTCACAAAAGAAATTCAAAGTAAACTTCTTCTTTCTTTTTTAAAGAACGAGAAAAGGAAGAAAAAGTCTTTTTAAACAGAAAGTAAGAAGAAATAAAAACATAGTATATACAATATATATGAGAGAGAGAGAGAGATGAGGAGAGAGAGAGAGAGTAGGAGAGAAGAGGAGAGGAATGAGAGAGAGACGAGAGATTGAGGAGAGAGAGAGGAGAGATTGGAGAGAGAGAGAAGTAGAGAGAAGGGAGAGCTGAAGATGGAGTAGGAGGAGAGAAGACGAGAGAGATAGAAGAGGGGGGGGAGGGGGGGGGGGTAGCTGAGAGAGAGAGAGAGAGAGAGACGAGAAGAAGATGAGTTGACGAGACAGAGAGAGAGAGAGGATGGAGGAGACGGAGCGTGGGATGAAGAGTACGGGATATTAAGAGATAGAGAGGATAAGTCGAGGAGGATTGAATGAAAGAGATTGACGGAAGAAGAGACGACGAACATTGATGATGGATGGAGAGAGAGGAGAGGAAATTGAGAGCAGGAGGGGGGGGGGGTCGGACAGAGACTGACGAGAGAAGAGAGAGGGGAGAGACATGGACCTGTGAGAATGCTAGAGTGATGAGAATGAGCAGACGAGGAGAGAGACTCGAAGTGAGGAGTAGAAGCCGAGGAGCGAGAACCTGGAGAGAGTATGCCGAAATAGAGAGAGAGAGATATAGGATTGAGTGAGATCGAGGAAGAGCGCAGAGACGACAGCAGAGAGAGAAGAAGAAGTAGCAGAGGCGCTGCCTGAAGATGAAGCAGAAGAAGAAGAAGAAAAAGAGTGCGGAGAGAGTGAGAGAGAGACGAGGACGAATGAGAGGAGATTGGGAGAAGAGATGGAGAGAAGAAGAAAGAAGTATTTTCAGAACCAAAGCATGAAGATGAAGACAAAAGAAGAAGGACGGAGGACGAGTTTTGAGAGGATACGTAGCGATGGAGATGGCAGAGTGATGGTGGAGGAGAGGCAGATGGGAAAGAGAGACTGGAGCGGCCGCCCTGGGTGATGGCGCACTGAGAGAGGAGAGGATAGGGATGGAGACTCAGTGAGGATCAGATTCGATACTGAGTACTCAACCACCCGGAGCAGAGAGAGTGAGAGTAGTTGTGGAAGTTGCAGAAGAAGAAGAGTGTGAAGAAGAAGTAGAAGATTAGAGAAAGCATGTGTGATGGTGCAGAAGAAGAAAGGTAGAGAAGAGAGGGGGAGAGAGTTTGAGGGGGGTGAGATGAGATGGAGAGAGTGAGAGAGAGACGACGATGAGATTGAGAAGAGAGAGAGAGAGAGAGACGTGAGAGAGAGAGAGAGAGAGCTGATGGAGAGAGAGGAGAGAGAGAGATTGATAGAAGCAGAACAAAGCATGACAGATGAAGCAGAAGAAGAAGAAGGAGAGACGAGAGAGAGAGAGAGAGAGATGAGAGAGAGAAGAGAGAGTGAGAGGGAGGGACGCAGAGAGAGAGAGAGAATGCGAGTTGAGTGAAGGAGACGAGAGAGAGAAGAAGAGGAGGGATGAGACTTGATGGGGAGAGTCGAAGATGAGACAGAGTGAGATGGACACCAAGAGACACACCCACTGAGATGAGAGAGAGAGAGAGAGACTATGATTATTGTGATGTCCAGATTGCAGAAAAAGAAAACCAATACAGGCGTGTGGATGGATTTTGTTTTTAAACATGTGGGGTGGGGGGGGTGGGGGCAGGTCAATATTTCTCTACTGGTTTTCGGGCTAGCGCTCCTACAAAGTACTTACTGAGAGGAAGTTTTATTTTTTGCTCTCCAAGAGCCTATCATCTGCAATTCAGGGAAGAACCTTCTTTGCTACGCCTATTCAATCTATGGAAGGTGTTTGTGTGTGTTGTTGGTGTTTTGTGTCTGAATGTGTGTGTGTGGTGTTGTGTGTGTGTGCCCGTGTGTGACTCTAGTGAGTGGTGTGAAATGAGGAGAGGAATACGAATAGCGAATGTTGTGTGTAATATGAGTTGTAAATGTACATGTGTGTGCCTGTGTGTGTCTGAGGCTTTGTGTGGGTGTAACACTATATGTGCCGTGTGTGTGTGTGCATGTGTGTGTGACGAAATGTATACAAGTGTGTATAATAGCATGTGGTGCAAAACATGCCACACAACAGCATGTTGTAGTGTAAGACCCACCCCACCCCACCCACCCACCCCCACCAAAACAACACAAAACACGCTCCAGTGTGTCTACCCCCTTCCCCAGTGCCCCTGTGTGTGCACTACACACCACAATGTACTGTGTGTGCGGTGTGTGTGGTATGAGTGTTTAAAAAATGTAAAAACACCCCCAATCCCACAAACCTATGCACATATACATGGTGTGCATACAAATTCTTATGTGATGATGCAAGTACATGTATTATCAGTTCACAGAGATCTTAGATGTTCTATAGACCTTGTAAGAAGGACAGCAGCACAGAGAGAGAGAGAGAGAGAAGAGAGAATGAGGATGATAGACGAGCCCCTCTGAGAGGCGAGACGACGAGGATCGAGAGACCGAACGACGAAGGAGAGATTGAGAGAGAGAGAGACACACACAACACACACACACACCCACACACACACAAACACACACACACACACAAAACCCACCCACACACACACCACACACACACACACACCACATCACTAACACACTACACACAACACACACACACACATACACACACACACATCACACACACACACACACAACACGCACACACACACAACACACACCACACACACACCGCCCACACCCACACACCACACACCCACCACACACCGTGCACACGTTGCACACATCGTGCTGTGCGTCAGAGCGTTAAAGTTAAAAACTTTTAAAACGTTTGCAATGTGTGCATGTGTAGGTGTGTGTAGGATTGTATTTTGTTTTTTTAATGTGTAAGAAGAGATAGAGTTGTCGTTGGACTTATTTCAACGATTCGGGATATTTGTACGGGACAAGAGTACTTTCGAATAAAAAAAAAATCTTCAAAGAGAACCAGCTGGGAAGATTGCACCGCGATTATTGATACATTATTCTTCCTTTCTTTCATTTGATCTATATACCTCTTCCTTTCTTTCACTTCACCTTTCAGCCTTTACTAGGAGAGGAGGTCTCGAGGATGTCTGTTTGTGAAAGTGATCGTCGAGTAAGCGGAGTGTTTTTCTATTGAGGGTTTGTCAGACTGGCTTATTGGCTTTTCTTGTAACTAGTCGTACTGTCACCGGCAACAGATACGCCCCAGAAGGCTAATACAGTCAATTCGGATACAGGCAAGCAATGTGCTCGCGCGGTCGATTCAGAGATGATATGAGACCCCCACTCGACTCTCG
>CM065701.1:29447838-29460338 GCA_017654935.2 Phymorhynchus buccinoides
TATTTTTAATGGACATTTTGGGCTCAAAGATGACTGGCGGTGAAAGGGTTAAGCCAGCGAGAAAAAGCGCATATGGAATTCCACCTTGAACGTGAGAATGAAGGACAATAAGACAGAAAACAAAAACACTAAACAATGAACGCTACTACTGGCTCTGTCATCTTGTTTTCGTGACGTCTTTTCCTTTGACTTGTTGCACGTGCGGTCTGCAACATGCGAGTCACGAAACGGCATAATTATTGATTTTTATCCTTTTTTTTTCTTTTCTTTTTTGCTTTTTCTTTCTCATTTTCCTTCCTTTATACCATTAGCTTTATCATTCCGTCCCTTTTCTATTTTCTTTCCTTCTTTCGTTATCTTTTCTTTTTTTTTTTTTTGGGGGGGGTCCCATTTTTTTTGGGGGTCCTTCTCTATTTCCTTTGTTTCACTCCAAAATGTCTGCATTGTTTCCGTTGATCTTGCCGGTATGACATTCTCAAAATGGATTTGTTCTCAACGTGTCTGCGCATGTGCGAAATCGATCATGACGTACCATAAATTTTTTTATCTTTTGTGTATTCGACACGAAATTGAGCCTAAGCCTATCCCTAACCCTAACCCTGACACTAAGCCTATCCCTAACCCTAAGCCTATCCCTAACTCTTCGCACATGCGCAGACATGTTGAGAACAAATCCATTTTCAGAATGCCACACCGGCCATCATCTCCCCCCCCCCCCCCCCCCCCCCCCCCCCCCTTGTCTCTCAAGAGATTCAAGATTCTTTAATCAGCCAATGCATCAGAATACAAAGGAAACGTGTTGGTTTTGCACAAGACACATCCAACAACAACGAAAGCATGCACATGGATGGACAACCAATATAAGAGAGAGGAGGGGGGGGGGGGGGGGGATGGTAACAAAATCATGTTGCATAATCATGTATCTCTCCCTTAGATTCTCTCTTACTCTCAGAGACGTACCAAACGCATACACCAACACACACACATACACGTGTGCATACACATTTATACCAACACACACACACACGCCCCGCACACGCACGTATACACACAACACACACACAACTGACACAGACACACATATACACACACGCGCGCACGCACCCCCCCCCCCCCCCCCCTCAGCACACGTACACACACACGCACGCACGCACACGCACACGCACGCACACGCACACGCACACGCGCGCGCACACGCACGCACACGCACACGCACGCACACACACACACACACACACACACACACACACACACACACACAAGACCTCGAACATGCAGGCACACCGATTGACACTGAGCAAAAATGCTCCGGTCACAATGGTGTGTCCTTGGGAAAGGCACTTTACTCCTATTTTCCTCACTCTACACACACCCAGGAGTAAATGAGTACCTGACGTCAGTTTGGGGGAAAAGTCCTTCGGATGAGACTTTTCAAAAACCGAGGTCCCGTGTGCGATCGCATGCACACGATCTTGCGCACACGTTTTAAAAAAAACACCCATCCCACTATTCGGTGCGAGTAGGCCGTGTGAGCCGGTGGGATGGATGACACGAATTGACTGACATAGCACGCATCCTGTGCGCTATTAATTAGGTATTAGGTACTTTATAGTCACAGAGGTGTCTGTGAAATTCGGGTTGCTCCCACCTGCAGAACGCGTTGCAGCCAGAGGCGCGCCACCCATTTTTTTTTTTTTTTTTTTTGCGATTTGCATGCGATGTCTGTGACTGATGAGGAAGGAAAGGTGTGTGTGGGGGGGGGGGGGGGGGTTAACTCAGGCCAGGGAATGTGGGGGGGTAAATTTTGACCAAATGACAACTTTTTCGTTGCCATTGGGTTTAACGTATGCTAAATGCATGGGCACACGGGACCTCGGTTTATCGTCTCATCCGAAAGACTCCACGTTCAGACCGTAAGGCCTAGTGCAAAGTGAGAGGAAAAATCCCCTGTACCCAGGTTCGAACTCGGGTTTACTTGACACGAGGCGAACGCGCTACCACTGTGCCACTCTACACCACTTTTACTCCTCGATTTCTCTTTGGATATGTGACTGAAATCAGGACACCTCTTGAAAACTGGGAGCCCTGATTAAATTCCAATTCCTGAATAAGTTACACTACAAACCAGGGTTGTTACTTGAAGAAATGCATCAAAAGAACAAAATGGTCTGATTGAAGACCGGTGAGCGCGGGGCAGGATAAACATCCCCCAATTGGAAGAAGGAAGAAGAAGAAGAACTGGGAGTACAGTTGATATGGCTCTGTCGTCTAGTTCCCCCCCCCCACCCACCACCACCACCACCACCACCACCCCCCCACCCCCGACCACCCATTTTCTGTCATGATGCTCTCTGCACGATAAAGATTTGTTTGAACAAAAAAGTTCCTTAGAAGATTCTGAAACCTCATTCTCAATATCATTAGCTCCATTAAGAACTCTTTGAAAGTCAGCCCGCAGCACCGATAGCATCTTTCTTTCTTTCTTTCTTTCTTATTTTCCTTCATTCTCACTTTCTTTCTTTCTTTCTTTCCTTTCATTCGTTCGTTCTGTCATTTCTTTTCTTCCGTGTCTTTTTGCCACGGAAAGGTTCTTCTGTGTGGCTAATTGGATGCCTAAGGAATGCCTCGTGGGGGTGGGGGGGGGGGGGGGGGGGGGGGGGGGTGGGGGGGGGGGGGGGGGGGGGGGGGGGGGGGGGGGGGGGGGGGGGGGGGGGGGGGGGGAGGGGGGGGGGGAGGGGAGTAAAAGGAGAGGGGTGGGGGGGTGTTTTTTTTTGCTTTTCATTTTGACCAGATGCTGAGTTATTATAGCTATCTATACAGTGCTCTCGTCACACGCTCTGCAGTCGCGCGCATAATACTATTATTATGCAGACTTACGATTGATCACACGTCTCGCACGGGGGGGGGGGGGGGGGGTGGGGTGGGGCGCGGGGGGGGGGGGAGAGGGGTGGGGGGGGGGGGGGGTGGGGGGGGGGGGGGGGGAGATGGGGGGGGGGGGGGGGAGGGGGGGGGGTGGGGGGGGTGGGGGGGTGAGTGGGGGGGGGGGGGGGGGGGGGGGGGGGGGGGGGTGGGGGGGGGGGGGGGGGGGGGGGGGGGGGGGGGGGGGGGGGGGGGGGGGGTGGGGGGGAGGGAGGGGGGGGGGGGGGGGGGGGGGTGTGGGGGTGGGGAGGCGGTCGGGGGGGTGGGGGGGGGGGGGGGGGGGGGGGGGGGGGGGGGTGGGGGAGAGGGGGAGGGGGGGGTAAAAGGAGGAGGAGGGGGGGGGGGGTGATGTTTTTTGCATTTCATTTTTGAGCAGAGGGATTATTAATAGCTAGTTATTATAGCTCATCCCCCCACAAACGCCTATAAATACATTATTGTCCAGCTTACATATGACCACTCGGCGCGCGAGAGACGATAATTACTATTATGCTCATTCAGCGCGACTTTACGATTACGAACACACTACTCGGGGGGGGGGGGGGGGGGGGGGGGGGGGGGGGGGGGGGGGGGGGGGGGGGGGGGGGGGGGGGGGGGGGGGGGGTGGGGGGGGGGGGGGTAAAAAGAGAGGGGGTGTGGGAAAGAGAGGTGTGGGGGGTTTTTTGTTTTTGCTTTTCATTTTGAGCAGATGCTAGTTATTATAGCTATCTATACAGTGCTCATTCACACGCGCGCGCGCGCGCGTATAATACTATTATTATGCAGAGATTTGAACACACTCGCGGGGGGGGGCGGGGGGGGGGGTGGGGCGTAAAAAGAGAGTGTGGGGGGGGGGGGTAAGAGATGGGGGGGGGATTTTTGCTTTTCATTTTGAGCAGATGCTAGTTATTATAGCTATCTATACAGTGCTCATTCACACGCGCGCGCGCGCGCATAATACTATTATTATGCAGACTTACGATTGAACACACTCGCGCACGCACACGAGTTGTACGCTAGCACACAAACGTTCACGCATGCGTACTGCCGTTATATGTGAAAAACGAATTGAATAAGAATTGGAAAATGGTGCTTTACGTCCTCTCAGTCTCGAACAGACACATATGGGACATTTGTAAATACAAAGATGGTGGGAACAATACTGGAGGCAATGCCCTGAGGCAGTGCAACTCCAGTCCCGATTTTTTAACAATACAGATAGGTGTAGCGGTAACCACGCCTCGGTTAAACCTCATCGGCTATGGTACCGCCACAATATATAATGATATGTGAAAAACGATGAAAATATTGATGTTTTACGTCCTCTCGGTCATAGACACATATGGGACATTTGTAAATACAAAGATGGTGGGAACAATACTGGCTGCAATGCACGGAGGCAGTGCAACACCAGTAAAGTCCCGAGTTTTTAACAATATAGATAGGTGTAGCGGTAAGCACGCCTCGGTTAAACCTCATCGGCTATGGTACCGCCACATTGTCTTGTAGTCTAGTGATTTTGATGTGTGAAAAACATTAGTATTGTTGGTTTGTATTTGTATGTTTTTATGTGTATTATTTTGTGCTTTTTTTCCATTTTTTATAAAAATATAATACTATGTGTGATGCACACTTGTATAGATAGGCCTACTAGAATATGCGTATGGGTGTTTCACGTTCATGCTTTTGGGCCTGCATCCTAACCCCCCCCCCCCCCCCACCCCCCTCCCTTACGTTTGTTCTCCTTTACAAGCTTTATCTATAGGCCGTAAAAACATATCTAATTTAGGTGTGCGAAATAAGTCGTCAGTCTCACTTAACCGAACAAAATAATGTTCTTAGCAGTTCTGTCAAGTGAAAGTTTCGACCCGTTTTGATCCGCTATGTCGGATAATCCGAAAGGAACTTTACGCCTGTTCCCTTTTATTAACAAGCTCTCTAATGACCGCCTCCCACTATCAGACTTTGTTGAGAGAAACTGGTTATGAGTTTCAGTCAATTGCCTTCTTTTATTTTACCAATGCCAACTGCAAGTTCTGTTGAGCGAGACCCAGCCACCATTTTATTTCTATTGGCCACTGCAACGACCACCTTTTGCAAGAATGAATACCCTTGGTATATGCTTTAGTACTGACCCAAACAAGGGCGTAACTCTCGCCAATAACCCTATTTGAGGCCACTTAATGGCTGCTTTTTACAAGAGTGAATTCCCTTTTGAATACTGACCAACAGGGGGATTAACTCTTGCTGTCAAGGGCATTAATAACCATCGTTGCAGTGGCCAATAAAATCGAAAAGTCTGGCACGGCCTTAATTATTGCGTTCGTACACGCTGTTTTTGTCGTCTGTCATAATTAATTGGCTAATGTTTTCTAGCCATCCAATAGGATGATGCATCGATAGTTTCTTGCCTGTCGGCCAGTAGAACACGATCTTAGTTTTTCAGACTAGAAATAAAATATCGACTGCGTTGCCGTGCCAAAAAGAAAAATTTCATGCAACGTGTATGACCGCCTTAAGCAACAGTTGAAATCTTCTTTTTCTTCTTTCCAGTTGGGGATGTTTATCCTGCCCCACACCCATCGGTTGAAATCGTCGTCTTCTTCTTCGTCTTCTTCTTCTTCTTCTTCTTCTTCTTCTTCTTCTTCTCCAGTTAAAGATGTTAAGCTTAATCCTGCCCCACGCCCATCGGTCTTCATTCAGACGCTAATTGGCTGCACACAGATTGCATGGTAGGCGAAGACGGGGTAAACAGCCCATGGGCGGGTAAGAAGCCCATGCCAATTATCTCATGAAATAAAGACAATTTCAGTCAAATTTGCCCATGAGACGAATGCTAAACATTAACACTCGTCTCATGGGCAAAATGTGACTGAAATTTGCTTCATTTCATGAGATCATTGGCATGGGCTTCTTACCCGCCCATGGGCTTTTTGGACTGAACCCCCCCCCCCCCCCCCCCGCCCCCCCACCCCCACCCCCCCCCCCCCCCCCCCTCACGCCCCCCGTCTTTTACCCTATGTGTTTTTAATCTACCCGTTCCCTTTCCCCCAGGCCCTGCTGGTGGGGTGGCCGTGGCTGGGCACCCTCCTGATCCCCATCCCCATCCTGATGGCCTCCGTGGACCAGAGCACCCGGGACGCCTTCTGGGACGAGACGTTCTGCCCGCTGCACACGCCCTTCCCTTCCCGCATGGTGGTGCTGATCCTCGTCTTCTACCTGCCCATGGCCGCCCTCATCGTGCTCTGCGTCGGCCTGGCCCTGCTCATGTACTGGGACTCTGCCCACGCCAAGATGTCGCGCATGACTTCATCATCGTCCGCTACAGCTGCTCTCCGGTATACTGAGACCTCTGGAGATTCTGCTTCTGCTGCTGCTGAGGAAGGGGCCAGGAGAGAGGAAGCGGCTAACGGTCATGTGGCGGAGAACAAGGGGATGTACCGAGGAGAAGGAGGAGGAGGAGGAGATGGTAGTGACTCCTCCACGCACGTAGAGGTCGAGGCTGCCTCTGATGACGCCTTCCACACCACGTTGGCCCAGGACGGGGATGCTCATCGCTCGGTTCTGCGCAGCGGGGGTAGCGGCAGTGGCGCGGGCGGGGGTAGTGGTATCGGCAGCAGCAACAGCAGCAGGGATGAGTCCGCTCTCCAATCTTCTCACACCGTCGCCCAAGATCCAGACCCCAGCGTCACTCTGGTAGCAGGAGGAGGAGGAGGAGGAGGAGAAAGAGAAGGAAGAGGAGACAGAAGAGGCTGTTCGGACGAAGGAATGACCAGCAGGGAGTCCATGGAACGTCCCGGCCACATGATGTTCCCCTTTCTGGTGACGGTGGTCTGCGCCCTGCCCCTGATGGTGGGCTGGTGGTTCTACCGGCAGATGTCCCGCGACGCCGTCATCGTCGTGTCCGTGACGCTGTCCAGGGTCTACCTCCTGCGAGCCGCCCTCCTGCCCCTGGCCTGGTTCGCCCTGCCCGAACTGCGCCTGGCCCTCCTCCGCCTGTGGGACTGCCTCAGCGGCAGGAGGGGCGCCTCCCGCACCTCCAGGGAGACGGGCGAGTTCTCCGTGGCCTACACCACCCTCAGGGAGGAGCCCAGGGACTCGGCTCTCCGGGGGGAGGAGGAAGGGGCTGGGGCCGGGGCCCGAAGACAGAATCCCTTTGACCCTGATTTTGTGAGGGCTTGAATACTATATAGTGTGACCCGGTCGTGTTGTCTGACCTGCATGCTGTTCTTGAATCGCTTCAGCTGATCACATGGGTCTTGTGAATTGTTTAAATTAAGGACGGATTTCGGGGTCCGAGAAGCAGGATTTGTATGGACTGGAATGCGATCGCGGGAGTTATTGTTCTTTACGTCTCCTTGAGGTTGTTCTTTGTTAAATAATGTTTGTTCTTTGAAACTGTACTTTGTTATTGTTGTTAGGCGAACGCAAAGGGGTGTGATTGTAAACATTTTTTTCTTCTTTCACAGCACAAACAGATTACCTCTTTACTGACTGTTTCGTCCACTCCTGTGGACTTCCTCGGAGTGAATGACTGGATGAAAACATCTCACTCGATGCTCAGGTCCTCGGGATTTTCGCCGATCAGCAGTCATGAACAGGGACCAGGGGGCCGTCCTTTCTGGGATCTACAACCCTCTTTTCGCTGATCTCCGTAAGATCGGCGGAAAATCCTGAGAACCTGAGCATCGAGTGAGATGTTTTCATCCAGTCATTCACTCCGAGGAAGTCCACAGGAGTGGACGAAACAGTCAGTAAAGAGGTAATCTGTTTTGTGTTGTGAAAGAAGACAAAATTTTTTACAATTTGGAATTACCAACACGTTGAACACTTTCAAAGGGGTGTGATGTTTGGGCGCGTGACAACATCACAACATTGTCCAAGAAAGGAAAGGGGAGAAGAGCTAGGTGGGTATAGTGGGACTAACATCAGTGGCATTTGTGTGAGTTAGTCAGCTAGGTGGGTATAGTGGGACTAACATCAGTGGCATTTGTGTGAGTTAGTCAGCTAGGTGGGTATAGTGGGGCTAACATCAGTGGCATTTGTGTGAGTAAGTCAGCTAGGTGGGTATAGTGGGGCTAACATCAGTGGCATTTGTGTGAGTTAGTCAGCTAGGTGGGTATAGTGGGACTAACATCAGTGGCATTTGTGTGAGTTAGTCAGCTAGGTGGGTATAGTGGGACTAACATCAGTGGCATTTGTGTGAGTTAGTCAGCTAGGTGGGTATAGTGGGGCTAACATCAGTGGCATTTGTGTGAGTAAGTCAGCTAGGTGGGTATAGTGGGACTAACATCAGTGGCATTTGTGTGAGTAAGTCAGCTAGGTGGGTATAGTGGGGCTAACATCAGTGGCATTTGTGTGAGTTAGTCAGCTAGGTGGGTATAGTGGGGCTAACATCAGTGGCATTTGTGTGAGTTAGTCAGCTAGGTGGGTATAGTGGGGCTAACATCAGTGGCATTTGTGTGAGTTAGTCAGCTAGGTGGGTATAGTGGGGCTAACATCAGTGGCATTTGTGTGAGTAAGTCAGCTAGGTGGGTATAGTGGGGCTAACATCAGTGGCATTTGTGTGAGTAAGTCAGCTAGGTGGGTATAGTGGGGCTAACATCAGTGGCATTTGTGTGAGTAAGTCAGCTAGGTGGGTATAGTGGGGCTAACATCAGTGGCATTTGTGTGAGTAAGTCAGCTAGGTGGGTGTGAGGGCTTGATCAGTGGCATTTGTGTGAGATAACAACATCTGTTTAGTCTGAGATTAGTCAGCTAGGTGGGTATAGTGGGTTAGTCAGCTAGCTAACATCAGTGGCATTTGTGTGAGTTAGTCAGCTAGGTGGGTATAACATCAGTGGCATTTGTGTGAGTTAGTCAGCTAGGTTGGTCTAGTGGGACTAACATCAGTGGCATTTGTGTGAGTTGAGTCAGCTTTGTGGGTATAGTTAGGCTAACATCAGTGGCATTTGTGTGAGTAAGTCAGCTAGGTGGGTTAGTGGGTTTGCACAACATCAAAAATCATTTGTGTGACTAAGTCAGCTCGGTGGGTATAGTGGGGACTAACATCAGTGGCATTTGTGTGACTAAGTCAGCTAGGTGGGTATAGTGGGGCTAACATCAGTGGCATTTGTGTGAGTAAGTCAGCTAGGTGGGTCACTGGACTGAGAGAACTAGTGGGGCTAACATCAGTGAAATTTGTGTGAGTAAGTCAGCTAGGTGGGTATAGTGGGGCTAACATCAGTGGCATTGGTGTGAGTAAGTCAAAGGGTAGACCCACCCTTTTCGCCTAGAAAAGATAGACAGGGGACAGAAGAGACCAGGCATTGTCAAAATGCCATTACATTTTTTGGAATGAACGTGTTAGATAACAACATTTGCCCCTTTGTTCAATTTAGTCTTGTGCAGATCTCTTAAAGGGACACCCTGACGGATAAGTTTTTGCGCAAGAAACACGTCGAGATCACCAGAAAGACAGCCTTTTTAAGGATCAGAACACTCAATTTGCTCTGGTTTCCTAGAAATCAAACCATCAAACCGGCTAGTCCTCCTTGGCGGAGTTGCCGGAGAGAGAAGCCATTTTGGACAGGGTGGGTGGAGGCCACTCGAGTGGTTGAAGCTTTTTCTTCGTTGTAGTGCAGTAAAAAACAATTGAACCTATTTCCTTTGTTGTGAGCGAAACTCGCTCGACTTGAAGTCAAAAATTGGAGGGACTGAAATTTTATTTAGAGATAGCCAATACTATTTTGAGTTAAAAAGACCTAGCATAAAGATTCTTACCCTTTTACCGCCAATGTCGCATTTATGCACTGCACATGGTTTAACACCAGTGCCACTAAAAGGCATGGGCCTGTTATCCGAAGACTATTTTCTTAATTTTTGGGAGGTAAGGATGCGCCTAATGTTTTGGTAAACTGTAAATAAAAAGGCTTGCATTGTGGAAATTTCGTGATTTTGTCAAAGCGACTCAGGCGGCCATTTCACTGAAAGAATCTGACTTCCAGCACCTCAGCCAAGGAGGAATCGCCGATTTGACGGTTTGATTTCTAGGAAAGCAGAGCAAAGTGAGTGTTGCGATCTCTGTAAAGGGTGCTTTCCTGGTGATCTCGACTTGTTTCTTGCAAAACCTCATCCGTCAGGATGCCCCTTTAAAGGCTTGCGCATCAACTTGATAGGGAAGGCTTTAGTTCAGTGACTGTACGTAGCGGACTTTAAAGGGACTGAGAGTAGCCTAAACTGTGCAATCACTGGACTGTGTCAAGGAGAACTTTGCTGGGAAATGAAAATGAACGATTAAATGGAAAGGGTTTAAAGAGTGTGAGCTGGGGGGGGGGGGGGTCATGGGGGGGCTGACATTTGTACATAATGAAATCCTGTTTTGTAAATACATAATGCTCTCTCTCTCTCTCTGGATCTGTTGTTGTTGTTTTTAAATACGGGGTGAGTACACAAAAAGCCTGGTACACGCACAGTCAAAAGAGCCCAAGGAATGCGACTCGAAACATGATAATCAAAGACCCTGTCATGCTTTACACTGGCTTCAAGGTGCTGACAGTGGTTGTACATAGGGAGAATCCTGTTTTGTAAGGAGGGAGAAGAGGTGAATCTCTCTCTCTCTCTCTCTCTCTCTCTCTCTCTCTCTCTCTCTCTCTCTCTCTCTCTCTCTCTCTCTCTCTTTGTGTTGTTGTTGACACAATCTATCATTCGATGTGTTAAAACAAAAACAGCATCACAATGAGCTTTAGCAAGACAAGTTTATTTCTTTTAATTTCTTTTCAATTAATATCCAAAGTTTTTCCCTCCAAATATGACTTTGTATAATTAATTATAGGTCCTATTTACACGCACGTGCGTGTGTGTGTAGCGCACGCGTGTGTGCATGCGCGTGTATACGTGCGTGTGTATGTGTGTGTTTGCGCGAGCGCGTTTGTATGTATGTGTGTTAAGATAATAGTCTCCCCAGTCAAACAATGGCATTTAAATCAAAGATGTTGTTCTGCTTACAAAATGCGTTACATGTATTTCAGTGGACTCTTTGCTCTTGACGAAGATGTGATATTCGTGCGCAGGTCTACACGTGACGTTGTGCAATGCGAGATGGCGTTTAAAAGAATGAAAAGCTCGATGAAAAGAAACACATTTTAGTGAATGTCATTCTTTTATTCATTTACTTTTTAAATGAAACTATCACCTACTACTTATGGTCGAAATACAAATTGTTATTTTTCACTCTTTCCCAATGGCAAGGGTTTTTTTCCCTATGTCAGCACAATCTTTTTCCCCATGGCAACACAGTCAAAAGACACAGTGGAAAAATAGCAACAGGTAGGCCTATTCCGACCATTATTACAACCCCGATGTTTCTTATCCACTGCCGACAGCCTTCTTTCAAAAAAAATCCCACGGCAGTTGAAAGTCGGTAAGAGCAGGGAGAAATCCCGCTGCCTGGTATGGCCAAATTGATAGCAAGGTTTTCCAAGTGTGTCCACCCCCCCTCCTCACTCTCCACCCCCCCAAAACAAAACAAAATTGGGTAGGCGCTGCACTTGCGGCAACGCTCTCTCCGGGGGAGAGCAGCCCGAATTTCACAGAGATAAGTCTCTGTGACTAGAATATATATACCAAATACCAAATACCAATACCAAATGAAGTCATCATGGCTGAGAGAATGGGAGAAATAGCTTGAGGAAGTATCTCCACTGTCAAAAACACTGATTTTTAAGCCAAGTTTTCTCGAATAGCTCTTGCTTCCCTGCTATGTCATAATGCTATAATCATAATTATGTAGATCCTTGTCCGTTGACCGACAAACACACATCAGTGAGCTTGCGGTTTGGGATTTTTTTTAATGGATAATTAATTTTATTTATTTGATTTTTTTGTTGTTTTCAGTTTCGTAGATTATCTTTATTACTACACCATGTCCCATGATAAAATATATTTAAAAAACATTGTTGGTGACTAATGTTAGATAGCAGTGTTGTGTTGTTTTGTTGTTGTTTTTGTTGTTGTTTTTTTGTAATTGAAGAATGGTTTCTAACCAATGAGATTTCACGGGTGATCAGTTATGTTCGTACTTAATGACTTTCATTTAACAGTTTGTTCCCTTACAATTATATCACTTTTTTCTTCTTCTTTTTCTTCTTTTTTTTAATGATTAATTCGCTGACAGGATAATTATTTTATATATAATGTTGATGTTGTAGATGCTCAGTATGAAGAGTTGAGATTCTCCTGATTGCTTTGCCTTGCACCCAAAATTACCCAACATGAATAAAAAAACCTGTTAATTAATTAATTGATAATTGCCGTGCTCTCTGCAGGAGTCAGTTTCCGCCCACATGTAATTAATGTACTGCCGGTTGATTACTGCAGAGTTGGTGCACTGCCAATGAATGAGATGTGTACTGGGGTTGTTTTTTGGTTTGCCTGGGACAGAGTGCGGTGGAGGAGATAGTTCTAAGCACTTGTTTTTATTGGGTTTTGTTGTTGTTATTGTTGTTGTTGTTGTTGTTGTTGTTGTTGTTGTTGTTGTTGTTGTTGTTGTTGTTGTTGTTGTTGTTTTTACTTGTCCTCGGTCCACGAAAGTGGAATGAGAAGTAGTGCTAGCTTTGCTGCTT
>CM065701.1:29462838-29470338 GCA_017654935.2 Phymorhynchus buccinoides
CGGATTTTCACTCATCAAAGGTTCATTTCTTCTCCTTCTTCTTCTGCGTTCCTAGGCCACATGGCCACAATGGGTAAGTACGTATGTGTCCGGTTTTCAGTTTTCACTGGTCTCCCCGCTGCATACGAACGCCACATTCCGATTTCGGAGGAGCTCAAAGGAGAACAATTATTTGAAAGATTTTGTTGTTGAAAAAGGCAGGAGAATGGGCCAATAAGTCAGAAAGATAGTAGATGACAGAAAGCAAAGGGAAAAGGCAGAGTCAAAGAGAGTGGCAGATTAGAGGAAGTTACAAGCACAGAAGGTGGGGGAACTATTTTTACGTAAGACCCCCCGGTATCCCCACGGGGAGCAAAGTTTCATTATTAAAGTTCTGTACGCAATACCCTAATCCTTCCCCAAATTTCATTAACATCGGTTCATAAGTTTCTATGAACTCTTGTTATAAGACAGACAAACAGCAGTAGTAGATAAATAGTTAAACACATCATATAATAAAAAGCCAAGTGTCCGTGTGTGTGTGTGTGTGTGTGTGTGTGTGTGTGTGTGTGTGTGTGTGTGTGTGTCTGAAATACAAAACGGGCCTTATAACTCCGCCGTTTTTCGACCGAATCGCTTCAAATGTGCTATGAGCCCTAACGGGGCAATGGCAACGGCAACCGAGGCGGCTGTGTCATTTGCGCGGTTTGGTAAATGCGCGAAACGCGTATCCACCGGCCTCTCGGCGCCCGTATCTCCGGTATTTCTGGACCGATTGCCTTCGAAGTTGGCAGGTAGATGACCGGGGACGGTGACTATCGATGTGCCAAACCGGAAGCGAATCGATTCAAACACGCGCGCGATATACGCCGCTTCACCTTTTCACATATAACTCCGCCGTTTCTTAACCGAATCGCTTCAAATTTGCTGTCCGGCTTGCTGTGGCCGGAGCAAAGCCTGGCAGCAAATGTGAAGAGAATCGAGAGAGCGCGTCACTCTCAGAGCAGCGCCAACGGGAAACGGGGCCTTATAACTCCGCCGTTTCTTAACCGAATCGCTTCAAATTTGCTGTACTCGGCGTTACCGTTACTAGTGTGAACAAAACAGCGTGGAGCTCAATCGTTCTCCCTTTTTCTTATCACCACTCCATATTGTTCAAACATGACATCGTCTTGCTAGTAATGAAAGTAAATTTATTGCACAAAACTGAAACAAACAAATAACGCTTCAAAACTTTGTCCAGCTATTCTATTATTAGTGTAGTAATGTTGACAATCTATCTAAACAATGTAATCAACGCTAGAAGCAGAATAAACATTCGCAATCACTCGAGAATATCAACACGTTTACGCGTCTATGTGTCCATGAATGAGTTTTGTATTGTTTAGACACGTCGTTTATTACGCTAGCACCTGATTGTTGTTCCCACTGTTTTACAGTAGGGGAAGACGGGGTAAGAAGCCCATGGGCGGGTAAGAAGCCCATGCCAATTATCTCATGAAATGAAGCAAATGTCAGTCACATTTTGCCCATGAGATGAGTGTTAATGTTTAGCAAATTTGACTGAAATTTTTTTATATTTCATGAGATAATTGGCATGGGCTTCTTACCCGCCCATGGGCTTTTTACCCCGTCTTCCCCTATACACAAGGATGAAGTAAAGTATACACTGAATGGAAAGGTACAAACTGTATGTCGCAATTTGAAACATACCCAAAACAAAACTGATACAAAGGGACAAAACATTTTTTTAAACCGTAATTATGTCACTCAGTTAATAATAATAATAATATAATAATAATAATAATAATAATAATAATAATAATAATAATAATAATAATAATAATAATAATCTCATACCTGTAAGTGTAGACACGGACTTCTGTAGAAGTCCGTGTTGTAGGTTACTTTTTGCATAGAGAAAATAGGACTTCCGGTAGAATACGTATGACTTTTTGTTTCTTTTTTTGTTTAAAAAAAGAAAATGAGTATGGCGTCTAAAATAATTCATCTTCGTAACAATCCCAGTTAGTGTGAACTTTGGTCACGATGAAGGTTAGCCACATTTAACAGAGCGTGAAAACGCTAGATCAGCCAGCCGTGCGGCAGCATTTTCAGGTCCAATGACCTTGACCTTTGACCAATGACCTTCATTTTCGAACTTGGCCTAGATATCCAAGCTACCTATCCGCATGCAAAATTTGACAGAGTGAGAGCCGAGTAGTAGACAAGTACGTAAAATACAAATAAAGGGAAGTAATTTGGCGCTTGCTATTGGTGGAAAAGCAAGATTTGTTTCCTCTGAACCATTATCTTCCCAACAAAAAAACCTCTCAAGCGACCTTGACCTTTGACCAATGACCTTCACCTTCGAACTTGGCCTAGATGTTCTAACTACCTATCTGCATGCACAATTTGAGCCTCCTAGGTCCCTCCGTTCAAACGTAATTGTGGTAACATAGTCAGTCAGTCGGTCAGCCAGTTAGATAGGAACAGAATGCCCTGCAAACATTACCAGCTTCGCTCTCTTCGTTCGCGGCTAATAATCACATATAAATAAGGTAACCAAAAAACAAATGGTGTGTTAAAACACAGTGGACGGCCGTTGGCACATGATGTGAAGCAATGTCAATGTGCTACGATACTCGTGAGACACAATCACAATGAACACGGACATAAAATACAACGCCATCAGAATCTATTCATAGTAGGGCAAAATTGCATGTCAATGTGTTACGATACCCATAATACTTAGGAGACACAATCACAATGAACATGAACATAAAATACAACGCCATCAGAATCTAGTCCTAGTAGGGCAAAATTGCATGTGATTGTGTGACGAAATCCATAAAACTCGTGAGACACAATCACAATGAACACGAACATAAAATACAATGCCATCAGAATCTATTCATAGTAGGACAAAGGTGTAATTTAGACACCCACCATCAAGGGTGGGTGGGGGGGTGTAACAATCGGGGTATTTTTCAGTTCATAAGTATGCAAGTGGTGCTCACAAACGATGCGGAAGCGTGCGGTATATGGGTGCAGTTGTATGTGCGTGTCATAGGGTGTGTGTAGTGTATGAGAGAGAGAGAGAGAGAGAGAGAGAGAGAGAGAGAGAGAGAGAGAGAGAGAGAGAGAGAGAGAGAGAGAGAGAGAGAGAGAGAGAGAGAGAGAGAGAGAGAGAGAGAGGGAGGGGGGGGGGGAGAGAGAGAGAGAGAGAGAGAGAGAGGAGAGAGAGAGAGAGAGATGAGAGAGAGAGAGAGAGAGAGAGAGAGAGAGAGAGAGAGAGAGAGAGAGAGAGAGAGAGGAGAGAGAGAGAGAGAGAGAGAGAGAGAGAGAGAGAGAGAGAGAGAGAGAGAGAGAGAGAGAGAGAGAGAGAGAGAGAGAGAGAGAGAGAGGGAGAGAGAGAGAGAGAGAGAGAGAGAGAGAGAGAGAGAGAGAGAGAGAGAGAGAGAGAGAGAGAGAGAGAGAGAGAGAGAGAGAGAGAGAGAGAGAGAGAGAGAGAGAGAGAGAGAGAGTGCGTGTGTGTGTGTTGTTGTGCATGTATAAGCTTTACTCATAATCTTTTATCTGTGATATGTTACTTCTCGTGTGCATTGTGTTTTATTGTATGTTATAATGTGAAAGCAAACAACATTTCCTTGTTCCTTTTTATGGGGGTACTAACTATTGATTGATTGATTGATTGATAGATAGATTGATTGATTGATTGATTGATTGATCGAAATGTTCGCATGAAGTGCTTTACATGAGAAGCAGCATTCTTCCGTTCTCAGGAAGAGGATAGGGTTAGGATCAGCCTAGGGTCATTGTCACAAAACTGAAAATGAAATGGGGAAGGGACAACCACTTTCACTTCAATCTCCCATTCATTTACTCTCTCTCTCTCTCTCTCTCTCTCTCTCTCTCTCTCTCTCTCTCTCTCTCTCTCTCTCTCTCTCTCTCTCTCTCTCTCTCTCTCTCTCTCTCTCTCTCTCTCTCAATAGAGTTATTTCAATGCGTTATATTATTAGGCTAATGCTTAGTAGTTTGGAATGTTTTGTTTTGCATGTTGAGTTATTTTTCGAGTTGCTTTCGTATTACATTTCATTCTGAGGACAGGGTGAAAAAAAGCTGTCAAGATTACTCCTTTATCCTCAATAAAGATCATTTTGACTTGACTTGACTTGACTTGACTTGACTTGACTTGACTTGACTTGAAAGAACCAGACTTTGAGACTGAGAGTTGTTAACACGGCGGAGGTGTGTGTCTAAACTACACCTTTGCCCACATTTGTTTTGGTTATTGTAGTTGTTCACGTACAGACAGACAAACAAACAAACATATAGTCAAAACCACCTTTAAAAATAATATATCCCAAGACTGTTGATAGCCTCAACAGAACAGTCACAGGACAAGCAATAGTTCAAGTTCAAGTTCAAGTTCAAGTATACTTTAATATCTCCAAAAGAGAGATTCGGGTTAGGTGCAACAACATGACAGAAATACAACATAACTGAAAGAACATAAATCAAACGTGTGAAACAAAATTATACCAATCAAATAAACATGAACTTAGAAATGTGCACATTTAAAACACAGAGAGGGGGAGAGAGAGAGAGAGAGAGAGAGAGAGAGAGAGAGAGAGAGAGAGAGAGAGAGAGAGAGAGAGAGAGAGAGAGAGAGAGAGAGAGAGAGAGAGAGAGAGAGAGAGAGAGAGAGAGAGAGAGAGAGAGAGAGAGAGAGAGAGAGAGAGAGAGAGAGAGAGAGAGAGAGAGAGAGAGAGAGAGAGAGAGAGAGAGAGAGAGAGAGAGAGAGAGTGAGTCAATAACCATTATTAACTTATAGCAGTCAATCACATAACATTATGACTTTAGTTTACAAGGATATAAAGAAACTAGTAATGTCTACTACATCATTAGACAAGATAGGAAGTACACATATGTGACGCAGCACCACGAAAGGGACATTAAGTGTCAATATGACAATTCTGAGAAAATGGTAGTTGGACATTTCAGACAATTCTCTTTCAAATGATATAAGAACCATTCTTGTAACTTTTTTTTCCGTTTCAGAGTCACGAGCAGTTAAAGTTGGTAGGGTGACTGTCAGCCATTTTGAGAAATCACAGTCTAAAGTTTAGCCTAGCTGAAGAAAATGCATCAACCTTCTCATTTTAAAGCACTTTTTGGAGTATTTACAGATCATAACAAAGATTATCCTTTATAAATATGAAAGATGAGATGTTAGAGAACACGAAAATACACAAAACTCAAAATTGATTTTTTTTAATGAGATTTTTTTAACTTTTCAAGCCTGTTGTGAGAAACTAGCCCACCGACTTAATGTCCCTTTCGTGGTGCTAGGTCACATATTATATATTCATAGATGAACAAGCGTGTTGTGACATAACTGATAAAATAGAACCCACTCTGTCAACAAACATTCATGTTTGTGTGGGTGTGGTCACAGTTTTTGAAAAAAATATTATTGTTGGTTCATCAAGTTGGTAACTAGTATTATAAAACATTTAAATTTCTTTTGTTGTTGTTGTTGTTTTTGTATTATTATTTTTAACCGCAAGTGTTATTTCCTTGTTGAATAATAATCTGTTAGTAATAGATACAATGCTACACAAAATTCGTTAAAGAAAATTATATATTGTTAACAAGTTCATAAATAGATAATGGCGAAGACGCGAATAATAGTTCGACAACATCAAGTACAAAACACAAAGAAAGAAACAGTTCGTGTAAACGCCCGTTTTGAGGGGTGGGGTGGGGGGTGGAGGGGTGGTGGTACCAGGTGGAGGGGGTTGTATTTGGTATATATGATGTTGCGTGTGTTCGTTGGCACTGTAAATGTCTTGAAATCAATGGGACAAGGTCACAAACAAGTGTTGTTGTTGTTGATGTTGTTGTTTCACAAACAAGTGTTTTCTCGTTTTAAAAAAAAAATCACAGCATTAACCCCTTGACTGCCACCAACGTATCACGTACTGACCTGATGACATCACTGATGATGTCATCAGATGAAGAGGAATAACCCTGATATGCTGGCGTTTGCTCTGACACAGTCTAGATATTTATATCCCCATACCATGTTGCCAGATTCGCTCTATCAGTTGTCTTATTCATGGCATGATTTGCACAATTATTTTTTTCTTTAATTTTCTCTGGCAGTCAAGGGGTTAACTTTCAAAACAATATTTTTTTGACAAAAACGTAGCAGATTGTGTGGACTGGTGTGTGTGTGTTTTTCTTTACCTTATATGCTGAGAATGTACCAAAAGAAACGAAAACAGCAGTTATAGCCATCTATGCAGTAAAGATGATTCTATCCAGGTATTTTAGTCAATGGTTGACAAAGGCTTTGCTTAAAGAAATAACAAAAGCCGAAAATGTCCATTTCTTCAACAAAAAGCTTCTTGTTTTGTACTTTCTTTTATGGTATTTTATATATATATATATATATCCTTTGATAATATTGATAGAAACGGGAGTTATATAACTATAATTCAATAATGGTCTTGCAATGTGATTTAATGCTTGTTGTTACAATGATGCTTGAAGCAGAAAAGTCAGTTTTAGATTACAGAGTAGTAGTAGTAGTAGTAAAGCTAAACACGTATAATCATGGCCTTTGAAGAAGCATGGTGTCAACGATTCTGACGGCTATCATTTGCAGAATTCTTCACACACAGAACAGTTCAAGCTGATAACATGATATTCTCCAAGTCTTCCATACAGACGTAGTAAATCATACGACAGAACTGATCGCGTAGTTGCGTTTCTCTTATCACTTAATAAGTTTTAAAGATTACGAGCCAAAATTTAAAAAAAATAAGGAAACAATCTCCACATGGCCTAGAAAATGATATTTGTCAATTTAAAAAAAAAGATGGACAAATCATCTGTTAGACAAAACATGTCATTCAGAATACTACATGTACTGATGGTCAAATCATTTGGTAGACAAAATCTGGCAACATGTCATTTATAATATTACATGTCCTGATGGACAAATCATCTGTTAGACAAAATCTGATTACGTGTCATTCAGAATACTACATGTACTGATGGTCAAATCATCTGTTAGACAAAATCTGATTACATGTCATTCAGAATACTACATGTACTGATGGCAAAATCATCTGTTAGACAAAATCTGATTACATGTCATTCAGAATACTACATGTACTGATGGACAAATCATCTGTTAGACAAAATCTGACATGTTATTCAGAATAGTACATGTACTGATGGACAAACCATCTGTAGGACAAAATCTGACATGTCATTCAGAATACTACATGTACTGATGGACAAACCATCTGGAAGATAAAATCTGGTAGTGATGGTCAATGTACTTAAATCATCAGGTAGACAAAATCTGACAACATGTCCTTCAGAATGCTACATGCACTGATGGTCACATTATCTGGTAGAAAAATTGATCGAAAGTCATCCAGAAATTCTCCTACTATTTATGTTTAAAAAACTGTTGGTCGTATCTTGACACACTTGAGCACA
>CM065701.1:29475338-29487838 GCA_017654935.2 Phymorhynchus buccinoides
AGCAGCATATTAGATTTATTCCCCTTCCTCTGCTGACGTCATCAATGACGTCCTCAAGCGCTACGTGGTACGTCACATGGCATTCAAGGGGTATTTATTAACAAGCGCGGATTCGCAATCGTTTGTGGCGTGCGACAATTGAAAACGAAACATCATTTTAAAGAGCAGCCTCCATTTGAAGTGCAGCCTCGATTTGAAGTGCAGCCTCAATTTGAAGTGCAGCCTCGATTTGAAGTGCGACAATTTTGGACCGACCGACAGACCGACAGACAGACCGACAGACCGACAAAGTGAGTTATAGGTTTGTGGCTTGTGCCACAAACAAAAATGAAATGGAACACTAACGCTGTTTAATGGTTACTGATTTGCGTCGTGGAGATGTTGTCATTGATGCATAGAGAAGAATGGGAAGGGGAAACAACGCAAATGTTTTTTCTTATTCTCTCTTTCCCTGCTTTAAAAGCCAGCACACACACACACACACACACACACACACACACACAGACACACAGAGATAAATATGCCCCCTCATCCCCCACTCCCACCCACCCCCCGCCCCTCATCAAAGTCCATATCCATGCATTGTAATTTTTATTTTGATTATTTGAACAACTGACAACTTTTGCTGTTTCTTTTTTCTCTTCCTAGTCTCAAAGCCATCAGTGTAAAAATCCGTTCATTCAAAAAAGAAAGAAAGAAAGAAAGAAAGAAAGAAAGATATAAAGAAAAAATCCGTTCTAAAAATCCGTTCATTCAAAAAAGAAAGAAACAAAGAAAGAAACAAAGAAAGAAAGAAAGAAACAAAGAAAGAAAGAAAGAAAGAGAGAAAGAAACAAAGAAACAAAGAAACAAAGAAACAGATGGATGTCTCAGATAATGAAAAACAACAAAAAACAATACTCACCCTGAAGACAGGGTTACCCTCTTCATCTTTGACCACCATCTTCTGCCAGTCATCGACACCACCAACACCACCAACACCTCCAACACCTCCAACACCTCCAACACCACCAACACCACCAACACCTCCAACACCTCCAACACCTCCAGCAGAAGACGACGACACAGAAGAGGACGACGAGGTTCTACCACCCTCCATCAGCCGGTTCTGCTCACCCGTAGAAGACCCCGACCCCATCCTCGTCCTCTGCTGCAGCTCCTCCCCAACGAGTAGAGAATCCTTCATCAAAGACTCATCCTCCACAGCAGCAGTAGTAGCAGTAGTAGTAGTAGTAGTTCCTGTCGGGTTTCCCGTGCCAACAGTTTCTTCACTGTCGTTCAAGCCCAGAGCGTCGGCGTGGGGTCGAAGGAGGAAGAACTGTTTCCTCATCTTGTCGATCTCGTCTTCCCACTCTCTTCGTCTGCGGTCCATGTCGGCTTCCATGTCTTCCCAGATCTTCTTCTGGCGTTCCTCCAGGCCTCCTCCTCCTCCTCCTCCTCCTCCTATTCCTCCTGTTGGGGGGATGTTGTTGCTGCTGTTACTGCCGTTTTCCTTAGTGATGGGGATGCGTGTGGTCATGGTGGGTGTTTTTTCTCTCTGTTGGTGTTGAACTTTGTTGGTCTCTTGTTCGTCTAGGTGAAGGCCTGAAATAAAAGTTCAAAACTTTGTTAAGAAGAAGAAGAAGAAGAAGAAGAAGAAGAAGAAGAAGAAGAAGAAGAAGAAGAAGAAGAAGAAGAAAAGAAGAAGAAGAAGAAGAAGAAGAAGAAGAAGAAGAAGAAGAAGAAGAAGAAGAAGAAGAAGAAGAAGAAGAAGAAGAAGAAGAAGAAGAACAAGAAGAAGAACAAGAACAAGAAGAACAAGAACAAGAAGAACAAGAACAAGAAGAACAAGAACAAGAACAAGAACAAGAACAAGAAGAAGAAGAAGAAGAAGAAGAAGAAGAAGAAGAAGAAGAAGAAGAAGAAGAAGAAGAAGAAGAAGAAGAAGAAGAAGAAGAAGAAGAAACAACAACAACAACAACAACAACAACAACAACAACAACAACAACAACAACAACAACAACAACAACAACAAGAAGGAGACGTTTTTTCTTATTAAAAAAAGTGGCAATGTTGCATTTTATACCAACTTTCTCAATTAAAATGTGCACTAACACATTTGCCTTGCTCGGTAAAGGGCTAGGGTTAGTATTAGGCTGGGGTTTGTGTCATGCAACTAAAAAAAGAACCACACTTTGGGATTGAAAGCCGAAGCATAGCGGAGGGTGGGGGATGGGGGTGGGGGGGTGTAGCCCAAAACTTGTGACGGTGGTTGTGGATTCGGGGGGGGGGGGGGGTATTTGTGGTAGAAGTGGTAGTGAAAGTTTTGAAACAAAGTGTAAATTGATGATGATTGAGCTATCTTTCTGAAGGGTCTAGAGCGTGATTCATTCAAAGAGTTGTTTTGTTGAATGACCCTGGCTAAAAGGACTCCAGGGATCATCCCAACAGTCGAAGCACTTGAACACTATGGCACAAATACATCAGCTGCGGATGAGAACATTACTTGTGTGACCGTTTTTGATTACCCCGCCACGTGGGCAGCCACACCACGTCTTCAGGGGAGTCATTGCCTGTGAACCATCAAAAACACTGTATCTAAGTTTTCTGGTACCATTGAGCATGCTGAACTGAACAGACAGACAGACAGACGCTTAGGATATCAAGAAAAGAGGCGCAATTAACACATGATAAGAGATAACAGGGGAAGTGCGCATGCCCAAACACATCCTAGCCCCTAACCCTACCACGTTGCATCCCCCACAAAAACAGCACGAGATAAACTTAGACGCTTCCAGGCAGAAACCACGCTTATCTGTCTGTCCATTGCGGGTTGGGATAAAAATGATTACACATTTACCGTTACGTCACCAATTCTGGAGAGATAAAAAATGTGTGAATCTCGGACAAGATAGTACATGGAGAGGTTGCAGCAGAAGGAAGGGTGGGGGTGGGTGGGGTGGGGGTTGCAGGATATAAGTGGGATAGTGAGGAGGATGATAAATGTTTTTCGAAATCAGGGGAAAGGGTTGTATTCCTGCATGCAATGTGTGTGTCTGTATTAGTCTTTATGTGTCTATGTGTATGTTTGTATGTGTGCGTGCGTGTGCGTGTGTGTGTGCGTGTGCGAGTGCGTGCGTGCGTGCGTGTGCGCACGCGCACGCGTCAAGTCAAGTCAAGTCAAAATCATCTTTATTGAGGGTTAAAGAACATGCATGTGTGTGTGTGTGTGTGTGTGTGTGTGTGTGTGTGTGTGTGTATGTGTGTGTGTGTGTGTGTGTGTGTGTGCGTGCGCGTGCGTGTGTGCGTGTGCGTGCGTGCGTGCGCGCGCGCGCGCGTCTGTGTCTCTGTGTGTGTCCGCGCGTGCACGTACACTGACTTCATGTGATTGTGCATGCATGTGCATCCTTATGCAAATATGCACCTATATGCTTGATCCGAGTTGTTGCTTCCTGATTACTTGAATACTCTTCACACCAGACAAACAAACAAACAAACAAACATAAATAAATACATAACCTATAATGTCATTAAAATAGCATCAAAGGAATTATTTCGGGGCACAGAAACATATCGATGTCAAAGTAATTAGGAAAGAAAAAACCCATTATCAAAACTGAAAAACAGACGTCCACGCCTTGAAGTGTTGTCATAACTTTACTCTTATAAACATAGCATTTTATTGCATTCCCAGAAATGTTCTAAGGAAGAAAAACAGTTTTAAAAAGTGAAACCCATAATGCAGTGCATGTGTACATGAAAATGAAAGGACGCACGTGCGCGCGATTGTGTTTATCATAATAGTGTGTGTGTGTGTGTGTGTGTGTGTGTGTGTGTGTGTGTGTGTGTGTGTGTGTGTGTGCGTGCGTGTGTGTGTGTGCGTGTGTGTGTGTGCGTGTGTGCGTGCGTGTGCGTGCGTGCGTGCGTGTGTGCGTGCGGATAGGAGTGCGCGGCGTGCGCGTATGTGTGCATAACAGAAGGAGAGAGTCAGACCAACAGACGAACAGGTATACAGCGAAATGGTCACACAGAGAGAGAGAGAGAGAGAGAGAGAGAGAGAGAGAGAGAGAGAGAGAGAGAGAGAGAGAGAGAGAGAGAGAGAGAGAGAGAGAGAGAGAGAGAGAGAGAGTGTGGAGAGAGAGTGTGTGTGTGTGTGTGTGTGTGTGTGTGTGTGTGTGTGTGTGTGTGTGTGTGTGTGTGTGTGCGTGCGTGTGCGTGCGTGCGCGTGTGCGTGTGCGTGTGTGCGTGCGTGCGTGCGTGCGTACGTGGGTGGTTGCGTGTGGGTGTATGTGTGTGATTGCGCACGCACGCACGCGCACACATACAGACACACAGACACACAGACACACACACACACACACACACACACACACACACACACACACACACACACACACACACACACACACACACACACACTGTAAATAGAAAGGTAATCGGACTGGTAAGTGGGTGTAATTATCTCGACTCCCACATTACATACATAGTGTACAAAGCCAGTGCGTTTAGGTTGAGAAATCCACTTGGCAGCCTATAACAGCCTAGGCTCTATGCTACGCAATGTTGTGGAAAGGCTGATAAGAAGTACAGGGCGTTGAGAGAGAGAGAGAGAGAGAGAGAGAGAGAGAGAGAGAGAGAGAGAGAGAGAGAGAGAGAGAGAGAGAGAGAGAGAGAGAGAGAGAGAGAGAGAGAGAGAGAGAGAGAGAGAGAGAGAGAGAGAGAGAGAGAGAGAGAGAGAGAGAGATGAATTTAATGCATTTTATTTATAGAGGGTAACAGAATAAGCAATGGCATGCTTTTCTTACATCCAGCCCTCTGGACAAAAAATACAAGTATAAAAGTAGAAATGAAAAAGGGAAATGAGCACAGACAAAGCAATATAAGGCATGCAAAATACAACCCTATAATAGTAGCACGACAATAACAAAATCAAACCTAATACTATTAACTTTGCTCATTTTTAACTTGCATAAATTAAGAAGTAAGCGCCGCATACACACGGGAAGAAAAAACAAAAAACAAAAAAACAATCCTACTTTTCATACTCATCTTTAACATGCACAAATTGAGAGGTGCACAAACACAATATGACAAAACCAATGCTAATCTTACATTACAGATTCATCTTCAAAATGCACTTATTTGAAAGGGATAACATGCACGTAATAAAGTAAGAGAGAGAGAGAGAGAGAGAGAGAGAGAGAGAGAGAGAGAGAGAGAGAGAGAGAGAGAGAGAGAGAGAGAGAGAGAGAGAGAGAGAGAGAGAGAGAGAGAGAGAGAGAGAGAGAGAGAGAGAGAGAGACACACAGACAGACAGACAGACAGACAGAAACATGCACAAAAAGAAAATGTTCTTCTCTTTCCCGACTTCATAACTGGTGCGAGCGAATGTTTTGTGTTCCTGTAAATAATAGGGGAAGACGGGGTAAAAAGCGCATGGGCGGGTAAGAAGCCCACCCCAATTATCTCATGAAATGAAGCAAATTTCAGTCTCATTTTGCCCATGAGACGAGCGTTAATGTCTAGCATTCGTCTCATGGGCAAATTGGACTGAAATTTTCTTTATTTCATGAGATAATTGGGGTGGGCTTCTTACCCGCCCATGCGCTTTTTACCCCGTCTTCCCCTAATGTGTTCTTTTCTTATTCATTTTTTTATGTTTGTGTAGGGTTTTTTTCATGAGGGCAGGATGAAAACAAGCTTCCGTTGTCAGTTTAGTCTTTAGCCCTCAATAAAGATCATTTTGACTTGACTTGACTTGACTTGACTTGACTTGACTTGACTTGACTTGACTTGACTTGAAAGGGACGGAAGGGCAAGAGACAGACAGACAGACAGACAAGCAGGCAGGTACAGACAGACAGACAGACAGACAGACAAGCAGGCAGGTACAGACAGACTGACACCCGCACAAAGAGGGTGGAAGCCTACCCGTTTTGACCCACAGAGAGTGAATGGGGTGGGGTGGGAGGGGTGACTGAGGGAGTGAGGGAGAGAGAGAGAGAAATAATTTGTGGACACTCAGAAGCTCGAGGATAATACTGAAGGTTTTTAGGCAATGCCTAGGTCTCTAGGTCTCTAGGTCTCTATCCTTATTCAATAAACAGACATAGGGGAAGACGGAGTTAAAAGCTCATGGAAGGGTAAGAAGCCCATGCCATTTATCTCATGAAATAAAGACAATTTCAGTCACATTTTGCCCATGAGACGAGTGTTAATGTTTAGCATTCGTCTCATGGGCAAATTGGACTGAAATTTGCTTCCTTTCATGAGATAATTGGCATGGGCTTCTTACCCGCCCATGGGCTTTTTACCCTGTCTTCACCTACAGACAAACAGAGAGAGAGAGAGAGAGAGAGAGAGAGAGAGAGAGAGAGAGAGAGAGAGAGAGAGAGAGAGAGAGAGAGAGAGAGAGAGAGAGAGAGAGAGAGAGAGAGAGAGAGAGAGAGAGAGAGAGTGAAAGTGATGGCGAAATTATGGCATTCCAAACGTCAAACAATTATTTACACGATTTATAGTGGTAAAATGAGGCACTTTCCTCATTCTGTGCACAGAATTCATTCTGTGGTGCACAGAATTCATTCTGTGGCGCACACAATTCATTCTGTAGGACAGAATTCATTCTGTGGCACACACAATTCATTCTGTAGGACAGAATTCATTCTGTAGGACAGAATTCATTCTGTGGCACACACAATTCATTCTGTAGAACAGAATTAATTCTGTTGCACACACAATTCATTCTGTAGGACAGAATTCATTCTGTGCACAAAATGTATTCTGTGGGATACACATTTCATTTTGTGCGCAGAATGAATTCTGTGTCCCACAGAATAAATTTTGTGCACAGAATGAATTCTGTTATCCCACAGAATGAATTCTGTCCGACAGAATAAATTCTGTCCCATAGAATGAATTATGTCCTATAGAATGAGTTCTGTGGGAAACACAATTCATTCTATGGAGAATGAGGCTCATTTGCATATGACGTCACTGTGTGTGTGTGTGTGTGTGTGTGTGTGTGTGTGTGTGTGTGTGTGTGGAGGAGGGGGGTGGGCAAACTGCCTACCTTCTTCTTGTAGGCGATTGTAGATTGTTTCACAACTCACTCCAAAAAGCTTCGCTACTCTTGACAACAGCAGTCGAATCTCAAAAATGTGTTCCTCGATATGATCAACGTCTAGATCAATTTTTGGTCTTCCTGCCATCGATCGTACACCAAGAAATGTCGGCGATGCTTTGGTAGGCCAAAATAAGAGGAGCTATACTATTGTTAGCAGGTTTCGTATAATACAATTATTTTCTTTTATTTGAAAAGAAAGGGGGGGGGGGGGGGGGTCTTAATTACAAAATCATACACACCGTCACTGTTTTTACAATATAGTAAAGTTTTGAGTTTCTTTTTAAGTTTTAAGACAGTTGCATACATTTCCAACAACACATTTCTAAACTAATGAACACTACCTAGGTACCTACAATCACCATCATATGCAAATGAGCCTCGTTGTCCATAGAATGAATTGTGTTTCCCACAGAACTCATTCTATAGGACAGAATTCATTCTATAGGACAGAATTTATTTTGTCGGACATTCTGTGGGATAACAGAATTCATTCTGTGGGATAACAGAATTCATTCTGTGCACAAAATTTATTCTGTGGGACACAGAATTCATTCTGCGCACAAAATGAAATGTGTATCCCACAGAATACATTTTGTGCACAGAATGAATTCTGTCCTACAGAATGAATTCTGTCCTACAGAATGAATTGTGTGTGCCACAGAATGAATTCTGTCCTACAGAATGAATTATGTCCTACAGAATGAATTGTGTGTGCCACAGAATGAATTCTGTCCTACAGAATGAATTATGTCCTACAGAATGAATTGTGTGTGCCACAGAATGAATTATGTGCACCACAGAATGAATTGTGTGCACAGAATGAGGAAAGTGCCTCATTTTACCACTAAAAATCGAGCAAATAATTGTTTGACGTTTGGAATGCCATACGAAATAGCGTAACAGAAGGTGAAGGGGGTTGGAAGCACGAGAGCAAAGGAAGGAGTGATGGAAGAAAAAAAATCTGACGAATAGTCAGACTGACAGTAGCAGTAGCAGCAGCAGCTCAGAAATTACTATGACTAGCGCAACGCCTAGTACTGGCAATGCACCGTACTGGTAACGCTGAGTACTGGTTTCGCCGGGTCCGCGAAATATTATTATTACTTTTGTCTCTCTCCCTCCTTCCATCTTCTTCACTCATCCCGTTCTACTACCCCCCGCAGCTTACTGAGCACAGTAAATTTGAAGCGATTCGGTGAAGAAAAGGCGGAGTTATAAGGCCCTGTTTCCCGTTGGCGCTGCTCTGAGAGTGATGCGCTCTCCCTAGTAACGGTAACGCCTAGTAACGGTAACGCCAAGTACTGGTAACGCTGAGTACAGCAAATTTGAAGTGATTCGGTTAAGAAATGGCGAAGTTATAAGGCCCCTTTTCCCGTTGGCGCTGCTCTGAGAGTGACGTTCTCTCCCGATTCTCTTCACATTTGCTTTGCCCAGGCCATAGCAAGCCTGACAGCAAATTTGAAGCGATTCGGTTAAGAAACGGCGGAGTTATTCGTGAAAGGTGAGGCGGCGTATAGCGCACGCGTTTCTGAACCGGTTCGCTTCCGGTTTGGCACACCGATAGTCACCGTCCCCGGTCATGTATCTGCCAAATGTGAAGGCAATCGGTCCAGAAACCGCCGGCGGATGCGCGTTTCGCGCATTTGCGAAACCGCGCAAATGATACGGCCGCCTCGGTTGCCGTTGCCGTTAGGGCTCACAGCAAATTTGAAGCGATTCGGTCGAAAAACGGCGGAGTTATAAGGCCCGTTTTGTGTTTCACACACACACACACACACACACGGACGGACAGTTGGCTTTTTACTATATGATGATGATGTAAGAAAGGAAGGAAAGCATGAAAGAATGAAAGGAATGAATAGAAGGGAGGAATCCCCGTGGGGATACCGGGGGTGGGTGGGGGGGGGGGAGGGGTCTTTCGCAAAAAACAATTCCCCCACCTTCTGGAACTTCTGTGCTTGTAACTACCTCTAATCTGCCACTCTCTTTGACTCTGCCTTTTCCCTTTCCTTTCTATAATCTGCTATCTTTCTGACTTGTTGGCCCATTCTCCTACCTTTTTTTTTCATTAAAAAAATATTCCAAATAATTGTTCTCCTCTGAGCTCCTCAGAAATCGGAATGTGTCGTCTATATGTAGGCTACGCAGCGGGGAGCTTAGACCAGTGAAAACTGAAAACCGGACACATACGTACCTTACCCATTATGGCCATATGGCCTGGGAACGCAGAAGAAGAAGAAGAAGGGAGGATGGAAAGAAGGGAGGAGAGGGGAAATTGTACCGAGAGAGAGAGAGAGAGAGAGAGAGAGAGAGAGAGAGAGAGAGAGAGAGAGAGAGAGAGAGAGAGAGAGAGAGAGAGAGAGAGAGACACACAGACAGACAGGCACACAGACAGACAGACAGGCACACATGCACACAGACAGACAGACAGACACACAGACAGACAGACAGGCAGACAGACAGACAGGCAGGCACACATGCACACAGACAGACAGACAGGCACACAGACAGACAGATAGGCACACATGCACACAGACAGACAGACAGGCACACAGACAGACAGACAGACAGACAGGCACACATGCACACAGACAGACAGACAGGCACACAGACAGACAGATAGGCACACATGCACACAGACAGACAGACAGGCACACACACAGACAGACAGATAGGCACACATGCACACAGACAGACAGACAGGCACACAGACAGACAGATAGGCACACATGCACACAGACAGACAGACAGACAGGCACACAGACAGACAGACAGGCACACAGACAGACAGATAGGCACACATGCACACAGACAGACAGACAGGCACACAGACAGACAGACAGGCACACAGACAGACAGATAGGCACACATGCACACAGACAGACAGACAGGCACACAGACAGACAGACAGGCACACAGGCACACAGACAGACAGACAGGCACACAGACAGACAGACAGGCACACATGCACACAGACAGACAGACAGGCACACAGACAGACAGACAGGCACACATGCACACAGACAGACAGACAGGCACACAGACAGACAGACAGGCACACAGACAGGTGCAAAGGAAGATCCCATCTTCACTTGTTCATTGACCCGACGCGTACATAACATCCGACCGATAATAATATGATAGAATCGGGAAGACTGGCGCTTAACCCTTTCGCCGCCAAAGTCGCATTTTAGCACCACAGTGATTTAACACCCATGCCACTAAAAGGCATCAAATGGGGGTCTAGTATCCAAAGACACTATTGTCTTAGTTTTGGGAAGTAAGGATAGACCTTATTTTATATATGTCACAGAAGAATCCCCAATACTACAGATGGATTTTGTTCCCTACCCAGGTAAACTTAATGGACATTTTGGCTGAAATATGGCTGGCGGTGAAAGGGTCAAAGACCCACCAGATCACGCGTCAAAATCACGGGTTTCACGGGTTTTTTCCTCTTATAGCTGGTAAGAAATCTTGTTTTGACCAGGCTTGACTACCATGCAAATGCCCCCAAATTCAAAACGAAACATCATTTCAAAGAGCTGCCTCAATTTGAAGTTGGGGGTATTTGGTATGTGGGTCACAGCTACCCAGAAAAAAAGAAAACAAGGGACTTAATCAGCGTGTCTTTAATAACGAGAAGAGAGAGAGAGAGAGAGAGAGAGAGAGAGAGAGAGAGAGAGAGAGAGAGAGAGAGAGAGAGAGAGAGATGAGAGAGAGAGAGAGAGAGAGAGAGAGAGAGAGAGAGAGAGAGAGAGAGAGAGAGAGAGAGAGAGAGAGAGAGAGAGAGAGAGAGAGAGAGAGAGAGAGAGAGAGAGAGAGAGAGAGAGGGAGAGAGAGAGAGAGAGAGAGAGAGAGAGAGAGAGAGGGAGAGAAGGGGAGGGGGGGTACCGTACAAGGCATTAAATGAAACTTGCCTCCCCCCCCCCCCAAAAAAAAAGGAGTGTTCAAGGTCAAGATCTCACAACAATAACAACAACAATGAGGTACTTAATTACTTTGTTAACTGAGCCGGTCTTCCTTTATTTTAATTGGTAACCCAAAACACCTGTCAGCAATTAGCTGTAGCGAAGGGAACGAAATACAAAGAGGGGAGGAGGAAGAGTGCTTTTCAAATCTTTTAATCCTTTGACTTTATAATACCTGTAGGCTTACGTCCGCATTACAGGTTTTATATCATCAACGTGAGGTTGAAATTTGGGCCAGAAAACAAAAATGAGAATAAGGACTGTAGGGCCTACGTAGTTTACGACCGATAGTTTTCAGCAGAATCACACCACACACACGCATGCACGCGCGCGCACGCACGCACACACACACGCGCGCACACACACACGCACGCACGCACGCACACGCACACACACACGTACACACAGACACACACACGCATGCACACACACACACGCACGCACGCACGCACTCACACACGCACGCGCGCACACACGCACGCATACGCACACGCACACGCACACGCACTCTCTCTCTCTCTCTCTCTCTCTCTCTCTCTCTCTCTCTCTCTCTCTCTCTCTCTTGAGAGCATCATATGTGAGTCGACGAAACTCTTATAAAGATTTTCTAAAGGTTAAACAAACCGACTATAAAAATGAAGTTATTAAAACCCTCGAAGATAATTCAAAAAATCCTAAGATTTTCTGGAGTGCTCTTAAAAACTATTTGAGCAAACCTGTGAGCAGAAATACTATTTCCCCTGATGATTGGTTTGCTCATTTTTCAGCTGTGTTCAATCAGAGCGAATGCGAAGATGATGTATTTGATGTACATAAAACTTGGTATAAAGTGGACGAATGCTGTGTTGTGAATGTTAATTGTGATGAATTGGATTGGGAGATAAGTCACCAGGAAGTATTAGAAGCTATTTCAGCTTTAAAGAACAACAAAGCTGCTGGTCCGGATGGATTCTCAGGTGAATTTTATAAATGTGCAGACCCTGAGATTAGTTTGTTTTTTTACTAGGTATTTTAATAGATTATTTGATTCTGGTGCTTTTCCCATCGCTTGGTCTGAAGCTGTCATCTATCCCATTCACAAAAAAGGTGACGTCAACTTGCCAGATAATTACAGGGGGATTTCTTTGTTGAATGTATGTGGTAAGCTTTACAGCTATATTCTAAATAAGAGATTATCGAGTTGGTTAGAAAAGAACAAGATACTAAATGAATCCCAAGCTGGATTTAGACGAAAATATAGCACAATCGATCATATATTTACCCTTTTGTCATTAATTCAGAAGCAATTTGCAAATCATAAAAAGTTATATTGTGCTTTCATAGATTTCAAAAAAGCCTTTGACTTGGTAGATAGATGCTGTTTATGGTCAGTTCTAAGAAAAAATGGTATCAATGGAAAAATGTATAATGCAATCCAAAGTATGTAT
>CM065701.1:29505338-29507838 GCA_017654935.2 Phymorhynchus buccinoides
ATTGAAAGAACATTAGTGGATCAGAATCGTATATAAAGTTACTACTGTATGTTGATGTTGATGTTCTTTTTACTTTTACTTTTCTTTTCTCGTTATTTTACGCGTGTCATTGAAGAAGACTGGTCAAATATTTCTTCTTCTGTTTTTGTATAATAGATTTTTGGTATTAACTCCTCTCTCATCCTTCCACTCTCAACAGTTCCTTCATTCTCACACACTTCCATACGTCAACCAACAAGTCCTTGTGCATACAGGGAAAAGAAATAAGAATACAGGATACAACATATGAAACAAGTAGGGGAAGACGGGGTAAAAAGCACCCCAATTATCTCATGAAATGAAGCAAATTTCAGTCTCACTTTGCCCATGAGACGAGCGTTAATGTCTAGCATTCGTCTCATGGGCAAATTTGACTGAAAGTTTCTTTATTTCATGAGATAATTGGGGTGGGCTTCTTACCCGCCCATGCGCTTTTTACCCTGTCTTCCCCTATACATCAAAAACAAAAACATCAAAACACATTGCATGTCTTGGAAACGTATGAAAGGAACATCAAAGGCAGTTTAAATAAACGGTAAAGAGGAGTTTAGTCAAATATTTCTTATTGTCTGAGTTTGATTATCTTTTATAATCAATACGGGGCACTCGATTATCTGGGGGGTTTTTTCCTTCTATATCTGCTCTACTCCCATGTGACGGGTTTTTTTAGCAACGCTTCGGTCTGTTTGAATTCGGTCAAATCATGCGTGAAACAGATGGCTTCAGAGGCATGAAGTCTGTGAGCGCTTTTCCAGTTCTGTTCCTTATTCATCATTATCATCATCCTTCCCCTCCTCCTCCTCTTCCTCCTCCTCCTCCTCCTTCTCTCCTCCTCCTCCTCCTCTCCCTTCCTCTCCTCCTCCTTCTCCTCGCTCTTCCTCCTCCTCTTCTCCTCCTCCTCCTCCTCCTCCATCATCCTCCTCCTCCTCCTCATCCTCCTCCTCTTCCTCCTCCTCCTCCTCTTCCTCCTCCTCCTCCTCCTCCTCCTCCTCCATTCCCTCCTCCTCCTCCTCCTCCTCTCTCCTCCTCCCTCCTCCTCCTCCTCCCCTCTCCTCCTTTCCCTCCTCCTCCACCTCCCTCCCCTCGTCCTCTTCCTCATCCCTCTTCCTCCTTTCATCCTCCTCCTCCTCCTCCTCTCCTCCTCCTCTTCCTCCTCTTCCTCCTCTTCCTCCTCCTCCTCCTCCTCCTTCCTCCTCCTCCTCTCCTCCTCCTCCTTCCCTCCTCCTCCTCCTCCTCCCTCCTTCCTCTTCCTCCTCCCTCTTCTCCTTCCTCTTCTTTCTTCCTCTTCCCCCTAAAGGGCCAGCCACGCGGCCTACGAATCGCATCTGAATGCGATGCGATTTTCAGATGATGTCAGTCATGATTCACGTGATATTCGTGTATTGGGTCTGTCTACTTGGGTATGATAGTGAGCAGGAAATGGCAGAATTCTTTTTAGACGGGCGTATTGCACGTGAATCGTGACTCACGTGGCACAATCGCATCTCACCCCCCGTACCATTTTACACACCGCGTGTGGCGACTCCTTCTTCTCGTCATTTTCTTCCTCCTCTTTATCTTTTCTTCCTCTCCTTCATCTTTTTCCTCCACCTCTTTCTATTCTTTCTCCCCCTCCCCCACCCCACCCACCCACCCATCCACTTTCCCTACTCTAACCGAAAAAAATATCAAACCTAACTCTGGTTTTTTCTCGTATATATATATCTATCCTTATCTGACTCAGCCATATTGCCATTTTTCTGACCCTTCCCATCTACCACGAATATAGGCACATTTGCCAGAATGTACGACCATCCTTCTTCAGATGCGGATCTGAGGGGAGGGGGGTAACGCATAGTGATGGTAACGCCAAGTTGCTGGTAACGCGGAGTACAGCACCACTTTTGAAGCGAATAAATTTATAAGATAACGGCGGAGTTATAAGGCCCCGTTTATATATATGCTGCTCTGAGAGTGATGCGCTCTCCCTAGTAACGGTAACGCCTAGTAACAGTAATACAATTACTGGTTTTATGCCGAAGGAAAGAAAGGAGTACAGCAAATTGTGATAGGTCCATGCCATAATTTTAGCTTATTCTAACGGCGGAGGTCTTCTCTTTCTTCTTCTTTTCCCTTTGGCGCTGCTCTGAGAGTGACTTCTTCTTCTTTCTCTTCACATCTTCTGCTTCTTCTTGCCCCGGCTTCTTCAAGCCTGCGTTCCCAGCACATGTGAAGGCCACAATTGGTACGTAAACGTCGGAGTTAGTTGTGAAAAGGTGAAGCGGCTGCATATCAGCCGCGCATTTCTGATTTCGATTCGCTTCAAAGGAGAAACATCGATAGTCACCGTCCCCGGTCATTTACCTGCCAAATTTTTAAATCAAAGGCAGGAGAAGGTCCAGAAATGTCGGAAAGATAGTTACTAGGCGCCGAGAAAGCCAAAATACGCGTTTCGCGACATTTGCCAAACCGCGCAAATGAC
>CM065701.1:29527838-29532838 GCA_017654935.2 Phymorhynchus buccinoides
CATATAGTCCAAAGAACTTCTGTCTGAACGCGTCCTGAATGTGAGGAGTTCACACAGATTCTCTGCTCTCTCTCTCTCTCTCTCTCTCTCTCTCTCTCTCTCTCTCTCTCTCATATCAGGGTCCGTTTCACAAGGGCTAACGTTACGTTGCGCTCGCTCAAATCGGCAAAAACGATCCAAGAAACACCCTTCGTTTGCCGATAGTTCGCGTGGGTTTTGTTCTTGCCAAACACCGAGCAAGCGGCGAACTATCCGGAACTAGTAGGAGGTTAATACATTTCTTGTTGTTGATTGGTCCATTAAAGTTTGTTTAAAATAATTTTTTTTTGGTACCAATCAGACAAGAGCTTATAATATTCTTCCGCAAACGTTTTCTAAAGTGTTTCTTAGACCCCTTTTGGCGTAACAGTTATGCGCGCGGCGACCGTCGTCTAGAGAAACTAGACCCTGATCCTCTGAACTTTTCTAAAGACCACGTGTGTCAAGCTACTATCTGATGAAAACCTTACTAATACTACTAACCCATGAAAAGACTACTATTATTTTCAGCAGTTAGTAGTATTACTACTAACTGCTGAAAATAATAGTAGTCTTTTCATGGGTTAGTAGTAATACTAAGGTTTTCATCATATAGTAGCTTGGCTTTACGACTATCTAGTGAAATGAACAAAATAGTAGTCTTTTCATGGGTTAGTAGTAATACTAAGGTTTTCAGCAGATAGTAGCTTGTCAAGTTACTACTAACTGATGAAAAAAATAGTAGTCTTTTCATGGGTTAGTAGTAATACTAAGGTTTTCAGCAGATAGTAGCTTGGCTTTACGACTATCTAGTGAAATGATTCCTGTTGGAAATTATGAACTCTCTCTCTCTCTCTCTCTCTCTCTCTCTCTCTCTCTCTCTCTCTCTCTCTCTCTCTCTGTGACTGTCTGTCTGTCCGTCTGTCTGTCTGTCTGTCTGTCTGTTCTGTCTGTCTGTCTGTCTGTCTCTCTCTCTCTCTCTCAACACATTTTGATGTGGTTGGCCAGTGGCCAGTGTCACTGACCAGTGGTCATTTTGGCCTATTTTCACTGTTTGACTGCAAATTAGTGTATTAGGAGTTCAAATGAACAATGTCCCATGTGGTTGACCAGTGGTCAGTGTCACTGACCAGTGGTCAACCACCTAAAAAATTGTTCATTTGAACTCCTAATACACTAATTAGCTGTCAAACAGTGAAAATAAGAAGTGACCAATGGTCAGTGACACTGACCACTGGTCAACCACATCAAAATGTGTTAATTTGAACTCCTAATACACTAATTTGCAGTCAAACAGTGAAAGTAGGCCAAAGTGACCACTGGTCAGTGACACTGACCACTGGTCAACCACATCAAACTTTGTTCATTTGAACTCCTAATGCACTAATTTGCAGTCAAACAGTGAAAATAGGCCAAATTGACCACTGGACAGTGACACTGACCACTGGTCAACACATCAAAAATTGTTCATTTGAACTCCTAATACACTAATTTGCAGTCAAACAGTGAAAATAGGCCAAAGTGACCACTGGTCAGTGACACTGACCACTGGTCAACCACATCAACAATTGTTCATATGAGCTCCTAATACACTAATTAGCATTCAAACGGTAAAATTAGGCCAAAGTGACCAGTGTCAGAGGTTAGACAGAGAGAGAGAGAGGGGGGGGAGAGAGAGAGAGAGGGGAGAGAGAGAGAGAGAGAGAGAGGGAGGGGAGGGAGAGAGAGAGAGAGATCCAGAGAGAGAGAGAGAGAGAGAGAGAGAGAGAGATGGAGAGAGAGAGAGAGATGATAGAGAGAGAGAGAGAGAGGACATAGGAATCATTTCACTAGATAGTCGTAAAGCCAAGCTACTATATGCTGAAAACCTCGCGGCCCTTTGAAAAGCCCTATCTCAGTGAATTAATGACTTTTTTTGAAAAAAATTAGTTATTAAAGTGGTTTGCGTCTCCTTACACTAAGCTAATCAAAGCCAACCTACCACACACCCACACCGCGGCCGAATATACAGTCGGCAGTGCCCACACACACCTTTCTAGGAGATTTACGTCTACTTTATTATTATGGAATGGGTAAAGAAAGTATGCTTTGTTTTCATGGTCTCCCCGCTGCATCACATTCCGATTTCGGAGGAAAAGGAGAAATATATTTGGAAGTCTTTTTTTTAATAAATTTAAAAAATTTTGTTTTCAAATTTGGGTTTTCGTCCGTTAAAGAGGGACTTGAGTTCATTAATGTTAGGTGCATTTTGTATTTACTTTATGTTAATGTTTGTAGATTATTCCACATCTGGACAACACGGTTAGTAGAAAAAGACAGTTTGGTTAGTGGACTAACACATGCAGGAGACTTTGCACTCTTACCCCTTTCACCGACAGCCATATTTCAGCCCAAAAACGAGCTAAAGGAGTACATTTCCATTAAAATGTACTACAGGTAGGTAGGTAGGTAGAAAACAAAATCCATCTGCAGTATTGAGGATTCTTCTGTGACATATATTAAAATAACTAAGCTATCAAACCATTACTTCCCAAAACTTTAAATTTTGACAATAGGGTCTTTGGATAATAGACCCCAATTTGATGCCTTTTGTTAGTGACATAGGTGTTAAAATGACACGGCCTACGACTTTGGCGGTGAAAGGGTTAAATCACAGTGGTGCTGAAATGCGACTTTGGCGTTGAAAGGGTTAATTAAAGCAGCTTCTCAATCTGTCAGAGTGTTTTTTTGTCTTACTCAGTTTGTCTTTATGTCTGCCTGCCTCTCTGTCTGTCTGTATGCCTGTGAACAATGGGGGTGGGGATGGTGACGTATATAAAATAAGGTCTACACCTCAGCATTCAACCATAGACAAACTTGTGACTTTAAACACCTAAAATGCGACTTTGGCGATTCTCCATCTCAAGGGTTAAATCACTGGTGGGCCTGTATTCGCATTTGGCGGATAGTATGAGACTTAAATCACGGTGGTATGCTTAAAAGTCCTTCTGAAAGTTTGGCGTTAAAGGGTTAATTAAAGCAGCTTCTACTACTTTAGAAGAACTGTCTGCCTCTCTGTCTGTCTGTATGCCTGTGAACAATGGGGGTGGGATGGGGGTGTTAAAGTACACCTCAGCATTCAACCAAGCAAACTTGTACTTTAAACAACCCCATCGTATTTACGATTCTCCATCTCAAGTTCTACTTGGGCCTGTATTCGCATTGAGATAGTATGAGACTTATCATCATGATATCTTAGAAGTCCTTCTAAAATCCTATTAAACCCTACTACTTTAGAAGAACTTCTAAGATATCATGATGATGCGTCTCCTGTTATCTCAATGCGAACCATGCAGGCCCTCGCTCTTTCGATTTCATGACAATAACCCTAGGCTGATCCTAACCCTATCCCTTTTCCGAGAATGTCAGAATGTTGTTTCTCATAGAATTTTTGTAATGCCAACATTTGATTTGAACGAGCTAAATGAGTAAATTAGTGAGAAATACCTCTGGCAGAATGTTTCTTCTCATTAAAAATTTTCGATGCCAACATTTGATTCGAACGAGCTAAATGAGTAAATTTGTGAGAAATACCTCTAGGTGGGGCCAAAGAATGAAGGAAGTAGTGTAGTAGGGTTAGACAGGGGGGGGAAAGCCCATGGGCGGGTAAGAAGCCCATGCCAATTATCTCGTGAAATAAACACAATTTCAGTCAAATTTGCCCATGAGACGAACGCTAAACATTAACACTCGTCTCATGGGCAAAATGTGACTGAAATTTGCTTCATTTCATGAGATAATTGGCATGGGCTTCTTACCCGGCTTCTTACCCCGTCTTCCCCTAATAGTAGTAGCCTAACACGTGCAGGGTGTCTTCGTCCAACCAACCTTTCCTTGAAGGTGAACACTTAGTGCGATTTTTCTCACGCCAGAGGGCATGACGCTCGTGTGGGGCTAATCCTCTCTATATTATTATTGGGGATAAAGAAAGAGAGAGAGAAGTGTAGTGGTCCTACCATCACTCTGCTCAATCTTGTCTACGCCCAAGTAAGAAAATCGCGTGATAAGCCCCTAGTGCATTGACTGCCCTCTGACGTGAAAAATATCGCCATAGGTTTGTGCAGTACCTTTTGGAGATACAACGTAAAAAGGGTGGGTAAAAAAAAGCACGAAACGTTGGGGTTTTCCCCTTTCGCAGGTACCCTGTTTTCTTTACCTACCCTTTTTACGTTCAAATGTCCTTGGGTACTACTTTTGACCGAAACTACTATTTAGCGAAAACCACAAAATATTATAATACTGACATATTTCAAAGTATATCGGGGGCCGCCCTGTATTTCCGTGTATTTCCGTATTATTTCCTTACAGTTTGGTGTATTTCAGCATATTTCGCCCAAATGGCCAAACATAAGGATATCAATTAACCCTTTCACCGCCAAAGTCGCATTTTAGCACCACAGTGGTTTAACACCTATGTCACTAAAAGGCATCAAATTGGGGTCTATTATCCAAATACCCTATTGTCTTAGTTTGGGGAAGTCGTGTGTGTATGTGTGTGTGTTTCTGTAAGTTGTGTACTAAGATATGGTTTTTGTTCATTTGTATATATGTACTTTTCTATATTCTACTCATGTAAAATTGTATGTTCGTCATGTTCTATTCTATAAGATAATTATATTCTATGCCATTAAATATGAAAGCGCTTAGAGCCCTTGTCTATAGTTTTATTATTATTATTATTAAGTCAGGGTAGACCTTATTTTATATATATGTCACAGAAGAATCCCCAATACTGCAGATGTTTTTTGTTCTCTACCCAGGTCAATTTAATGGACATTTTGTGTTGAAATATGGCTGGCGGTGAAAGGGTTAAAGTAAAAAATACCAAAGGACCCAATACAGTACACGGTATAAGTCTACGTTAAGCCGGAGCCACACACGCGTAAAATTGTATGGGGGTGCGACGCGATTGGGTCACGTGAGTCACGATTCACGTGAAATAC
>CM065701.1:29537838-29542838 GCA_017654935.2 Phymorhynchus buccinoides
AGCATGGTGCTAACTTAGAAGCTCTTCCAATGTCCTATAGGATTTAATAGGACTTTTGGAAGAGCTTCTAAGTTAGCATGATGCTAAGTCTCATGCTGTCTCAATGTGAATACAGACCCAGGCTAATATCACAATCGACGATAAAAGCCATCTGAGCAAAGACTAAAGGGCCAGCCACACGTCCACTAAAATCGCACGACAGTACTATACGATTCGATGACGCGGTCTCGATGCGCCAACCGCATTTGTTCTTGGAGACCACGTGATCGAATCGTATCGTACAGTCGTGCGATTTTAGTGGACGTGTGGCTGGCCCTTATGGCCTCCATATTTCATTTTCGTTTTCTTATTGGTCAAACTTAAGGCCTACGACAAAAGTAAACGAGCAAACACAGTAAGGGTACGTGCACATATATGCGGAGATTCCGTGCGGAAACCCAATCCGTAAATAAGTAAAAGAAAGAAATCGAACAAAGGGTGAATAGTCTCTAATTAACTCCCCCTCCACCAAAGTTGATTACGATACCAATCACCAGGCAGTGCGTGACGTGGGTCAGAACCAAAGTGAGACAAACAAAGCGTTGGTATCGTAATGAAACTTTGGTGATGGGGAGTCAATTAGAAAGAGAGTGTTCACCCTTCCTTCAATTTCGTTATCTCCTCTCTTGGCCTCACTCTGCCATTCTTTGATTAAAAGGAACAAAAAATTTGCGCACGGATCTGAATTTCCCCTAATCCGTCAAATTTTAACTGGATGTTAGTTCAGTTTAACGTCGCGTATCGGCTTTCGCCATGTACGACGGGCTGAACAAACCAACCAGGGTATAAACAAAAATATATGTTCCTGAATCACTGTCTTAGCCAAAAGGCCGAGAAGCGATCAGAATCGATATTAACTTTTTAACTTTTTTTAAATTTTAACTTTTTTTCCTTTCACTTATTTACGGATTGCGCATGTTGATTTCCGCACGAAGTGTGTACGAGGCCTTAGTGTACGTAGCAAAACTGGAAAGGGTGAGTGATGGAAATCGTTGGTCGAGTTTCGTGTCCGAACCCAAACAGGCAGACAGACATGCAAGCAGTCAGGGAGAAAGACAGAAGAAAACCAAAGTCAGAGTCGCAGAGATGGAAAACAATGAGAAATCAATGCAGGAACCCAGAGTGGCAGACATACAGACAAAAACAGCCCACTTCCAATGACAGTTCACTTTCCAATACAGTCTTATTTCCAGACAACATTATAAACATCAAAAATCGAAACCAAATCTTCTCGCAAATTTCTTCGAACTTGGTCTAATCATTATTAGGAGCGACAAAAATCAAAAAAATTTTTTTTTAACATGAATGTTCCAAAACCTTTCGAGACCAAACTCTGACCCTTAGCACGGGGCCTATACAAATGCATTGAACGCACTACAATTATTCTAGGCTCTGGACAAGCTGTAGAGCAATATTTGTTTTTATCAAACCAGCTTGTTTTATGACAAGTAGTTAACACAATACAATAAATGTCAAAAACAAAAAGAACTCTTATACGCAAACATACCTGTTATCGATCAAAAGAAAATAATTCAAGGCACAAATATCTTCTAACAAAGATGCCAATACTGTCAGCAATAAAAGAAAATAATTCAAGGCACAGTTATTTAATAACACGGATGCCTATGCTGTTAGCAATAATATACGTTTCCCTGCTTTAATGCATGTTAAATCAATTATTTCTGTTCTTGACACAGGGAAGACTTTTCATACAATTGCAAATTAATTATATACCTGCGTGTGCAATCACCACCAGGTCAAATGCATAATATGAAATCACACACAATTAGAATGTTACGCCAAATCGTAGGCATAGTCTTAATGCAAACTGCTACGTACATATATTATTTGGCACAATGTTCGGAGGAGGGTATCCATGACAAATTGTTAGAATGGCCCAAATTCGTCAGCCAGTTTTGCATGATCAGAAGAATGGCCTGACAAAGTGACGCACGAAAAGGAAATGTCTCCCGTCTTGAGAGAGAGAGAGAGAGAGAGAGAGAGAGAGAGAGAGAGAGAGAGAGAGAGAGAGAGAGAGAGAGAGAGAGAGAGAGAGAGAGAGAGAGAGAGAGAGAGAGAGAGAGAGAGAGAGAGAGAGAGAGAGAGAGAGAGAGAGAGAGAGAGAGAGAGAGAGAGAGAGAGAGAGAGAGAGAGAGAGAGAGAGAGAGAGAGAGAGGAGAGAGAGAGAGAGAGAGAGAGAGAGAGAGAGAGAGAGAGAGAGAGAGAGAGAGAGAGAGAGAGAGAGAGAGAGAGAGAGAGAGAGAGTAAATCGCATTCACAATATCCGCTTTGCAGAGTCAATGGCCTTACATTTGGCTTTAGTCCTTCAAGACAGTCCAGTCCGTAACCGATTATTGTAACCACAGCAATGGAATGCATGTTGGTGTGTGTGTGTGTGTGTGTGCGCGTGTGCGTGTGCGTGTGTGCGTGTGTGCGTGTGTGTGTGTGTGTGTGTGTGTGTGTGTGTGTGTGTGTGTGTGTGTGTGTGTGTGTGTGTGTGTGTGTGTGTGTGTGTGTGTGTGTGTGTGTGTGTGTGTGTGTGTGTGTATGGGTGTACGTGTGTGTATGTGTGTGCTTGCGCTAGAACGACTTGCTCTTGATTCTATGGGGTATCCTTCGCACGTAGCTAAGCTCATCTTGGATGAAGCAGTGGTGCATACTAAGTGCGTAAACGTACAATCCAATAACGTCTGGATGCTGCCTTTCCTCGAAACTACACAAACCATAGAACCCAGACATCTCCCTAACGGCCATATTACTAGCTGCCTTGCACGTCTGGAAGTAATGGCGCCCCAAGTCGGTCATTTTCAAGTCCTGCTTCAGTTGTTCCAGTCTAAGCTCGGCTAGGAGGTAGGCATTCGACGCAGAGGCCCATTTGTCTTCGAGAGCCCACCGCTGGTACGTAGGCCTAGGGGCGTTCACAGGCCGGGGAGAGGGAGCATGCACGGAAGGATTGAATCGTGTGTGGGACGTGTCATCGTCCGCAGGACCCCACCTCTGTCTTCTCTCTCGTGCCAGTCGTTCAATGCGTAGCAACTGTCCGTTCTCCATCGTGGCCCCAGAAAAGATCTGTGGATACTTAAAGTTAGTGACTATCGCGAAATACCTTGCTCGATGGTGTGTGGCCACGGGTCCTCCTGGAGGATACATAATCAAGCCTGCAACGATTGGAACTGAGAGCCACACTACGTGTAGGGCTTGATTGGTGAAGCCTGTGATTTTTGTTGTCTTCTGATAGGCGCGTTTTAAAGAAAACAGTCCACTTTCAATGACAATTCACTTTCCAATACAGTCTTATTTCCAAACAACATTTCAGCCCCCGTCCGATTCTAATCTCTGATCATAAAAGAACAGTGGTCCACATTCAGGCACGCATCTAGGGATATGCTGAGTCCAAATGACATTCGTGCAGGCTGGCTAGGGCCTAAGTCTTGTATTGTTAACTGTGTTCACGCTAACCCCGTGCTCTCCCTTTGTCCCCTTCTATCCTTTTAAAAAAAAAATTAACTGCACGTGCAATAACATACAGTGGCCTTTTTGGAGCGTGGCATTCGCCCTCAAGAAAGTTTCAGCAACAGAGCGTTTTTTCTTCTCCTTCTCCTTTGTTTTTCTTTTTTTGCCCCTTCTTATTGTAAACATTTTCAAGTATTTCTTTTTAACATTTCTGGAGTTTGTTCACTTCGGGTAGCCATGCACAATGCCATGTAAATTTTGCCAAAAAATATTGAGAGTGAACTTGAAAAAGATGGTTCAAAAGAAAAAAACAGTAAACGAGAATACGCTGAAACGATACCCCTAACCAATATTGACAGTTAAGAGCCAGCCACACGTCCACTAAAATCGTACGACTGTACGATACGATTCGATCACGTGGTCTCCAAGAACAAATGTGATTCGCGCTTCGAGATCATGTGATCGAATCGTATCTTACAGTCCGTGCGATGTTAGCTGACGTGTGGCTGGCCCTTTGGTTGTAACACTGCATCTGGTGAAATCTAAACCACATAATCATTCATATATGTGAAATTCACACCGGATTGCGTAAGGTTTTGAAGAGAGAAAAAACGACAAAGTTATACTTTAACACCCTCTTTCTGTTAACGACCCTCAGTCTCGAAGTCTGCTTCTTTCATTGTTATGAAAATAATCATAAATTGATCCTAGCGCTATCCCTTTCTCGAGAATGGCAGAATGCTTCTTTTTATTAAAATATTCAAGAAAATGTAAAGATGTAAAGTACAAGATAGCCAAAAAAATAACTCCGGAAAATCTTACTGAAAACTTGAGGCGCTCGCAGTAAGGAGGTGCAAAAAGGTGCGAAAGAATTATTGAGCCGAGCGCTTTGCAACGCAGCGATTAGGCAACCCTGCCAAAGACTGTACAGGGGAAGATAAACATCCGGTCTCTTTTCCCTATATGAGTAGTGAGGACAGAAACACTGGTTATGTCCCTTTGAAACGTGACACATTTTACACATCGATAGGCCAGTTGAATTCTCCGTTCAAGTTCCAGTCCGAGTTTTTTGGATAGCCTCCACTGTGAATAGTGTGCACGTCCCCACTAACGATAACTCTATCAGCCCGGTTCGCCGAGCTTTTAAGTAATCCATCTTACCCTTTTAGAATATCTTTGACCCTGCCCCGGAGCCAATCTTGTCACTGAAATTCGTGTTGCACGTGCAGTTAAGAAAGAAGATGACAGAGGGTCACATTCACTGAGAGAGCAGAAAATGTGCGTGAATGTCATGCACATCCAAGGTGCGTTCAAGTAGAGGGTCTTTAACCTACACTTTTTCGTTGGTTTATTTCATACACTGTAACTTGCGCAGTAAACAGCAAAAAACAACAACCTCCTCACAGTTGCTATGATTATCATCATTAAAAAAAAGAATGGTTCAATCGACAGTTTGTTGTTGTTGTTGTTCCATGGCTTAACGACTCCAGGGATCATCCCAACAGCCA
>CM065701.1:29552838-29567838 GCA_017654935.2 Phymorhynchus buccinoides
AGGCCAAAAGGGTTCTCATTTTCGAAAGGCCAACGAATTCCTGAGGCTACAGCACAGAATGGCAGCGCTCTGCCCCGTAGCTTTCGAGTCATATTTAGGTGTGTGGTTTTTTTAAATTAATAAATAAGATACTACACCTAAACTGTATAATCAAAGGTTTCTTATTCCTGGTACACTTTCACACAGACTCACGCGCGGACGCACGCTCAAAAATCCATCTCTCTCTCTCTCTCTCTCTCTGGCCAACCGGTTTAATATTGCAAATGTAGAATAATGTATTTCTACTTCCCTGCAAATTTCAACAAAAGTGGGTTAAAAGAACACAAGAAATCACAAAACTGGAAATCAGTGAATGTGACACAACCCAATTTCCATAAATTAGAATAACTTCCAAACTAATTAACATATCATCACCAAACTATTTTCCAACCTGGACCACGGGCTACAACATCCCAAAGTTAGTTTTTGACGTCATTTCCGGTTTTGGCTATTCTGTGAACTAACTGAAACAAACTGCACGAAAGTAACTGAGGCACCTCCGGGTGGTACTTCTGGTTCACTTTTATACAGGAAGTGTTGGACATTTATATTCAAGCAAAATACTGAAAATATGAAGGCTCAGGCATTTTTGAGATATTCAAGATGGAAATTATTGCTGATTTTGCCGTTTTTCAGCCATATTTTGCCCCCAAAATCGGCGAAATCATTTAATAATGCACATTTGGTATTCTCTTAGTGACAGGGCTCCCAGGGATTCCAATTTCGGTGTCTATGAAGCACTAACGTTCTAAAGGACCCTCTACAAGAATGTGCAGAGGGTCTCAAGGATGCACTAGAAACATTCTGTTCAGCATTCGCAATGCCACTGGGACCCTCTCTCCCGCCTCTAGGACCCTCTATTCTGTAAGTGAAGGAATCCCTGGGACCCCTTGTTTTGCGGGACGATTGAGAGCCCTGAGTGCCCCGCCACTTTCCTGAAGCTTTCAGCTAACTCAGACTCAGACGAAACATAGGGGAGAAAGAAGAAAAAACCCTCTTACAAATGCTATAGTATTCTCCCTAAAGGGGAGAATCTCCTAATGATATGGGTGATACAGGTAATGGGTGCGAGTGTTCCGTGCCTTTCGTCCAATGTGCCGCTTCAGGAGACTGTGGAGTTATACATTTTCTCTGTGGCGTGGACACACTGGACAAGCACATTGCATTGTTCATTCAAAATGAAGAAAATTACTAAAAGTACAAAAACTATTATAAGTCGACTCCCGTGAAATGTCAAAATGTATCACAAAAGGATTTCTCCACAGAGCGGCAGACATGATGGTCAAAGATCAAGGTCAAGAATTTTCCAAATGTCTCCAACTGCATTTCCTTTGATGATACTGATATCGATTCTGTGGTTTTTAAAAAAAGAGCAACGGGGTATGGGGGGAATAAATACTTGAAAAAGTGACGAATTCCTAACATTTTTTAATTTTAATCTTGTTATTGAATTGATGAAAAGTGCCATTTTGACAAGAATTCAAAATTTTCCTTTGGTGCAAAGACTCAAGACCAGCACTACAAATACGTGTTCTATTATAAGATTGTGTTATTATTTAATGTTCCCCTAAATCCTGTATCCCACATGGACACGTTTAAATCAGTATTTGCATTTTCATCACCAAATTGTCCAAATGTGTTTGCTTTTGGTTAAATAAAGAGCGCTGTGGAAATGTGTTTTCATTGTTACTATTGTTATTGTTTTTGCTTTTTGGGTGTTGGGTTTTTTTTCTTCATAATGTGGCATCAAGAAAGCATTAAAGCGCCCATTGCAAATTCGATAACAAATGAACACACCCATCCCTCTCTGTCTCTCTGTCTCTGTCTCTCTCTGTCTCTCTCTCTCTCTCTCTCTCTCTCTCTCTCTCTCTCTCTCTCTCTCTCTCTCTCTCTCTCTCTCTCTCTCTCTCTCTCTCCCTAAGCATAATGCATTTGTGGGTGTACGTATTCGAGCAGGTAGAGTCCTACGTTGTCAATTGTTTGTAGTGTAGAAACAACACGTTTGGGAGAGCACGTCATGTCAACCCTCTCCTTCACCGTTGTTTCTTATTTTGAGCAAACACTTCAAGGATTTTGGATTTATTGCTGAAGGGTCCCACTTTCCTCCACGTTGTTCATCTCTGTTATTATGATAGTTAATCATCATGACGCTTAATAACAGAGATGAACTTGGAGAAGCGAAGTTGTGCGAATATGAACTTCTCGTCGTGGTAAGGAATGCTGATAGTGCTTCCAATGTTAGTTATCATTGCTAACTTAGAGTTGCACATAATGGTATATGCAGGCGCGCGTGCGCGCACGCACACACACACACACACACACGCACACGCACACGCACACACACACACACACACACACACACACACAGGATGCAAAAAAGCTTAATCAAGCTTACTCTTTTATCGTCAATAAAGATCATTTTGACTTGACTTGACTTGACACACACACACACACACACACACACACACACGTGCACACACACACGTGCACACACGCAGTTTAAACTATGTTTTGATCCTGTCGCCCCCATAAAGGAACTGAAACAAAAATCAAACAAAGAAGTGGATGTGCAGATCGAACATTTCCAACCAAAAGCTACCCATACACTTTTAATAACAAGCAACACACAACACGCAATTACTGTTTGGATTTATTCTTTTAAATATAAAAAATAAGGAAAATAAAACCATTCAAGACCGGGACCAAATCGGCTCACTCCTGATTAAAATGGCAGACACAGCAACTGATATCTTTAGCAACAGTTCCCAGGAGATCGACAATAAACCCACTTCCTCCTCACTCTTCTCTATAAGTAGTCTCCCTTTGCATTTCAACGAATCTCACCCCGAGATGACGTCAGCAACCTCTGGTGACGTCTTCCGGCCCTGGGACAACCCTTACAACGTCATCTCCCTCCAGACCTTCCAGACGATCGATAAGATCGTGATCTGCTACGTTTGTCCGCTGATTTTCCTAATAGGGGCTTCCACCAATGTCATCAACTGCGCGGTGTTTTACCGCCAAGGGCTAAAGGACCGTATGAACCTATGTCTCTTCAGCCTGGCTTTAGTGGATCTTCTGTTCGTCACCTTCTTTTGCATCATGGCCTCTCACTGCCTTGTAGGAAGGGTCAACCCTGAGATTAAGCAATGGTGGACTTATTTCGCCCGTAAGTACTTCACGGGGATCTACCGCGGGTTCCTGTACTCCTCGGGATGTCTGACGGCTCTCATCGCTCTGGAGCGCTGTGTGTGTGTGGTGCTACCCCTCCAGGCGACCTCCCTCATCAGAACTCGCACCATAGGCATCATCATCATCCTCATTGTGGGTCTCATCCATTCGGCCACGCTGCTCTACCCGCTTCAGTTGGAGACCGGTTCTCGCGCGGACCCTAACACGGCTAGAACCATTCTGTACCTGACGTCCAGCCAGTTTTACAGAAATCACAGAATGCTGTACACGGTTGTGGAAGACAACCTGCTCATGGTGATCGTGCCTTTCGTCACTTTCATCGTGGTGGTCGTCAGCACTGTCGTCACTGTGCTGGAGCTCAAGCTGAGGTTACGATGGAGACAGCTGTCCTCCTCCAGTGATGGGGCTGCTGCACGACAACAGGTGAACAATCACTAGATCTCTTGTAATAAAATCAGTAATAGTGTCATCACCGTCTTCATCGTCACAGTGGTCATTTCTATCACGATGTCTATCTTAAAAGAAAAGAAAGGAAGACTTACTGACCGATTTTCAATTTTAGTTAGTAGCTTAATTCTATTAAAACTAAATTATATTAAGATGTCAGCAAGCTTGACATGTGATTTCAACAAAGCAACCACGTACATAGAATTCGAAACCAAATGCGTTAGAGAACTCTTGCCCTTCAGATCTTGTGTTTCAGTTGTCTCCATCTGTCTTTCTATGTTCCTTGCATAATGACTGAGATGTTCTCCTGTTTCATTATAAAATAACATGTGCACATCTCTGTACCCCTCCAGGTGAAGTTGGTGAGCATGCTGGTGGTGGTGTCCTGTATCTACATCGTGACGGCAGCCCCTAACGTGGCCCTGGGTCTGACCCGGTCCTTGTTGCCCGAATTCCATCACACCCGACGTTACTCCAACATCTTCCTGGCTTCTCACCTCTTGTACCTGATGCTGGCCCAGTTCAACTCCTCCGTCAATTTCTTCGTCTACGTCATCAGGTCCTCGCGCTTCAGAACTCACCTGGCCGCCATGATGACGTGTCAGTCAGCGATTGGCTCGTTCTCCGGTGACGTCAGTAGTGCACGGCTATCAGGGTTCGCGGTGGCGCACGGGATGGACGATCGTTCTTCTAGACTGTCCCGCCTCGTTCATCTATTTTGTCGCTGTAAGTCATCAACCTCTTCCAGAACGGTGGAAAAGTCTTCCGTACTAAATCAGTGATGTTTTCTTATAGTGGCGAAGGAGGAGATCAAGTATCATGATAATGACGACGTATTACACGAATAATGCTCCGGTTTCTGTGTGGATGTTTTACCTTTTTCTTTTTCTCTTGGTTTTTGTGTCCCCTTGTGCTATGATGTTGGTGCTGTGATGGTTGAGAAAGCATATCGGTTATCAGTACAGCTACAGTGCCAATTTTGTTGTTGCTTGTTTCTGGCATCAGGAGATCTTAAAGACCCCCCACGTCACGTGTGTCACATTCCCTCTTATGCTAGGAAGATTTCTTAAGATTTCGTAACAACTATAAGAGGGAAAACACGTGAAAAACGTCATTTTGACACGTGACGTGGTGGGTCTTTAAAGGTGGTCCCTGACGGATGAGTTTTTGTAAGAAACACATCGAGATCACCAGGAAAACACCCTTTACAGAGATTGCAACACTCACTTTGATCTGGTTTCCCATAAATCAAACCATCAAATCGGCGATTCCTCCTTAGCGGAGGTGCTGGAAGTCAAATTATTTCACCCAAAGAGAGGGCGTGTGCCGTCTCTTTTTGCCGCCAAATCGTTTGCACGAAATTTTCGCAATACAAGCCTTTTTTTCTTCTTTAAAAAAATGTTTTTATACAGTTTATCTAAAGGAGTTTCGCTCACAAGGAAATAGCTCTTCCTTTTTTTTTACTGCACTACAAAAAAAGAAAACGCTTCAACCACAATGAGTGACCTCCACCCACCCCATCCACAATGGCTACTCTCTCCGGCATCTCCACCAAGGAAGAATCGCCGATTTGACAGTTTAATTTATAGGAAACCAGAGCAAAGTGAGTGTTCCTATCCTTGAAAAGGCTGTCTTTCTGGTGATCTCGACGTGGTTCTTGCAAAACCTCATCCGTCAGGGTCCACCTTTAACAAAGCATGCCTGAAAATGAAGACTACTTGCATGGATTTCTGTTCCGTTCGAAGAGATCCGGGTCAAGATTGTGGCTATACAACTTTATTCATATAAGATCTGGTCATAATTTATTTCATTTAGACTAGATTCTTATTAATTGAAGAATGAATTGTTTACATACACGTTGTTATTGTTCACTCTCCCCCCATAGCAACGCAGTCTAACAGTATAACGCTAGCATGTGGGAAAGAGTGAAAAGCAATAACAAGCATTACGATCATTATATTAGCAGTACAAGTAATGCTACTGCCACTCACAATTCTGAAAAGATAACCGCAACGGTCACACAATAATATTTATTTGATTTACTGTTGAAGTCAATACTACTATTTTTCTTATTTTCAATCCTGTTTTTAAAAAAAAAGTTTTATACTTCTTTTTAAAAAAAAATCGTATAATTTGTCTTTTGTTACAAAAACTGTTTCAGGCGAACTATGGTTAAATTATTTCCTTTCTAAATTTACGGCTAATAGGCAAACAACGTAATAAAACATAAGAGTCATACAAAGCCAAACAAAAAAAGAAGGGAAACAACCTAATCGACGTTTTCGTGTATGCAAAACATCTGACAAAAACGACTTTTGCGAACATGCATGAGTTGTCCCCCTTTCGACTCCATAATAGTTTCATTTCATTCTTATCTGTTTATTCCCCCTTCAAACGAAATGTCCATTTGCACTGCAAAAGTTTTCGCCGTGGTGAAGAAGAAGAAGAAGAAGAAGAAGAAGAAGAAGAAGAAGAAGAAGAAGAAGAAGAAGAAGAAGAAGAAGAAAAAGAAGAAGAACAAGAACAAGAACAAGAAGACGAAGAAGAAGAAGAAGAAAAAAGAAGAAGAAGAAGAACGTCATGAAGAAGAATGAATGAATGATGGTTAGAGTCGCCGCTCGTAATCCAAAGGGTTTGCGGGTGCGGTGGATTCGAACCCGGCTGGTCACGGTATTGTATCCTTGGGAAAGATACTTTACTCCTATTTCCTGGTCCTTCGGATGAGACCTAAAACCGAGGTCCCGTGTGCGAACGCACGCACAAGATTTTGCGCGCACGTCAATAAAGCCCATTCCACTATTAGGTACGAGTAGGTCGAGTTGTGCCGGTTAATTGTATGACACGAACTCACAAAGCTGTGCATCCTGTGCGCCAATAGCAGTCTAAACGAAGACTTTGGGCGTGGGGCAGGATAAACATCCCCAATCGGAAGAAGAAGAAGATGAATGAATGAATGAACGTGTTTGTAGGCCTATGTATGTGTCAGTCAGTTGCGTCCGATATTGACTTCCAGATAGCAGCTAGATAATCAACCGCTACTCTAGAAGGCTGGGCTTGAATTCTTCGTTTGCAGCGCCAGTGGTGAAGCCTTACCCATCCAGGGCCAACTAATTCCGGTGTGGCGTTCTCAAAATGAATCTGTTCTCAACATGTCTGCGCATGTGCGACATTATTTTCTGTGTAGTACTATTTAACGTTAGGGATAGGGATAGGGTTAGGGTAGGGTTAGGGATAGGTTTAGGGTCAATTTAGTGTCGAATACACAAAAAGATAAAATTTGGTGGTAGCCTACGTCATGCTCGATTTCGCACATGCGCAGACATGTTGAGAACAAATCCATTTTGAGAATGCCACACCGGCCCGAGGCTGTAGCACTAAGTGACAGTGCATAAATGCCTCTTAATGATTTAAATAAAGAGGGGGGAAAAAACCTCTGTGCTATTATTTGTCGATGCGTTTGAGTGGTATTGGCATAGAGTAGGCCTACTGAGGGGGGTTGTGTACCCCTTAAGACATTGGGAACAAAATGACGCAAGCATGACGTAATTTCTATATAATCTCTACGATTTCAAGGGGGGTGGGGGGGGGATGGAGTACGCACGGACCCAACCAACGCGCAGACCTGTTAGTACTCTATATCGTTTATTTTTATCTCTTTCGTGACAAGGTCCCCATCATATACACACAATGGAGAACCCACTACGTCCTCACTGCGCGCCGGTATCATGAGAAATAAGTACCTACCATGAATAAGTACCCTTCAACTAGAACCATTCTTCTTTCATGTGAGAAATAAGTCTAACTATTATTTAAAATATTGAGATTTAAGTGCTCAATATACACGGAAAGAACCAAGAAATAGAACGGGAGGGTGTAAATCTACACCTTTGCCGAGGAATCGATGTACAAAGCCATGCCACTTAGTTTCGTATTTTTCAAAATGGCGGACAACATAAACAACCATCCGTGCAAACAAAAATAAATAATAATGAATATTAGAAAAATATCCATGACTTCTCAATATTTAGTGATGAATCTTCTGTTCTTCCTGCATGCCACAAGACGCGTCTCAATTTATTTAGGGGCGAATCTGTCCCAAACAGCAAACAAATTTGAATGAGGAAAAGAGTATTTATTTCATGGGTTAAATATTTTATGCAACACCGGCTAAATTTATAGAGAACATGGCGAGGTCGCAGAAATCATTTATTATACCTTCATACAACTGATCGCTTCTCGGCCTTTTGGCTGGGACAGTGATTCAGGAACGTAAATTTTTGTTTATACCTGGTTGGTTTGTTCAGCCCGTCGTACATGGCGAAAGCCGATACGCGACGTTAAACTGAACTTCCATCCGTCGCAGAAATCCTTTTCAAGCGTGACTGCAACCACGACCTCGCTACGATCTGAGGAGTGGGACCTCGCTACGATCTGAGGAGTGGGACCTCGCTACGATCTGAGGAGTGGGACCTCGCTACGATCTGAGGAGTGGGACCTCGCTACGATCTGAGGAGTGGAGACCCACAGCTGATGAAGTGTAGATTGACCCACGCTCTTGGCACGGGCCCTCCGCTGCCGCTACGTTCTTAGTAGGCTTACTCTTCTACTATTTCGGCTGCCCACGCACTCACCACGTTGTCACTACGCTATCCCCGTTATCAGTACGATCCTGCCATACTTTCTTTTCTTCCACGTTTAAGCTACGTGTGTTTACCACTCACTATGTTATCCCAGTTATTATCAGTACGATCCGGCCATACTTTCTTTTCTTCCACGTATAAGCTACGTGTGTTTACCACTCACTACGTTATAGTAATAATAAATAATAATTAATAATGCTTATATAGCGCATAATCTTGCTAAGCAACTCAATGCGCTTTTCACTCACCATTCGTACAGACATTTCTAACAGACTGGTTCACGTATCCTCACCATACATCTCTATGAAAATGAATACATTAGAGAATGCATTGCATATAATCATAAGCACAACACACTAACACCCACCTCCCTTCAAACACTCCCCCACCCCCCCCCCCCAACCATCCAGAGAGAGAGAGAGAGAGAGAGAGAGAGAGAGAGAGAGAGAGAGAGAGAGAGAGAGAGAGAGAGAGAGAGAGAGAGAGAGAGGCATTTCACAGGGCAGAAATAATTAAGCTTAATATTGACGACTTCTCCACAATTAGGCCTACTTAGAAGTACAAACAAAAATGATCTAACCTACCATTCATACACCTGACACCCAATTATGGTAAGAGAAATGGTATTGACATTTCGATGTGTTGAAAAAGGACTGTACATCCGTGAGTCGGTGTTTGTGTGTGTGTGTGCGTGTGTGTGTGTGTGTGTGTGTGTGTGTGTGTGTGTGTGCGCGTGTGTGTGTGCGCGCGTGTGCCAGTGCGTGCGTGCGTGTGTGTGTGTGCGCACGTGTCTCTGTGTGTGTCTATATGTCTCTGTCTATGTCTCTTGAGTGTGCCATGTGCGTGCGTGCGTGTGTGTGTGCGCACGTGTTGTGTGTGTGTGTGTGTGTGTGTGTCTGTGTGTGTGTGTGTGTGTGTGTGCATGTGTGTGTGTGTGAGTGAGTGAGTGTGTGTGTGTGTGTGTGTGTGTGTGTGTGTGTGTGTGTGTGTGTGCATGTGTGGTGTGTGTGTGTGTGGTGTGTGTGTGTGTGTGTGTGTGTGTGTGTGTGTGTGTGTGTGTGCGTGTGGCGTGTGCGTGCGCGCGCGCTCACGAGTATGTTCTTGTACGTATGTTTGGGAGTAAGTAACTTGTGCCATTGATATTCTTTATTAATGTGTAGGTCTGCATGCTCGTGTGGATACTCACACACACACACACACACACACACACACACACAGACACAAAAAAAACCCTCTCGAATGCAGGGATGGAGTGATTGCACGCGCAATGCTAGTGTCTTTTGAGAATCGATGAATATGTGTGTGTGTGTGTGTGTGTGTGTGTGTGCGTGTGCGTGTGCGTGTGCGTGTGCGTGCGTGCGTGCGTGCGTGCGTGCGTGCCAATTAACAAAATAAAATCAGAAATACAAATATAAATTCCTGTTTTCGAATGACAATCTTTTTGCCTCAAAACGTCATTGAATGTTCAGTGGTTAATAGATTAAACCAGTCAAAAGGAAATTCGGGGTTAGGGAAAATTAAGGATATTCCTCCGTAACTTTCCAACAACGCTTTTCACAGACATTATAAATCTGGTGCCCAATAGGCTTAATTGCGCATTAAGCTTAATGAGCAAGAACATTTGCGCAATAAGATTAATGCGCAAAACTACAAGCTCAATAAGCTTAATGAGCAAATTTGTGCACATTAAGCTTAATGCGCAACAGCAATGGTCTGCGCATTAACCTTAATAAACACGTAGTGAGCAAAGTGAGAGGTGGTGACTGCTCTATGAAAGAAGAAGAAGAAAAAGAAGAAGACTAGAATCGTAATGCTGACAAAGATGAGCGTTTATATCACTTTTGGGGGGTCTGCTTTCGTGAATTTCTCTCACACGATGGCTGAGATTAGATCCACTGATTTTTATTTATCATTCAGAGAACTACGTTTGTTGTGCTTGTCGTGTTTGTGTTTGGTGTGTTTGTTCAAACAGATCTCAAGTTTACATAAATGCAACACGCTACAGAATAAATAGGAATTATGCAAAGAGAGAGAGAGAGAGAGAGAGAGAGAGAGAGAGAGAGAGAGAGAGAGAGAGAGAGAGAGAGAGAGAGAGAGAGAGAGAGAGAGAGAGAGAGAGAGAGAGAGAGAGAGACTCAAATTCAAAATGGTTTAATGTTTAGGCATGTGAAGCCCATAAACATACAGAGTTCAGAAAACAGTATTATGTACAAACAAATCCCAATGGCTCATCTATTCAGTTCAAGGGGACCCAATTCAAGCGTACTAACATAAGTAAGAGAGAGAGAGAGAGAGAGAGAGAGAGAGAGAGAGAGAGAGAGAGAGAGAGAGAGAGAGAGAGAGAGAGAGAGAATGACAGACAGACAGATATATAGGCCTAGACAGAGAGAGAAGTATAGGGGAGAGATAGACAGAACAGGTAATGTGAGGTGAAGACTGTGATGAAGAGACAGACAGACAGACAGACAGATAGAGGCTGGATTTACTCTGACCTGTTGTCCTGATCGGGCTGGCTCTGAAGGTCAATAAGATCAACATGTCCTCTTGTGCAGAAACGTTGTGACAGGACGGGCTTTTCACTACCACACCTTCGTTCATCTTGCACTTTTTCAGCAGGCAGTTCTCACAAAGGGAGAGGTAGAGCTTGATCTGATCTCTAGTTACATTCACGCACTGCTTGGACAGTTCTTTTTCAGTTCTTTGTTCACCACAGTGTCCACATGCAATGAGTGCTTCACGTATTGCATAAAAAGGGTCCCCAAGATAGATGTAGTTCTAACTTTTTTTGGTAGCTGTCCATTTCCGAAATTTGAACAGGTAGCGGCCTGTGCAACAGGAGCAAACTGAATCGGTAAAAACAGCAGTTCTCTGAATGATAATTAAAATCAGTTATCAAAACTCAGTCATCAGCCATTCCTCAGTTAGACGAATTCACTCAGTCATCGTGCTGAGAGCAATTCACGAAAGCAGACGCCCAAAAAGTGATTAAACGGTCATTTTTTTGTCAGCACTACGATTCTAGTCTGAGTCTTTGCTCACTCCGTGCTCATGTCCTCTGAAGACGGAGTATGGCCACCCATGTGGCGGGGCCTCTTTAAAAGCAGCCATACACGTAATCTCCCCACCCAAGGCCATGAGAAATGTTCACATGGCACTGGGTGTGCCCCCAGAGTGTTTAAGCTGGGGAACAAAAACAAACAACAACAACTCCGTGCTCATTAAGGTTAATGCGCAATTAAGCCTATTGGGCACGACATAAACACAGAGACAGACAAAACGCAAAAAGAGAGACAGACGAACGGACAAAAAACCGACACACTTCTGTAATGTGTGTGCCTGGGCATCTCAGTTGAATGGAGCGAGCAGGCTGGCAAGAAATCTTTCAATGTAGTTGCCTAGACACCCATCACTCTCAAGACACGGACTTCTCCCCCGACCTAGAACCGACTTATTTAATATTTATGTCATCGTTGACATACTCAAGTGGAAGGTTGTGGAATGAAATCCCTGTGTGCATAGAAACTAAAAAGCACATTGCTGTCATTTAAAAGATGCTTTCATAAATATGTATTCGAAAGGTTATAACAGCTCATTTCTTCGCTTTTCTAAACTTATCTATTGTGCATGTTATAATCCTAGTAAGTGCGCATGTCTGTAGCTTAGGCTCTTCTTATCTGATATTGTTAAATTTCATCAATTGATTACTTGTCTAACTATGATTCATGTGTGTGAAAGGAAATGTGAGAATGTTGATTTATATTTCATGTTGTCCTCGTTCTTTGGATTTGCTACATTTGATTGTTACATTGTTTACTTTTGAACCATTTGAGTTTGTTTTGTAATTTATTTATTTATTTCACTTCTTATTTTGGAGGACCTGATGAAAAGAAGCACTTATTTATGCTTACTCAGTTTATCCTCATTAAAAATTTGAGTTCGAGTTCAAGCTGTATTCGCTTCTTTCTTTTTTCTTACAGTAAGGGAGATAATTTATTGTTTGAAAAAAAGCAAAACCGTTCCTCTTACCGTCAACAAAATTATAATTTGTGAATGAAACGTTATTCTTAACGTCTTCCCGGTCCAGCAGGACACGAAAATTATAATTTCTATTTGGAACTATTTTGATATACCAAATGCCAAATACAAATTATCTGCACACAATCTTCAGTCAGTTAAGGCATCATCTGTTTCATCGTCAGCACTGAGTCCACAATTCTAAGCAACATGACACACGAGGGGGTCAATGTCCAGCCATTGCTTTCAACAACTGGTTCGCCTCCAGTGCTGTCCAACCATTCTCTAACGGATGCGACATCAGCTCGGGAAGATGTTTTCAAGCCCTGGGACAACCCCTACAACGTCATCACCCGACAGGACTTTTTAACGATCGAGGAGATCAATTTCTGTTATGTCAGCCTGGGGCTGCTTTTGGTTGGGGTCCCCACTAACATCATCAACTGTGTGATCTTTTACAGACAGGGTTTGAAGGAACGCATGAATCTCTGTCTCTTCTGCCTGGCACTCTTTGACATGCTCTTCGTCTTCTTTTTCTACGTGGTCGCCTCTTACTGCATGGTGGGCTTTGTGTACCCGGAGGTGGAACAGTGGTGGAAGTACTTTGCCCGTAAGTACTTCACGGGGGTGTACCGCGGGTTCCTGTACTCCTCGGGATGTCTGACGGCTGTCATCGCTCTGGATCGTTGTGTGTGTGTGGTGCTACCCCTCAAGGCGACCTCCCTCATCAGGACTCGCACCATAGGTATCATCATCGCCCTCATTGTAAGCCTCATCCATTTGGCTGCGGTGCTGTACCCGCTCAATCTAGAGATCGGTTCTCGCACGGATCCTGACACAGGTAAGGCCATTCTGTACCTGACGGTCAGCGAGTTTTACCTGAGACACAGAACGCTGCACAATGTGGTGGAGAACATCCTGATCATGGTGGTCACGACGTTCGTCACTTTCATCGTGGTGGTCGTCAGCACTGTCGTCACTGTGCTGGAGCTCAAGCTGAGGTTACGATGGAGACAGTTGTCCTCCTCCAGTGATGGGGCTGCTGCACGAGAACAGGTAGGGGTGATCATCAAGGCTGTGTTCCCCCTTCTTCTGTTCCTCCTCCTCCTCCTCCTACTCCTCCCTGTCCTATTCATCAACATATAGTTTTCAATGTAGGTTATCACTAATGGTATACATGTATTTGATAGTTTGAATAGTTTCCAAAATGTGTACATACTAAAGACGAAACATTTGGATATGTTATTGTCATACCCTGACTACAAGACTCCAGGGATCATCCCAACATCCGAAGAACTTGAACATTATGGTGCAAATGCACCAGCTAGGGATGAGAACATTACGTGTGTGACCGTTTTGGAATTATTCAGAATTATGCAAGATACCTGGTCGATATCAGTTAGCAATGAACAGTGTGTAGTTTTAATCAAAACAAAGACATTAATATCTTAAAATAATAAAATCACAATGTTGATGCAGGTATCCGAAGACAACGGAAGACACGGTTCTTGTAAGTATTTGTCTCTTTAATCTACGAATACGACAAATTTTGTAAAAGCAAATACAAATAGGGATACAATGCAAATTACGTACCAGGCATTCCCAACAATTGTTTTCGAATTTTTAGGACAGTTTTTTTAACTGATTTTGAAAAACTAAACTGCAGAAATAGACTTTGAACATTTAATCTGGAAACCTTACTCTTCTTTCTCTTTTTCTCTCTGTGGTTTTCTCTGTGTACCCCTCCAGGTGAAGTTGGTGAACATGCTGGTGGTGGTGTCCTGTATCTACATCGTGACGGCAGCCCCTAATGTGGCCCTGGGTCTGACCAGATCCTTGGTGCCAGAATTCCTCCACACCCGACGTTACTCCAACATCTTCCTGGCTTCCCATCTCTTGTACCTGATTTTGGCCCTATTCAACTCCTCCGTCAATTTCTTCGTCTACGTCATCAGGTCCTCGCGGTTCAGAGCTCATCTTGCCGCCATGTTTAGATGCCAGTCAGCGATTGGCTCATCGTCAGGTGACGTCAACCACTCGGGATCTAAGGCGGCTCAGAAGTCCGTTGTTAATGTCTCCAAGTTTTTTATTCGGAGACAAGCTTGTTAATTCTACATCAACTGTATCTTGATGAAATGGGTGAACCATTTTGCCCATCTCAGGAAGTGGGCCATTTCACGGATTGAGCGTAGCATATACACGTCTCACAGATTTCTGCACAATCTACCATCGCGCCGAGTCCATAAAGGTAGAAAAGATTAAATGAATAGGCTTAACGATCCCTTTTTCCTGGCCATGTCATGATATGTTAACTGGTTGTAAAAATGTTTAGAACTTCCTATCTAGCATTCAAAATTCAAAGAAAATGGTGTCAATGGGCAGACTCGAGTCTTTTACACCACTTTCAAAATTGTGCAGACATTTTGTAACGATTCTTTTTCTTCTTCTTCTTCTTCTTCTTCTTCTTCTTCTTCTTCTTCTTCTGCATCCCCAGGCAAAATGGCTATAATGGGTGAGGTAAGTATGTATATTGATTTCCCGTTTTTACTGGTCTCCCCACTGCATTCAGCCGTTACATTGCGATTTCGTAGGAGCTCTAATCAGAAATTTATTTGGAAGATTTAAAAAAGGCAGGGGAATTTTGCAATGATATGTGAAATCAATCTGA
>CM065701.1:29572838-29580338 GCA_017654935.2 Phymorhynchus buccinoides
AGGAAATTCCTCCGTGACTTTCTAACAACGCTTTTCACAGACATATAAACGCAGAGACAGACAAAACGCAACAACAAAAGACAGACCAACCCGGGCCTGTGTAAATACACTGGCCCTAGACTGACCGACAACAAGAAATTCAGTTGATCAAAGATCAACGCGATGTCAAACAGTGTTGACATTATGTAGAAGAGTGCATTGCACTTCAAAAGTGTAAAATATGAACATGTCTTTTCAAAATATCTTCAACGTGATGAGATTGGCTGCTTTGGACTTTGGAGGAGGAGAAGAAGAAGAAGAAGAAGAAGAAGAAAAGTTACGTAAAATATGAATGTGTCAAAAAAGAAGTTCAACACAGTAAAGCGACATCATATTGCTGAAAATGTAGGTTTAGTTCTGTAAGCAGATGAGATTCGTCTTCCAAAGTATTTGTGATCCCAAGTTGTTTAAAAAAAATACTTATGGACAGTTCACGTTTCCAAGATTTTGTTTCACAATGTCAGAAAAGGTTCTTAAATGACAAAATGCTGTTTTCGTGAGCATATAATGAGAGTGGCATCAAAAATAAGAAGCACCAATTGAAACAAATTTTCATGAAACCAGACATTGAGATTGAGAGCCGTAAACACGAAGAGGGTAGGGTTAGGATCAGCCTAGGGTTGTTGTCATAAACTGAAAAGAAGCAGTGGCATCGCAATAAGCAACACTCTTTTATAATGTGTGTGCCTGGGTATCTCAGTTGCATGGAGCGAGCAGGCTGGCCAGAAATCTTTCAATGTAGTTGCCTAGACACCCATCACTCTCAAGACTTGGCTGTATCCGCTTTTGTTTTTAACCGCAAGGGAAATAATTTATCGTGTGAAAATAGAGTTCCTCTTACCATCAACAAATTATAATTTGTATTTGGTAGTTTTTTTATACCAAATACCAAATACAAATTATCTGCGCTTACGGGCAAAAGTATGGCTTATGCCCAAAACATGAGACTGTTGACTGTCGGCGTAGGCCTATGGGTCAATGAAAGAAGGCACTCGCAAGCAAGAAACTTTCTTTCCTGCTCATCGGCACTTAGCATTTAGGCTTATTTCATGTAAGTAATAGAGGCACAGCTACGCTACAACATCATGAACATTTTAAGAAATTCAAGCAGTGCACAAGAGGTGATTAAATATGATAATGCGTTTTGGAGTTTAAGACAGTCGTGCACAAGAGGTGATTATATTAACGTCTATTTCGTTTTACCCTTTGTCTTCCATTTATTCATTCTGGGCCCGATTCCAAAGTTCATACTCAGCATGTTTTGTAATCGTTTCTGTGACTAAGTAAGGCCCAGAATCCAACAGCCAATATATCTTTTGTCATAAGAAATGTTGATAAACTTTATTTATCTGAACGATTTAGCAACTAAATGATTGTGGGCCCCAAAGAGAAGAAGAATAAGAACTCGTAATCAATTTTATCAAAATCATTGTGAGAATCAAATGCTCATTGCTAGTGCTTCTGTTTCTTTTGTTTGTTAACATTGAAGAAATAATATGCATACAGGGGCGGATCTGAGAGGGGCTTCCAGGGTATCCGGACCCCCTCCCCCCCCCTCCCCTTGCCCCAAGCATGTACCTTATACAAGAGCAAAATGTATGAAAATTGCTCCATGTTTGCTTTAATAATCAATCAATTACAACATTTTCCGGGGGCTTCGCACCCAAGGTCCCCACAAGGCCACTACACCTTAACCCAGGACCTATGCAGCTCCCTGGATTCCCCGCAGAACACCCCCAACCCCCACCCCGTTTATGAATCATTTGTTCTGCCAATGATATATAAGCGAACAAAACTCTTTATTTGTGCGTGTGGTTGTTTTATATATAAAACACTGCGTTTTAATCTTTGGAAATAATTAACCACAAAAGAGGAAGATGACATAGAAACAATAAAAAGTCGAAAAAATTAGTGTTTGTTAAAATTCAATAGCATATTCAAATGATTCATATTTGAAAATGCTTCTTTTTTTAACAGAATTGGGAAAAAGCAAAATGATGGATAAACTATAATAATCATACAATATTCAACATTACACCGAAATCTGGAATTAGTCCAACCACAAAGACAACAGATCGCTTCTCGTTTAAACAGTGCATCTTTTGTTATATATAATAACATCAAATGCGTGTGCTCAATTAGACATCCAATAAACATACACAATATTCTATCATGGAAATTGTTCATAGTTTCATAGTATCGTTGCAAATCTTCTAAACAATGTCACTTACAAGTCTAATTTTCAGGAACATTATTCACACAATCACCTGAGATTTTGAAAAACACAGCACGTGACCATACGCACAATCACGCGTCGTTTTCATTTATGCTAAGTGCCTGGGTGTCATCATTGTGCTTAAGAGAACATTTTCCATTCATTCTTTGCCCATTGTTGGTGCTCGGGTATATATCACAGACATTGGAATATTTGCAAAGAATCTCCCCCAAATCCAAAATCAATGAAAACCTTTTTTTGCTGGCCCATCTTCTGGGCTGCATACAGTGGCGTTGCCCCCACGCCGCTCGTTCCAAGTCCCAACACGCAGTCATACCCCAGCTTGTTCAGGTCACAGAATCCGAAACCAGCAGTCAAAGGGGAGCAGCACTTCTCTGAATCACGTCCATTAACCGGATGAAGCTCAACAATGTGGTTTCAGTCTTCCCATTGAGCCAATAGCCACTCACTCTGGGTAGGAGTTGGTCCAGGACCGAAAACGAACCTCGCCTCTGATGGGATTCGAACCCTGACCTCCAAGCCAGTATACCACTACACCACAGCGACTGGGATCAATGAATGCCGTACGCTGTGAATGTGTAAAAGATTATCTTATCAAAAGTTTAGCTTTGCATTCTGTTCGAAAGATATTTTTGTGTGGATTCTCCATTAGGCTTATTATTCAAATTTTGAGTATCAAATAACTTTCTTTTATATCAGAAATCACTTGGTGACCATCATCATTTGATGTCTTCAGAGATACAATTCGATTTTTCTTTTGTCGTCATATTATGCATCCTTTTCGTCGTGTTTAATAATGATTGTATTATCTAAATGAAAAGCATCAATTCCACCTGGTGTGGATAGGTTTAGAATACATTTTCATTCACAATATCGGAAATTACAAATGCACAGAAGGAGGATAGTGAGCTGAGAGAATCAATAAATTAAAAAAACGTTATCATGAGAAGAAAAAATAACAAAGAGAAAGCACGAATAAGCAAGCAAACTATAAAGAAACAAACAATCAAATAGTAATAATAAATAAGTAAATAAATATAGGCCTATATGAAATCAACAATGACTTGAGCAAAAAATGAGCATCTACAAACATGCCATCTCCATTACCGTTGTGCAAAACACCTAATTATGCAAACATAAAACAAGATTTGTCATAAGTATGTTATTAAAGCAACAACAAAAATATTATAATACTATTCTATGCCCTATCCCAAAAACTTGCACAGGTTGGACACAATGTGGAATAAAATGGGATCACAATCTTCAGTCAGTTAATGCATCATCTGTTTCATCATCAGCACAATTCTAAACAACATGTCACACGAGGAGGTCAATGTCCAGCCATTACTTTCAACAACTGGTTCGCCTCCAGTGCTGTCCAACCATTCTCTAACGGATGTGACATCAGCTCAGGAAGATGATGTTTTCAAGCCCTGGGACAACCCCTACAACGTTATCACCCAACAGGACTTTTTAACGATCGAGGAGATCAGTGTCTGTTATGTCAGCCTGGGGCTGTTTTTAGTTGGGGTCCCCACTAACATCATCAACTGTGTGATCTTTTACAGACAGGGTTTGAAAGAACGCATGAATCTCTGTCTCTTCTGCCTGGCACTCTTTGACATGCTCTTCGTCTTCTTTTTCTACGTGGTCACCTCTTACTGCATGGTGGGCTTTGTGTACCCGGAGTTGGAACAGTGGTGGACGTACTTCGCCCGTAAGTACTTCATGGGGGTATACCGCGGGTTCCTGTTTTCCTCGGGATGTCTGACGGCTGTCATCGCTCTGGATCGTTGTGTGTGTGTGGTGCTACCCCTCAAGGCGACCTCCCTCATCAGGACACGCACCATAGGTATCATCATCGTCCTCATTGTGGGGCTTATGCAGTTAGCTACCATTCTCTATCCTCTCAATTTTGAGACCGGTTCTCGCACGGACCCTGATACGTCTAGAACCATTCTGTACCTGACGTCCAGCCAGTTTTACAGAAATCACAGAATGCTGTACACAGTAGTGATAGACAACCTGCTCATGGTGGTCGTGCCTTTCGTCACTTTCATCGTGGTGGTCGTCAGCACTGTCGTCACTGTGCTGGAGCTCAAGCTGAGGTTACGATGGAGACAGCTGTCCTCCTCCAGTGATGGGGCTGCTGCACGAGAACAGGTAGGGATGATGATCAAGGCTGTGTTCCCCCTTCTTCTGTTCCTCCTCCTCCTCCTCCTACTCCTCCCTGTCCTATTCATCAACATATAGTTTTCAATGTAGGTTATTACTAATAGTATATTTGATAGTTTGAATAGTTTGCAAAATGTGTACATACAATAGACGAAACAGTTGGATATGTTGTTGTCATACCCTGGCTAAAAGACTCCAGGGATCATCCCAACAGCCGAAGCACTTGAACACTATGGTGCAAATGCACCAGCTAGGGATGAGAACATTACGTGTGTGACCGACCGTTTTTGATTACCCCTCCACATGGCCAGCTACACTCCGACTTTGTGGGAAGTTAGATATGATAAACCAGTCAAGATCTAAGTGGTTTTCCCCCCACGATTGATTGCTTTATCAGAGAGCAGGAAAATAATAAGTTAAGGGGCATCAAACATTCTATATTCTCTAAGAAAATTATATTTCGACATAAAATAAAGGAACCAAGAAGGGGAGAGGATACGGTTGAAACCTTGAGGGGTTGGGTGCAGGATTGGGCGATGGTTATGGTAAAGAGAAAATGGAAAATAAAGAACACTGTTTGGGATGGTGTACTGACTCTGTTTGACGCAGCCAGGCACTAATATTTACATTCAATTATAGTACATTTTTCAGAATTATTCACGGTAGCTGGTCGATATCAGTTAGCAATGGACAGTGTGTAGTTTTATATCGAAACAAACAAATGAATATTTTAAAATGATAAAATCACAATGTTGATGCAGGTATTCGAAGACAACGGAAGACACGGTTCTTGTAAGTATCTGTCTCTTTAATCTACAAATACGACAAATTTTGTCAAATCAAATACAAATAGAAATACAAAGAACAATACGCACCAGGCACTCCCAACACATTTTTTTTCGAATTTTTAGGATAGTTTTTTAAACTGATTTTGAAAAACTAAACTGCAAAAATTGACTTTGAAAATTTAATCTGGAAGCCTTACTCTTCTTTCTCTTTTTCTCTCGATCTCCGTCGTTTTCTCTGTGTACCCCTTAGGTGAAGTTGGTGAGCATGCTGGTGGTGGTGTCCTGTATCTACATCGTGACGGCAGCCCCTAACGTGGCCCTGGGTCTGACCCGGTCCATGGTACCAGAATTCCTCCACACCCGACGTTACTCCAACATCTTCCTGGCTTCTCACCTCTTGTACCAGATTTTGGCCCTATTCAACTCCTCTGTCAATTTCTTCGTCTACGTCATCAGGTCCTCGCGCTTCAGAGCTCATCTTGCCGCCATGTTTGGATGCCAGTCAGTGATTGGCTCATCATCAGGTGACGTCAACCACTCGGGATCTATCGCGGCTCAGAAGTCCGTTGTTAATGTTTCCAAGTTTTTTATTCGGAGACAAGCTTGTTAATTCTACATCAACTGTATCTTGATGAAATGGGCGAACCATTTTGCCCATTTCAGGAAGTGGGCCATTTCACGGATTGAGCGTAGCATATACACGTCTCACAGATTTCTGCACAATCTACCATCGCGCCGAGTCCATAAAGGTAGAAAAGATTAAATGAATAGGCTTAACGATCCCTTTTTCCTGGCCATGTCATTATATGTTAACTGGTTGTTAAAAGGTTTTGAATTTCCTATCTAGCATTCAAAATTCAAAGAAAATGGTGTCAATGGGCAGACTCGAGTCTTTTACACAACTTTCAAAATTGTGAAGACATTTTCTAACGATTTTTTTTTTCTTCTTCTTCTTCTTCTTCTGCATCCCCAGGCAAAATGGCTATAATGGGTGAGGTAAGTATGTATATTGAATTCCCGTTTTTACTGGTCTCCCTGCTGCATTCAGCCGTTACATTGCGATTTCGTAGGAGCTCTAATCAAAAATTTATTTGGAAGATTTAAAAAAGGCAGGGGAATTTTGTAATGATATGTGAAATCAATCTGAATGTTACTAATCTATCATGTAGAAGAACAGAAAATCAATTGGAAACTGGAAAGCCCTCATAGGGAAAATTGGGATTTGATTTTGATCGATTTCACGTATTATAAAGTTTGTTCATGTAATGGTGATATCAGACTTCCTCTTTTTTTAAATTGTGTGTGTGTGCGTGCGCACGCGCATGCATGCGTGCTCACGCGCACACGTGTGTGTGAGCATACACGCGTGTGCAGGTACGTGTATATATGTGTGCAGGAAAGACAGCTTAATAAAAAGAATAGATGGGAAAAGAAAAACCAAACAAACAGCTAAGTTAAACTTTAAACTAGCGCATTGATTACAACATTTTACAGATTTCAGACACAAAAACTGGGGATGACCATGCTTAACACAACTTATGATTATTGCTTGATCGCCATGTTACCGTTGTGTCCCAGCTTGGCATAAGACATGCCGCAGTACCATCAACATGTTGCAGTTGACACGCAACAATAATGCTGAGTGCTGTCCCAAGTCAGGTGCTTGTGATCATGGCTTGGCCCCTTAACACCCCATCACACAATGACATAGGCTAAGTTCTCGCTACGTCCTCCAAGATCAGCCAGAACGTAGCGGATCGTAGCATGGTCTTGGCGTAGCATACTGTAGTCGGGCGTAACGTATTATTAAGAGCGTGGTGGGGTTTTGGTCAGAGAGTGGAGAGCGCCCGAGGGTAGGCTACGATTTCGCTTCACACCTTTTGAACATGCTCAAAACATACGTACGGAAAAGGAAGCGTAGCGGGGTCGTAGTGAGAACGGGGACAACGTAGTGGCAGCGTGGTGAGTGCGTGGAAATAGTGGCCGAATACTGAGAACGTAGCGGCAGCGTATAGGGCCCGTGCCAAGAGTGTGGCTCGATCTTCCATTTGTCTCAGCTGTGGGTTTCCTTTCTTTTAAACCGTAGTGAGGTCGTGGTTACAGTCACACTTGAGGAAGATTTTGGCGACCTCGCCACGTTCTCTGAAGATGTGCCCAAAAGACTTTTACAGGCCTAACTTTGTTAATTTATGTCGGGTTTTATTCAGACAAACACGTGACCCCCTTAAAACACTGACTCTCTAACCATTATTATTGAAAAAG
>CM065701.1:29585338-29599147 GCA_017654935.2 Phymorhynchus buccinoides
CCAACAAACATACGCAACATTCTATCATGGAAATTGTTCATAGTGTCATAGTATCGTTGCAAAGCTTCTAAGCAATTTCACTTACAAGTCTAATTTTGAGGAACACTATTCACACAATCACCCGAGATTTTGAAAAACACAGCGCGTGACCATACGCACAATCACGCGTCGTTTTCATTTATCCTAAGTGCCTGGGTGTCATCATTGTGCTTAAGAGAACATTTCCCATTCATTCTTTGCCACTTGTTGGTGCTCGGGTATATATCACAAACATTGGAATATTTTTAAAGAATCTCCCCCAAATCCAAAATCAATGAAAGCCTTTTTTTGCTGGCCCATCTTCTGGCCGCATAGTGGCGTTGCTCCCACGCCGCTCGTTCCGAAGTCCCAACACGCAGTCATACCCCAGCTTGTTCAGGTAGCAGAATCCGAAACCACCAGTCCAAGGGGAGCTAATCTATGTTGGGCCGTCAGGAGGCAACCAACCGAGGAGACACTGCACTGCTGCTGAGTCACTTCGGTGGAGTTGAGTGGAGCCTGTACACAAGACACCACCTACTAAACCCCCTACTGACGACACTATTCTATTAGTCGCGGAGCCAGCGTGAGTGAGGTCCTCCTCCGAGGGCACCACCACGTCCATCCAACGACAGCTCCCCAGAGCATACTGATCCCCATGACTTTGACCCGAACGCACCAAGGGCATAAGCTGGATTGGTAATCGAAACTGAGGTCACCATGAGAGCAGGACATGCAAGGCCACAGAATTTGACACTTTTTTTTTCTTTTTGATGATTGATGGAAATGAGACGGATAACGACGGTGATGATGGTGCTATGGTGTTCCGTGTCGGTCTGAGACTACGTGACAGGGCTGTGTTCTGCGCTTCCTTTCATAATGATATCCCGGCGTTAACCAGGCCTGAGAACTACAGACACCTGCAGTGTTGGTCATGAAATTAGAGCAACACTTCTCAGAATCGCATCCGTTAAGTGGATGAAGCTCGACTGTGTGGTTTCAGTCTTCCCATTGAGCCCATAGCCACTCACTCTGGGTAGGAGTTGGTCCAGGACCGAAACAAAACCTCGCCTTTGATGGGATTCGAACCCGTGAATCCAAGCCAGTATACCACTACACCACGACGGCTGGCATCAATGAAAGCCTTACCCTGTGAATGTGTAAAAGATTATCTTATCAAAAGTTTAGCTTTGTTTTTTGTGGGAAATATTTTTTTTCTGGATTCTCCATTTTCCCGGCAATTGCTTCCATTGCAACTAGGCTTATTATTCAAATTTTGAGTATCAAATAACTTTCTTTTTTATCAGAAATCACTTGGTGACCATCATCATTTGATGTCTTCAATACAATTTCGATTTTCTTTTGTTGTCAATTATTAATGATTGTATTATCTAAATGCACAATTCCACCTGGTGTGGATAGGTTTAGGAAATTACAAATGCAGAAAGAGGATGTGCGCTGAGATCAATAAAATTAAATAACGATATCAAGAGGGGAAAAAACAAACCAGAAAGCACGAATAAACAAACAAACTATAAAGAAACTTAAACAAACAATTAAATAGTAATAATAAATAAGTAAATACATATAGGCCTATATGAAATCAACAATGCCATCTCCATTACAGTTGCGTCAAACAACTAATTATACAAACATAAAACAATATTTGTGATAAGTATGTAATTAAAGTAAAAACAAAAATACTACAATAGTATTCTAAAAGCTATGCCCTATCCCAAAATGTTTCACAGGTTGGAAGCAATGTGGAATAAAATGGGATGATAATCTTCAGTCAGTTAATGCATCATCTGTTTCATCATCAGCACTGAGTCCACAATGCTAAGCAACATGTCACACATGGAGATCAATGTCCAGCCATTACTTTCAACAACTGGTTCGCCTCCAGTGCTGTCCAACCATTCTCTAACGGATGCGACATCAGCTCAGGAAGATGATGTTTTCAAGCCCTGGGACAACCCCTACAACGTTATCACCCGACAGGACTTTTTAACGATCGAGGAGATCAATGTCTGTTATGTCAGCCTGGGACTGCTTTTAGTTGGGGTCCCCACTAACATCATCAACTGTGTGATCTTTTACAGACAGGGTTTGAAGGAACGCATGAATCTCTGTCTCTTCTGCCTGGCGCTCTTTGACATGCTCTTCGTCTTCTTTTTCTACGTGGTTGCATCTTACTGCATGGTGGGCTTTGTGTACCCGGAGGTGGAACAGTGGTGGAAGTACTTTGCCCGTAAATACTTCACGGGGGTGTACCGCGGGTTCCTGTTCTCATCAGGATGTCTGACGGCTGTCATCGCTCTGGATCGTTGTGTGTGTGTGGTGCTACCCCTCAAGGCGATCTCCCTCATCAGGACTCGCACCATAGGCATCATCATCGTCCTCATTGTGGGGCTTATGCAGTTAGCTACCGTTCTCTATCTGCTCAATTTTGAGACCGGTTCTCGCACGGACCCTGACACGTCTAGAACCATTCTGTACCTGACGTCCAGCCAGTTTTACAGAAATCACAGAATGCTGTACACAGTGGTGGTAGACAACCTGCTCATGGTGGTTGTGCCTTTCGTCACTTTCATCGTGGTGGTCGTCAGCACTGTCGTCACTGTGCTGGAGCTCAAGCTGAGGTTACGATGGAGACAGCTGTCCTCCTCCAGTGATGGGGCTGCTGCACAACAACAGGTAGGGGTGATGATCAAGGCTGTGTTCCCTCTTCTTCTCTTCCTCATCGTCCTCCTCCTTCTCCTCCCTGTCCTACTCATCAACATATAGTTTTCAATGTAGGTTATCACTAATGGTATTTTTGATAGTTTGAATAGTTTCCAAAATGTGTACATACTAAAGACGAAACAGTTGGATAATTATGTTGTTGTCATACCCTGGCTAAAAGACTCCAGGGATCATCCCAACATCCGAAGAACTTGAACACTATGGTGCAAATGCACCAGCTAGGGATGAGAACATTACGTGTGTGACCGTTTTTGATTACCCCTCCACATGGGCAGCTACACTCTGACTTTGGTGAAAGTTAGATATGATAAACCAGTCAAGATCTAAGTGTTTTCCCCCCCACGATTGTTTTCTTTATCAGAGAGCAGGACAATTATAAGCTAAGGGGTATCAAAGATTCTAGATTCTCTAAGAAAATTATATTTCGATATAAAAGAAAGGAACAGAGAAGGGGAGGGGACATGGTTGAAACCTTGAGGGGTCGGGTGCAGGATTGGGCGACGGTTATGGTAAAGAGAAAATGGAGAGAAAAAAAAACACTGTTTGGGATGGTGTACTGACTCTGTTTGACGCAGCCAGGCACTAATATTTACATTTCAATTATAGTACATTTTTCAGAATTATTCATGGTAGCTGGTCGATATCAGTTAGCAATGTAGTGTGTAGTTTCATATCGAAATAAAGAAATTACCATTTTAAAATGATATAATCAACAATGTTGATGCATGTATTCGAAGACAACGGAAGACACGGTTCTTGTAAGTATCTGTCTCTTTAATCTACGAACAAGACACATTTTGTCAAATCAAATACAAATAGAAATACAAAGAAAAATACGCACCAGGCACTCCCAACAATGTTTTTTTGCGAATTTGTAGGATAGTTTTTTAAACTGATTTTGAAAAACTAGACTGCAGAAACGGACTTTGAAAATTTAATCTGGAAGCCTTACTCCTCTTTCTCTTTTTCTCTCGATCTCCGTCGTTTTCTCTGTGTACCCCTTAGGTGAAGTTGGTGACCATGCTCGTGGTGGTGTCCTGTATCTACATCGTGACGGCAGCCCCTAACGTGGCCCTGGGTCTGACCCGGTCCTTGGTGCCAGAATTCCATCACACACGACGTTACTCCAACATCTTCCTGGCTTCTCATCTCTTGTATCTGATTTTGGCCCTATTCAACTCCTCCGTCAATTTCTTCGTCTACGTCATCAGGTCCTCGCGCTTCAGAGCTCATCTTGCCGCCATGTTTGGATGCCAGTCAGCGATTGGCTCATCGTCAGGTGACGTAAACCACTCGGGATCTATGGCGGCTCAGAAGTCCATTGTTAATGTCTCCAAGTTTTTTATTCGGAGACAAGCTTGTTAATTCTACATCAACTGTATCTTGATGAAATGGGCGAACCATTTTGCCCATCTCAGGAAGTGGGCCATTTCACGGATTGAGCGTAGCATATACACGTCTCACAGATTTCTGCAGAATCTACCATCGCGCCGAGTCCATAAAGGTAGAAAAGATTAAATGAACAGGCTTAACGATCTCTTTTCCTGTCCATGTCATTATATGTTAACTGGTTGTTAAAAGGTTTTGAATTTCCTATCTAGCATTCAAAATTCAAAGAAAATGGTGTCAATGGGCAGACTCGAGTCTTTTACACCACTTTCAAAATTGTGAAGACATTTTCTAACGATCCTTTTTCTTCTTCTTCTTCTTCTGCATCCCCAGGCAAAATGGCTTTAATGGGTGAGGTAAGTATGTATATTGATTTCCCGTTTTTACTGGTCTCCCTGCTGCATTCAGCCGTCACATTACGATTTCGGAGGAGCTCTAATCAGAGATTTATTTGGAAGATTTAAAAAAGGCAGGGGAATTTTGTAACGATAAATTATGTGAAATCAATCTGAATGTTACTAATCTATGATGTAGGAGAACAAAAAATCAATTGAAAACTGGAAATCCCTCATAGGGAAAATTGGGATTTGATTTTGATCGATTTCACGTATTATAAAGTCTGTTCATATAGTGGTGATATTAGATTTAATTTTTTGTTTAAATGTGAGTGCGTGCTTGCGCGCACGCGTGTGTGTGAGTATACACGCGTGTGCAAGTATGTGTATATATGTGAGCAGGAAAGACAGCTTGATAAAAGAATAGATGGGAGAAGAAAAACCAATCAAATAACTAAATTAAACTTTACACTAGCGCACTGATTACAACAATTTACAGATTTCAAAGAAAAAAACTGGGGATGACCATGCTTCACACTTCTTATAATTATTGCTTGATCGCCATGTTACCGTTGTGTCCCAGCTTGGCATAAGACATGCCGCAGTACCATCAACATGTTGCAGTTGACACGCAACAATTGTGCTGAGTGCTGTCCCAAGTCTGGTGCTTGTGATCATGGCTTGGCCCCTTAACACTCCATCACACAATAATAATAATAATAATAATAATAACTCTTGTATAGCGCCGTTCTCCTGGCGCAGCAGGACTCACAGCGCTTTACAAAAAAACATACATACAATAATCATGAAGAAAAACAGCATAATTATACAAAAGTGGAAACACAACCATAAAAAAAAATCCATGAAAAAAACAACCCAATTAGCCCATTATCGCACTGCACTCACACATAGACCAACTCAGCAAAAACTCACAGAGGGTGAACTGAAGGGGAGAAGACACAGGAGATCAACAGAGGTATTTTTTGAAGAGAACAGTTTTCAGGCCAGTTTTGAAAGAAGACAAAGATGGAGAGCTGCGGAGAGAGGAAGGGAGGTTGTTCCAGATGTGTGGTGCTTGGAAACGGAAAGCTCTGTTTCCAACTGTTTTGTATTTGGTGACAGGTGTGCAAAGAAGTTTGAGGCTACTTGATCTGAGGTTGCGTTCTGGTGTGTAGGCAGAGAGAAGAGAGGAGAGGTAGTCTTCGAAGTAGCGATAGGCAAGAGTGGCCACTTTGTACTCTACTCTAGCGTCAACAGGGAGCCAGTGCAGCTGTCTCAGCAGGGGTGTCGCTGAATCAGTCTTACGCTTTCTGAGCACAACCCTGGCAGCAGCATTCTGGACTCTCTGAAGACGCTTGACAGTAGAGAGAGGGAGACCTGCAAGGACTGCATTGCAGTAATCAAGCCTGGACAGTATGAGAGAAACAGCAAGTTGTGTAGCAGCTTCAAGTAATAAGTATGAACGAATGGAACAAAGTCGCTGAAGATGATAGAATGTTGAACGACAGACAGATGAAATATGTTGATCGAATGAGAGAGATTCATCCAGACAGACACCTAGATACTTTACTGACTTTTGAAAAGGTACTGAATCATCTGACAAGGTCAAAGGATCACGCTTTATCACCGAGAGGCGGTTTCGGTTTCCAACAGCTAACAACTCAGTCTTGTCCTCATTCAACTTGAGTCTATTCTTATCCATCCATGATTTGACATCAGACACGCATTGCTCCGTTTGATGGGACACCACAGGAAAATCAGAAACAGGGGCGGGCTTATTTATCTCAGTGTCATCAGCGAACTTATGATAATCAAAATGATTACTTTCAATGACATCTGAAAGAGGCTGGGTGTACAGAGTGAAGAGAATGGGGCCTAACACCGACCCCTGAGGGACACCACAACATAGCTGAGAGGGCTTGGAGGACAGACCATTGACCACAACCAACTGAGAACGTCCAGACAGGTATGAGCTGAACCAGTTTAAAGCAGTAGAACTGATACCAAAGGAGGCGGACAAGCGTTCAAGGAGAATGGCATGATCGATTGTGTCGAAAGCAGACGACAGATCAATGAAGGCAACAACAGACACAAGGTTCTGATCCATGCTTGAAAGGAGGGAATCTGTGACAGCCAACAGAGCAGTTTCAGTGCTATGACAAGCGCGATAAGCAGATTGTTTTGACTCAAGAAGACCATTTTCCTGAAGATGTTGCAGAAGTTGTGATAGGACAACTTTCTCAAGCAGTTTGGAAAGAAAAGGAAGGTTGGAAACTGGTCTGTAGTTTTGTAGGAGATTGGAATCAAGGGTTGGTTTCTTCAAGAGAGGAGTGACAATGGCTTGTTTCAGATAACTATCAACTGTGCCAGACAGAAGACTGTGGTTAATGATGGAGGTGATGAGGGGGACCAAATCATCCTGACATGACACAGGCTACATTCTCTCTACGTCCTCCACGATCAGCCAGAACGTAGCGGATCGTAGCATGGTCTTGGCGTAGCATACTGTAGTCGGGCGTAACGTATTATTAAGAGCGTGGTGGGGTTTTGGTTGGAGCGTGGAGAGCACCCGCGGGTAGGCTACGATTTCGCTTCACACATTTTGAACATGCTCAAACCATACGTACGGAAAAGGAAGCGTAGTGGGGTCATAGTGAGAATGGTGACAACGTAGTGGCAGCGTGGTGAGTGCGTGGACAGCAGAAATAGTGGCCGAATACTGAGAACGTGGCGGCAGCGTATAGGGCCCGTTCCAAGAGCGTGGCTCGATCTTCCATTTGTCTCAGCTGTGGGTCTCCTTTCCATTAGACCGTAGTGAGGTCGCGGTTACAGTCACACTTAAGGACGATTTCGGCGACCTCGCCACGTTCTATGAAGATGTGCCCCAAAGACTTTTACAGGCCTAACTTTGTTAATTTCTGTCAGGGGTTTTCCAGACAAACGTGACCCCCTTAAAACACGGACTCTCTAACCATTATTATTGAAAAGGTGTTTGCTTGTACACAGCCTCGAACAAAGTGAGCAAAGCTGGTAGTGTTTTCAGTGGATTCTGAAGCCGACTATGTATGTATGTATGTATGTATGTATGTATATATGTATGTATGTATGTATGTATGTATCTATCTATCTATCTCTCTCTCTCTCTCTACCTATCTATCTAGCATGGAAGATAACTGTCAGTGAATAGCTGAGCTCCATATCCCTAATCTGAAGGACTGAAAAGTTGGTGCATTTGAAATGCAGAATAATTTGCTTTGATAAAACTTTTCTGTGTCCAATGTCTGTATTTGTGAACCCCAGAAACAAACTCAGTTAACGTTCACTTTATGAATTGCTCTGTGTTCTAAAAAGAAGAAAATAATAAAATGTGCTGATTTACTTTTTCTCCCAATGGGGGAGGGACAGTGCCTTATGCAAAGACAGCTGTTTCGATCAGTGAAGATCTCATCAGTTTGCATCATCGGCCTGCAATTTCTTTTCAGAACACTGACCAATTCATAAAGTTAACATTAAGTCATTTTGTTTCTAAGGTTCACAAATACAGACATTGGACACAGAAAAAGTTTTATCAAAGCAAAGTATTCTGCATTTCAAATGCACAAACTTTTCAGTCCTTCAGATTAGGAGCTCAGCTATTCACTGAGATTTCTCTTTTATGCTATTTGTATCCTCAATTTGGATATCATCTCAGTAGTTGGCCCTCTCTAGTCCTGTCTATTAGGTTTTTTAATTAAAGTTTCAGAGCATTATTATTTTCGTCATTTTACATAAGATGTTTACTATTTCTGGTTTAACTTAGTGCTGATTTGCTTTTATTGTGGATTTTCCGATTTGGTGCAAAGAAGACATCATTCTCTTGTAGAATGTCTTCTTGCTCAAGTTAATATCCGCTGGACTGTCAAATTGCAGGCCTATCATGCAAACTGATGAGATCTTCACAGATCGAACACTAGGATGCTCCAATGTTGCATGTGGATAGGTACTAACAATATCTAGGCTCGGTTCGAAAATGAAGGTCATAGAGCAAAGGTCAAGGTCACTGGAGCCGAAGATATATTTTCACACATTTTATACAAAGGAGAGAGAGAGAAAAGACTGCTATACTACACCAGCCTAACTAGAGGATCAGCCAGGCGTGACGGCTGAGTCATGTCTTTGTCACAACTCTCTGATGGCCCCTACAGGGCTCTTTGTTACATGTTGAGCAAGAAAAGGGGTGTGATGTGATTTTGACGTGCTTACGAAAATCAAGTGTAATTTAATGCAAGAAAAAGCGTTTTTTTCTGAATGTGCCCGTTTCCGTTATTACACACAATAAGCTTTAAATAAATACCAAACACTTGATATCTTATTTAGTTAGTTAGCGGGCATAGTTAATTTTTGAAATGATTAAAAGAGATACTTATAACCCACTCTCCAGACTCACGCCTCTCCATCCATATATTCATATACAATGACACCACTCCATTTATGTCCAATTTTAGGCCGCTGATTTTTATTCAGCGACAAACAATGTTAAACAAAACAAATTCAAAACACTTTTCACAAAATATTATGGTACATTAAAACAAATTCCAGAACATATTCAAGAAGAGAAACTGTCAATTTTTTCTGTCGCTGATTCTTAGTTCTATTCAGCGACAAAACAATGTTACACCAAAACAACATCATCCATCCATTATGTTACACAAAATCAAAACCCAAAATAATTTTTCCCAAAACATTCTGAACATTTTTCTCATTAAAATTGCAAGGTCTTTATATGTTGGCAAATATTGATTCCGACCTTTTTTCCCCAAATGGACAAACAAAGGAAAACATTCTGCAAAACACAGAAAAACATTTTTTACTTCTACTATGTATCCTCACACGCACAACCATCCCAACATTATTTATACGCCTACATAACCCTGATTGACCATGACCCCAGTTATTTATGTCGGAAATGCCACATGACGGGCCCCTACCCTTCCTTAATCGGGTTCGGGTCCGTCGCCGTCCACCACACAAAAAGAACTGCTAAGTAGGGTTGGAACTCCCTTCGTGTCACCGCTGACCCATCGTCTTGCTAAACAAAGGACCAGAGAGCGCTCCATGCAACTGCAAATACTGGCCCAACCACCTGACTGGACAGTTAGGGAAATCTGGCATGGCACAGATTGTATGTCGTGCCACTTGACTCCTACTGTTTGCAGGTTTTGAAAATGATCTGAACACTCGCTGTCGTAACCTGCACGTTGTGCAATTTGAGGTTAATTGGAGAGGCAGTCATCTCTCCAACCTGTACAGTCTTCGTACTCCCTGTAGGAGATTTTTAAGCAAAAACAATCTGCTGGGTCAGGGAGAGAAACCCATTGATGCCCATGCATATGCTGAAAATGGAGGAAAACATAGATTAGGATGTAGCCTGCCATCAATATCTGCTGGGTCAGGGAGAGAAACCCATTGATGCCCATGCATATGCTGAAAATGGAGGAAAACATAGATTAAGATGTAGCCTGCCATCAATATCTGCTGGGTCAGGGAGAGAAACCCATTGATGCCCATGCATATGCTGAAAATGGAGGAAAACATAGATTAGGATGTAGCCTGCCATCGATAACTGAACTTCAAAACATACCATATTCAAACTTCTATAAAATGACATGTCTGCTGTCCATATCCTTATATCATAGCAACTATATAAAATTAAAATAGCTATACATTGGCACAAGAATACCATATGTACACTGAAAAAGAAAACAACTATATAATAAGCATGATCATAAAACAGGTGAATGCTAGGTGCCAACATATACTCGTGTACCATGTACCTTGGCATGAAGTGAATACGGGCACAAGACAATTTGGCATACCATGCCCATTGGCACATGCACATACTGGACCTGCCATCCCTGTGCTGAAAATAAAGGGAAAATAGATCAGAATGTAGCCTGTTATCTATACGCTGAAAATCAGTCATACAAAATTAAAAGTGCTATACGCACATTGGCGTACCCTATATATTGACCAAGTCACATAATGGTGTCATGCACATAAACAAGCTGTGCATAGGTAATGGTACATACTGAACCTGCCATCTGTGTGCTAAAAATGAAGTGAAATGTAGTTGATATAATAATCAGTCTACTAAGGTCTAATAATTAGTGCAGCATTCCAAGTGTAATTGGAAGACTAGTGTCTCCTGTGGCCCCTAGTCTTCGTACTCCCTGTAGTAGCTTTTTAAAGAACACCATCTGCTGGGTCAGGGAGAGTAAAACCATTGATGCCCATACATATGCTGAAAATGGAGAAAAACATAGATTAAGATGTAGCCTGCCATCGATAGATATCTGCTGGGTCAGGGGGAGAAAACCATTGATGCACATACATACGCTGAACGTGGAGGAAAAAAATAGCTTCGGATGTAGCCTGCCATCAATAACTGAGAATCAAAACAGACATTCAAAATTCAAACTTCTATAGAATGACATGTCTGCTGTCCACATCCTTAAATCATAGCAACTATATAAAATTAAAATAGCTATACATTGGCACAAGAATACCATATGTCCACTGAAAAATAAAACAAATATATAATCATATAGTAAAAAGCCAACTGTCCGTCTGTGTGTGTGTGTGTGTGTGTGTGTGTGTGTGTGTGTGTGTGTGTGTGTCTGTGTGTCTGAAACACGAAACGGGCCTTATAACTCCGCCCGTTTTTCTACCGATTCGCTTCAAATTTGCTGTGAGCCCTAACGGGGCGATGGCAACGGCAACCAAGGCGGCCGTGTCATTTGCGCGGTTTTGCAAATGCGCGAAACGCGCATCCGACGGCCTTTCGGCGCCCGTATCTCTGGTATTTCTGGACCGATTGCCTTCAAATTTGGCAGATATATGACCGGGGACGGTGACTATCAATATGCCAAACCGGAAGCGAATCCATTACTTAGACGCATAACAGCAGCATGATGAAAAACGGGCCTTATAACTCCGCCGGTTTTCAACCGAATCGCGTCAAATGTGCTGTCAGGCTTACTGTCACCGGGGCAAAGCCTGGCAGCAAATTTGAAGAAAATCGGGAGAGCGCGTCACTCTCAGAGCAGCGCCAACGGGAAACGGGGCTTTATAACTCTGCCGTTTCTTAACGAAATCGCTTCAAATTTGCTGTACTCAGCGTTACCAGTCCTTGGCGTTACCGTTACTAGGCGTTACCGTTACTAGGGAGAGCGCATCACTCTCAGAGCAGCGCCAACGCGAAACGGGGCCTTATAACTCCACCGTTTCTTAACCAAATCGCTTCAAATTTGCTGTACTCAGCGTTACCAGTACTTGGCATTACCGTTACTAGGCGTTACCGTTACTAGGCGTTACTGGTACTCGACGTTGCGCTAGTACACATAATAAAACAAGTGCATGCTAAATGCCAACATATATCCGTGTACCAAGTACTCTGGTATGAGGTGAACATGGGCACAATACCCATTGGCATATTGTGCACATTGGAACATACTGGACCTGCCACTCCATGTGCTGAAAATAAAGGGATGAACAAAGATCAGGATGTAGCCTGCCATCTATGCACTCAAAATCAGTCATACCACATGAGAAACTGCTACATAGCCATATGGTGGCTGATGTTCTGCAGTATAATATCCTTTTTTTCTCTTTTTTTTATAAATAGAAATTATTTAAATGGGCAACGCACATTGGCATACCATATATATGGACATAAGTAACATGTAGGTGCAACGCACGGAAAAAGGCTGTGCATATTGGCAACCTGCTATCTGTGTGCTGAAGTTGAAGGGAAATGTAGATCAATGTGTGGTCTGTCATCCATACATTTTAAAATAAAACAGCCCTATAATATCAAATCTGCTATATAATAGTAATGCATAGTAAAAGTATATATGTTACTTGTATTATGTATAGTAAATGTGTGTATGCATAATACTGTATTTGTTATTGTTTTGTGTATTTTATGTGCAATGCAAGACTGTTTTTTGTGTGTGATTTTTTAAAATAAAATATATAATAAAAAATAAGATTGATTGATTGGAAAACCCGATTAACTGACTCTGACAATTGTAACGCATGATAAGAATCAGACACAGCAGTTGTAACTTGAGATATATGTTTTAATACAATAATCTTCGTAAGAAATTTGGAATGATTTGGCACACCATTACTGTAACTGATTACATAATTGCAAGTAAAATAGTAGCAACATAATATATGTTCTCTTACAATTTTTACAATCACCTTTATGATGAATGATGACTGACTCACTCATTATTACTGTATATGAGTACATCATACTGAGGAGATCGGGTGACTTGCTAATAATGTATATGATTAAAACAAATTATGAGTGACTCACTCACTATTTGTGGAATTCATTATAATAGCATTACAGTATTAGGTAAGATTATAGTCACAGAGGCCGATTAACTGAAATTGACAATTGCTCTCACATGGAGAGCGAATCAGACACACCAGTTGCGCGCCACCCAATTGTTTTAATACAATGGGTCTTCGTAAGAAATTTGGAATGATTTGTCACCATTACTGTAACTGATTACATAATTGCAAGTAACATAGCTGACAACATAATAGATGTTCTCTTACCATTGGGTTTACAATCACCTTTATGATGAATGCATGGGCTGACTGGACTGACTCATTATTCATCTGTATATGAGTACATGATACTGAGAAGATCGAGTGCACTTGATAATAATGTATATGATTAAAACAAATTATGAACTCGTGACTCACTCACTATTGGTGGAATTCATTATAACTGTGCCATCTACACCAGTATATGATTATACAGCACTGAGCAGTGCTGAATTGTGCTGACTCATCACTAAGCAAGAGAACTAAAATCTAAAGGTGAAAGGACTTAGTGCGATAGTGATGACCCATAACTATGAAACAAGGTGAATCTACACAGGATGAACTCAGTGCCGATTTGAGATGACTATCGCTCACTAAAACTGTCCACTAACAATACAGTGATGACTCATGACTCATGAAATGAGGAGAACCTACACAGTGCTGATTTGCGATGACTATCGCTCACTAAAAATGTGAAAGAAAAATACAGTGATGATTCATCACTCACGAGACAAGGTTACCTGACCATAAAGACAATTGGGGGAAAAACCATTAGTGGCTGGACAATGGTCGAAACCAAAATTGAGTACAGGACATAGCACAAATGCTAAATGCCATAACTGTCGTCTGCCTTCTCCCCGAGTACCTGAGCAATACGACTGCCATGGAATAGCGTCTGCCTTCTCCCTGAGTACCTGAGCAACACGACGACATGGAATAA
>CM065701.1:29599647-29612147 GCA_017654935.2 Phymorhynchus buccinoides
GGGCGTGACGAGGGCCAACCGAATTCGAAGGACGGAGCTCGCGACACCCCCCCCCCCTCCCCCCCCCCACTAAATCTCTGCGGTCGGTGCGCACAAACGAGGCACCAGACAGGATGGAGCCTACACGAGCTCTTAATACAAGAGTGATCCTATCCCCGGGCAAAAGGAGAACAAAACGTGCCACGCCCACCCTTAGAGCGGAAAGAAGAATTGAAAAACGACCCGATCTTAGGGGAAGTGGCAGCCCCCCCCCCGGAAAGAACCGGTTTTGACTGGATCCCCACAGGCTTTGCATTTCTGTTGATTTTGAGTTGTATAAGATGCAGGCTTCTTGACATCCTGATCTTTGTCATCCCTGTTAGTTCAAGCACATGGAGGGGCAGGTCCAGTATGTTCCATGGTGCACAATATGCCCAAATGGTATTGTGCCCATGTTCACCTCATACCAGAGTACTTGGTACACGGATATATGTTGGCATTAGCATGCACTTGTTTATTATGGTACTAGCGCAACGTCGAGTACAGTAACGCCTAGTAACGGTAACGCATAGTAACGGTAATGCCAAGTATTGGTAAAGCTGAGTACAGCAAACTTTGAAGCGATTCGGTTAAGAAAAGGAGTGAGTTATACGGCCCCGTTTCGCGTTGGTGCTGCTCTGTGAGTAATGCGCTCTCACATAGTAACGGTAAACAGACCTAAGTAAACGGTAAAGCCAAGTACTAGTAACGCTGAGTACAACAAATTTGAAACGATTCGGTTAAGAAAAGGCAGAGGTAGAGTTAAGAAACGGCAGAGTTTCCCGTGGCGCCGCTCTGAGAGTGACGCCTCGCGTCTCCCCGAATATTTTTCTTCCAATTTGCTGCCAGGCTTTTCCCCGGTGGCAGCAAGCCTGACAGCATTTACTTGACGCGATTCGGTTGCAAAAACGGCGGAGTTATAAGGCCCGGTTTGCATGATGCTGCTGTTATGCGCCTAAGTAATAGATTCGCTTCCGGTTTTGGCAAATGGATAGTCACCGTCCCCGGTCATACATCATACAAATTTGAAGGCAATCGGTCCAAGAAACGCCGGAGATAAGGGCGCCAAGAGGCCAGTGGATACTGACGCATTTCGCGCATTTGCCAAACCGCACGGCAAATGACACGGCCCAGACCTCTCGCGTTGCCGTTTGCCATCGCCCCGTGAGGGCTCATAGTAAATTTGAAGCGATTCGGTCAAAAAAACGGGCGGAATTATAAGGCCCGTTTAGTGTTTCATTTTTTTAGACAGCTTACAGCACACACGCACCACACACACACACACGACGGCAGTTGGCTTTTTACTAATGATTATATATTTGTTTTATTTTTCCAGTGGACATATGGTTATTCTTTGTGCCAATGTATAGCTATTTTTAATTTTATATAGTTGCTATGATTTAAGGATGTGGACAGCAGACATGTCATTCTATAGAAGTTTGAAATTTTTGAATGTCTGTTTTGATTCTCAGTTATGGGATGGCAGGCTACGATCCGAAGCTATTTTTTTCCTACCACGTTCAGGCGTATGTATGTGCATCAGTGGTTTTCTCCCCCGACCCAGCGATAATCTATCGATGCAGAACTAACATGTAATCTATGTTTTTTCTCCATTTTCAGCATTGTATGGGCATCAATGGTTTTACTCTCCCTGACCCAGCAGGATGGTGTGTTCTTTAAAAAGCTACTACAGGGGAGTTACGAAATACTAGGGGCCACAGGAGACACTAGTCTTCCAATTACACTTGGAATCCTGCACTAATTGTATAGGCCTTATAGTAAGACTGATTATTCATATCAACTTACATTTTCACCTTCATTTTTAGCACACAGATGGAAGGTCAGTATGTACCAGTACCTATGCACCAGCTGTTTATGTGCATGACACCATATGTGACTTGGTCAATATATAGAGTACGCCAATGTGCGTATAGCACTTTTATTTTGTATGATGATTTTCGCGTATAGATAACAGGCTACATTCTGATCTATTTTCCCTTTATTTTCAGCACAGGGATGGCAGGTCCAGTATGTGCATTTGCCAATGGGCATGGTATGCCAAATTGTCTTGTGCCCGTATTCACTTCATGCCAAGGTACATGGTACACGAGTATATGTTGGCACCTAGCATTCACCTGTTTTATGATCATGCTTATTATATAGTTGTTTTCTTTTTCAGTGTACATATGGTATTCTTGTGCCAATGTATAGCTATTTTAATTTTATATAGTTGCTATGATATAAGGATATGGACAGCAGACATGTCATTTTATAGAAGTTTGAAGTATGTATGTATGTTTTGAAGTTCAGTTATCGATGGCAGGCTACATCCTAATCTATGTTTTCCTCCATTTTCAGCATATGCATGGGCATCAATGGGTTTCTCTCCCTGACCCAGCAGATATTGATGGCAGGCTACATCTTAATCTATGTTTTCATCCATTTTCAGCATATGCATGGGCATCAATGGGTTTCTTTCCCTGACCCAGCAGATTGTTTTTGCTTAAAAATCTCCTACAGGGAGTACGAAGACTGTACAGGTTGGAGAGATGACTGCCTCTCCAATTAACCTCAAATTGCACAACGTGCAGGTTACGACAGCGAGTGTTCAGATCATTTTCAAAACCTGCAAACAGTAGGAGTCAAGTGGCACGACATACAATCTGTGCCATGCCAGATTTCCCTAACTGTCCAGTCAGGTGGTTGGGCCAGTATTTGCAGTTGCATGGAGCGCTCTCTGGTCCTTTGTTTAGCAAGACGATGGGTCAGCGGTGACACGAAGGGAGTTCCAACCCTACTTAGCAGTTCTTTTTGTGTGGTGGCGGCGACGGACCCGAACCCGATTAAGGAAGGGTAGGGGCCCGTCATGTGGCATTTCCGACATAAATAACTGGGGTCATGGTCAATCAGGGTTATGTAGGCGTATAAATAATGTTGGGATGGTTGTTCGTGTGAGGATACATAGTAGAAGTAAAAAATGTTTTTCTGTGTTTTGCAGAATGTTTTCCTTTGTTTGTCCATTTGGGGAAAAAAGGTCTGAATCAATATTTGCCAACATATAAGGACCTTGCAATTTTAATGATAAAAAATGTTCAGAATGTTTTGGGAAAAAATTATTTTGGGTTTTGATTTTGTGTAACATAATGGATGGATGATGTTGTTTTGGTGTAACATTGTTTTGTCGCTGAATAGAACTAAGAATCAGCGACAGAAAAAATTGACAGTTTCTCTTCTTGAATATGTTCTGGAATTTGTTTTAATGTACCATAATATTTTGTGAAAAGTGTTTTGAATTTGTTTTGTTTAACATTGTTTGTCTCTGAATAAACATCAGCGGCCTAAAATTGGACATAAATGGAGTGGTGTCATTGTATATGAATATATGGATGGAGAGGCGTGAGTCTGGAGAGTGGGTTATAAGTATCTCTTTTAATCATTTCAAAAATTAACTATGCCCGCTAACTAACTAAATAAGATATTAAGTGTTTGGTATTGATTTAAAGCTTATTGTGTGTAATAACGGAAACGGGCACATTCAGAAAAAAACGATTTTTCTTGCATTAAATTACACTTGATTTTCGTAAGCACGTCAAAATCACATCACACCCCTTTTCTTGCTCAACATGTAACAAAGAGCCCTGTAGGGGCCATCAGAGAGTTGTGACAAAGACATGACTCAGCCGTCACGCCTGGCTGATCCTCTAGTTAGGCTGGTGTAGTATAGCAGTCTTTTCTCTCTCTCTCCTTTGTATAAAATGTGTGAAAATATATCTTCGGCTCCAGTGACCTTGACCTTTGCTCTATGACCTTCATTTTCGAACCGAGCCTAGATACTGTTAGTACCTATCCACATGCAACATTGGAGCATCCTAGTGTTCGATCTGTGAAGATCTCATCAGTTTGCATGATAGGCCTGCAATTTGACTGTCCAGTGGATATCAACTTGAGCAAGAAGACATTCTACAAGAGAATGATGTCTTCTTTGCACCAAATCGGAAAATCCACAATAAAAGCAAATCAGCACTAATTTAAACCAGAAATAGTAAACATCTTATGTAAAATGACGAAAATAATAATGCTCTGAAACTTTAATTAAAAAACCTAATAGACAGGACTAGAGAGGGCCAACTACTGAGATGATATCCAAATTGAGGATACAAATAGCATAAAAGAGAAATCTCAGTGAATAGCTGAGCTCCCTAGCCCCTAATCTGAAGGACTGAAAAGTTAGTGCATTTGAAATGCAGAATACTTTGCTTTGATAAAACGTTTTTGTGTCCAATGTCTGTATTTGTGAACCTTAGAAACAAAATGACTTAATGTTAACTTTATGAATTGGTCAGTGTTCTGAAAAGAAATTGCAGGCCGATGATGCAAACTGATGAGATCTTCACTGATCGAAACAGCTGTCTTTGCATAAGGCACTGTCCCTCCCCCATTGGGAGAAAAAAGTAAATCAGCACATTTTATTATTTTCTTTCTTTTTAGAACACAGAGCAATTCATAAAGTGAACGTTAACTGAGTTTGTTTCTGGGGTTCACAAATACAGACATTGGACACAGAGAAAAGTTTTATCAAAGCAAACCGATCCTGCATTTCAAATGCACCAACTTTTCAGTCCTTCAGATTAGGGATATGGAGCTCAGCTATTCACTGACAGTTATCTTCCATGCTAGATAGATAGGTAGAGAGAGAGAGAGAGATAGATAGATAGATACATACATACATACATACATACATATATACATACATACATACATACATACATAGTCGGCTTCAGAATCCACTGAAAACACTACCAGCTTTGCTCACTTTGTTCGAGGCTGTGTACAAGCAAACACCTTTTCAATAATAATGGTTAGAGAGTCAGTGTTTTAAGGGGGTCACGTTTGTCTGGAAAACCCCTGACAGAAATTAACAAAGTTAGGCCTGTAAAAGTCTTTGGGGCACATCTTCATAGAACGTGGCGAGGTCGCCGAAATCGTCCTTAAGTGTGACTGTAACCGCGACCTCACTACGGTCTAATGGAAAGGAGACCCACAGCTGAGACAAATGGAAGATCGAGCCACGCTCTTGGAACGGGCCCTATACGCTGCCGCCACGTTCTCAGTATTCGGCCACTATTTCTGCTGTCCACGCACTCACCACGCTGCCACTACGTTGTCACCATTCTCACTATGACCCCACTACGCTTCCTTTTCCGTACGTATGGTTTGAGCATGTTCAAAATGTGTGAAGCGAAATCGTAGCCTACCCGCGGGTGCTCTCCACGCTCCAACCAAAACCCCACCACGCTCTTAATAATACGTTACGCCCGACTACAGTATGCTACGCCAAGACCATGCTACGATCCGCTACGTTCTGGCTGATCGTGGAGGACGTAGAGAGAATGTAGCCTGTGTCATGTCAGGATGATTTGGTCCCCCTCATCACCTCCATCATTAACCACAGTCTTCTGTCTGGCACAGTTGATAGTTATCTGAAACAAGCCATTGTCACTCCTCTCTTGAAGAAACCAACCCTTGATTTCAATCTCCTACAAAACTACAGACCAGTTTGCAACCTTCCTTTTCTTTCCAAACTGCTTGAGAAAGTTGTCCTATCACAACTTCTGCAACATCTTCAGGAAAATGGTCTTCTTGAGTCAAAACAATCTGCTTATCGCGCTTGTCATAGCACTGAAACTGCTCTGTTGGCTGTCACAGATTCCCTCCTTTCAAGCATGGATCAGAACCTTGTGTCTGTTGTTGCCTTCATTGATCTGTCGTCTGCTTTCGACACAATCGATCATGCCATTCTCCTTGAACGCTTGTCCGCCTCCTTTGGTATCAGTTCTACTGCTTTAAACTGGTTCAGCTCATACCTGTCTGGACGTTCTCAGTTGGTTGTGGTCAATGGTCTGTCCTCCAAGCCCTCTCAGCTATGTTGTAGTGTCCCTCAGGGGTCGGTGTTAGGCCCCATTCTCTTCACTCTGTACACCCAGCCTCTTTCAGATGTCATTGAAAGTAATCATTTTGATTATCATAAGTTCGCTGATGACACTGAGATAAATAAGCCCGCCCCTGTTTCTGATTTTCCTGTGGTGTCCCATCAAACGGAGCAATGCAAATCATGGATGGATAAGAATAGACTCAAGTTGAATGAGGACAAGACTGAGTTGTTAGCTGTTGGAAACCGAAACCGCCTCTCGGTGATAAAGCGTGATCCTTTGACCTTGTCAGATGATTCAGTACCTTTTCAAAAGTCAGTAAAGTATCTAGGTGTCTGTCTGGATGAATCTCTCTCATTCGATCAACATATTTCATCTGTCTGTCGTTCAACATTCTATCATCTTCAGCGACTTTGTTCCATTCGTTCATACTTATCACTTGAAGCTGCTACACAACTTGCTGTTTCTCTCATACTGTCCAGGCTTGATTACTGCAATGCAGTCCTTGCAGGTCTCCCTCTCTCTACTGTCAAGCGTCTTCAGAGAGTCCAGAATGCTGCTGCCAGGGTTGTGCTCAGAAAGCGTAAGACTGATTCAGCGACACCCCTGCTGAGACAGCTGCACTGGCTCCCTGTTGACGCTAGAGTAGAGTACAAAGTGGCCACTCTTGCCTATCGCTACTTCGAAGACTACCTCTCCTCTCTTCTCTCTGCCTACACACCAGAACGCAACCTCAGATCAAGTAGCCTTAAACTTCTTTGCACACCTGTCACCAAATACAAAACAGTTGGAAACAGAGCTTTCCGTTTCCAAGCACCACACATCTGGAACAACCTCCCTTCCTCTCTCCGCAGCTCTCCATCTTTGTCTTCTTTCAAAACTGGCCTGAAAACTGTTCTCTTCAAAAAATACCTCTGTTGATCTCCTGTGTCTTCTCCCCTTCAGTTCACCCTCTGTGAGTTTTTGCTGAGTTGGTCTATGTGTGAGTGCAGTGCGATAATGGGCTAATTGGGTTTTTTTTTCATGGATTTTTTTTATGGTTGTGTTTCCACTTTTGTATAATTATGTTGTTTTTCTTCATGATTATTGTATGTATGTTTTTTTGTAAAGCGCTGTGAGTCCTGCTGCGCCAGGAGAACGGCGCTATACAAGAGTTATTATTATTATTATTATTATTATTGTGTGATGGGGTGTTAAGGGGCCAAGCCATGATCACAAGCACCAGACTTGGGACAGCACTCAGCACAATTGTTGCGTGTCAACTGCAACATGTTGATGGTACTGCGGCATGTCTTATGCCAAGCTGGGACACAACGGTAACATGGCGATCAAGCAATAATTATAAGAAGTGTGAAGCATGGTCATCCCCAGTTTTTTTCTTTGAAATCTGTAAATTGTTGTAATCAGTGCGCTAGTTTAAAGTTTAATTGAGTTGTTTGATTGGTTTTTCTTCTCCCATCTATTCTTTTATCAAGCTGTCTTTCCTGCTCACATATATACACATACTTGCACACGCGTGTATGCTCACACACACGCGTGCGCGCAAGCACGCACTCACATTTAAGCAAAAAATTAAATCTAATATCTCCACTATATGAACAGACTTTATAATACGTGAAATCGATCAAAATCAAATCCCAATTTTCCCTATGAAGGCTTTCCAGTTTTCAATTGATTTTTTGTTCTTCTACATCATAGATTAGTAACATTCAGATTGATTTCACATAATTTATCGTTACAAAATTCCCCTGCCTTTTTTAAATCTTCCAAATAAATCTCTGATTAGAGCTCCTCCAAAATCGTAATGTGACGGCTGAATGCAGCAGGGAGACCAGTGAAAACGGGAAATCAATATACATACTTACCTCACCCATAAAAGCCATTTTGCCTGGGGATGCAGAAGAAGAAGAAGAAGAAAAAGAATCGTTACAAAATGTCTTCACAATTTTGAAAGTTGTGTAAAAGACTCGAGTCTGCCCATTGACACCATTTTCTTTGAATTTTGAATGCTAGATAGGAAATTCAAAACCTTTCAACAACCAGTTAACATATCATGACATGGACAGGAAAAGAGATCGTTAAGCCTATTCATTTAATCTTTTCTACCTTTATGGACTCGGCGCGATGGAAGATTCTGCAGAAATCGGTGAGACGTGTATATGTTATGCCCAATCCGTGAAATGGCCCACTTCCTGAGATGGGCAAAATGGTTCGCCCATTTCATCAAGATACAGTTGATGTAGAATTAACAAGCTTGTCTCCGAATAAAAAACTTGGAGACATTAACAACGGACTTCTGAGCCGCCATAGATCCCGAGTGGTTTACGTCACCTGATGATGAGCCAATCGCTGACTGGCATCCAAACATGGCGGCAAGATGAGCTCTGAAGCGCGAGGACCTGATGACGTAGACGAAGAAATTGACGGAGGAGTTGAATAGGGCCAAAATCAGATACAAGAGATGAGAAGCCAGGAAGATGTTGGAGTAACGTCGTGTGTGATGGAATTCTGGCACCAAGGACCGGGTCAGACCCAGGGCCACGTTAGGGGCTGCCGTCACGATGTAGATACAGGACACCACCACGAGCATGGTCACCAACTTCACCTAAGGGGTACACAGAGAAAACGACGGAGATCGAGAGAAAAAGAGAAAGAGGGGTAAGGCTTCCAGATTAAATTTTCAAAGTCCGTTTCTGCAGTCTAGTTTTTCAAAATCAGTTTAAAAAACTATCCTACAAATTCGCAAAAAAACATTGTTGGGAGTGCCTGGTGCGTATTTTTCTTTGTATTTCTATTTGTATTTGATTTGACAAAATGTGTCTTGTTCGTAGATTAAAGAGACAGATACTTACAAGAACCGTGTCTTCCGTTGTCTTCGAATACATGCATCAACATTGTTGATTATATCATTTTAAAATGGTAATTTCTTTATTTCGATATGAAACTACACACTGTCCATTGCTAACTGATATCGACCAGCTACCATGAATAATTCTGAAAAATGTACTATAATTGAAATGTAAATATTAGTGCCTGGCTGCGTCAAACAGAGTCAGTACACCATCCCAAACAGTGTTTTTTTCCTCCATTTTCTCTTTACCATGACCATCGCCCAATCCTGCACCCGACCCCTCAAGGTTTCAACCATGTCCCCTCCCCTTCTCTGTTCCTTTCTTTTATATCGAAATATAATTTTCTTAGAGAATCTAGAATCTTTGATACCCCTTAGCTTATAATTGTCCTGCTCTCTGATAAAGAAAACAATCGTGGGGGGGAAAACACTTAGATCTTGACTGGTTTATCATATCTAACTTTCACCAAAGTCAGAGTGTAGCTGCTCATGTGGAGGGGTAATCAAAAACGGTCACACACGTAATGTTCTCATCCCTAGCTGGTGCATTTGCACCATAGTGTTCAAGTGCTTCGGATGTTGGGATGATCCCTGGAGTCTTTTAGCCAGGGTATGACAACAACATAATTATCCAACTGTTTCGTCTTTAGTATGTACACATTTTGGAAACTATTCAAACTATCAAAAATACCATTAGTACCTACATTGAAAACTATATGTTGATGAGTAGGACAGGGAGGAGAAGGAGGAGGACGATGAGGAAGAGAAGAAGAGGGAACACAGCCTTGATCATCACCCCTACCTGTTGTTGTGCAGCAGCCCCATCACTGGAGGAGGACAGCTGTCTCCATCGTAACCTCAGCTTGAGCTCCAGCACAGTGACGACAGTGCTGACGACCACCACGATGAAAGTGACGAAAGGCACAACCACCATGAGCAGGTTGTCTACCACCACTGTGTACAGCATTCTGTGATTTCTGTAAAACTGGCTGGACGTCAGGTACAGAATGGTTCTAGACGTGTCAGGGTCCGTGCGAGAACCGGTCTCAAAATTGAGCAGATAGAGAACGGTAGCTAACTGCATAAGCCCCACAATGAGGACGATGATGATGCCTATGGTGCGAGTCCTGATGAGGGAGATCGCCTTGAGGGGTAGCACCACACATACACAACGATCCAGAGCGATGACAGCCGTCAGACATCCTGATGAGAACAGGAACCCGCGGTACACCCCCGTGAAGTATTTACGGGCAAAGTACTTCCACCACTGTTCCACCTCCGGGTACACAAAGCCCACCATGCAGTAAGATGCAACCACGTAGAAAAAGAAGACGAAGAGCATGTCAAAGAGCGCCAGGCAGAAGAGACAGAGATTCATGCGTTCCTTCAAACCCTGTCTGTAAAAGATCACACAGTTGATGATGTTAGTGGGGACCCCAACTAAAAGCAGTCCCAGGCTGACATAACAGACATTGATCTCCTCGATCGTTAAAAAGTCCTGTCGGGTGATAACGTTGTAGGGGTTGTCCCAGGGCTTGAAAACATCATCTTCCTGAGCTGATGTCGCATCCGTTAGAGAATGGTTGGACAGCACTGGAGGCGAACCAGTTGTTGAAAGTAATGGCTGGACATTGATCTCCATGTGTGACATGTTGCTTAGCATTGTGGACTCAGTGCTGATGATGAAACAGATGATGTATTAACTGACTGAAGATTATCATCCCATTTTATTCCACATTGCTTCCAACCTGTGAAACATTTTGGGATAGGGCATAGCTTTTAGAATACTATTGTAGTATTTTTGTTTTTACTTTAATTACATACTTATCACAAATATTGTTTTATGTTTGTATAATTAGTTGTTTGACACAACTGTAATGGAGATGGCATTGTTGATTTCATATAGGCCTATATGTATTTACTTATTTATTATTACTATTTAATTGTTTGTTTAAGTTTCTTTATAGTTTGTTTGTTTATTCGTGCTTTCTGGTTTGTTTTTTCCCCTCTTGATATCGTTATTTAATTTTATTAATTCTCGTTATCCTTAATTTGTAATTTCCGATATTGTGAAAAAAAAAGTCTCAGCCACACTGGAATCCTCCTTCTGTGCATTTGTAATTTCCGATATGATTTCAAATGATGATGGTCACCAAGTGATTTCTGATAAAAAAGAAAGTTATTTGATACTCAAAATTTGAATAATAAGCCTAGTTGCAATGGAAGCAATTGCCGGGAAAATGGAGAATCCAGAAAAAAAAATTTCCCACAAAAAACAAAGCTAAACTTTTGATAAGATAATCTTTTACACATTCACAGGGTAAGGCTTTCATTGATGCCAGCCGTCGTGGTGTAGTGGTATACTGGCTTGGATTCACGGGTTCGAATCCCATCAAAGGCGAGGTTTTGTTTCGGTCCTGGACCAACTCCTACCCAGAGTGAGTGGCTATTGGCTCAATGGGAAGACTGAAACCACACGGTTGAGCTTCATCCGGTTAACGGATCCGATTCAGAGAAGTGTTGCTCTAATTTCATGACCAACACTGCAGGTGTCTGTAGTTCTCAGGCCTGGTTAACGCCGGGATATCATTATGAAAGGAAGCGCAGAACACAGCCCTGTCACGTAGTCTCAGACCGACACGGAACACCATAGCACCATCATCACCGTCGTTATCCGTCTCATTTCCATCAATCATCAAAAAGAAAAACAAAGTGTCAAATTCTGTGGCCTTGCATGTCCTGCTCTCATGGTGACCTCAGTTTCGATTACCAATCCAGTCTATGCCCTTGGTGCGTTCGGGTCAAAGTCATGGGGATCAGTATGCTCTGGGGAGCTGTCGTTGGATGGACGTGGTGGTGCCCTCGGAGGAGGAGGACCTCACTCACGCTGGCTCCGCGACTAATAGAATAGTGTCGTCAGTAGGGGGTTTAGTAGGTGGTGTCCTGAACAGGCTCCACTGAACTCCACCGAAGTGACTCAGCAGCAGTGCAGTGTCTCCTCGGTTGGTTGCCTCCTGACGGCCTAACATAGATTAGCTCCCCTTGGACTGCTGGTTTCGGATTCTGCGACCTGAACAAGCTGGGGTGTGGCTGCGAGTTGGGACTCGGAATGAGCGGCGTGGGAGCAACGCCACTATGCGGCCCAGAAGATGGGCCAGCAAAAAAAGGTTTTCATTGATTTTGGATTTGGGGGAGATTCTTTAAAAATATTCCAATGTTTGTGATATATACCCGAGCACCAACAAGTGGCAAAGAATGAATGGGAAATGTTCTCTTAAGCACAATGATGACACCCAGGCACTTAGGATAAATGAAAACGACGCGTGATTGTGCGTATGGTCACGCGCTGTGTTTTTCAAAATCTCGGGTGATTGTGTGAATAGTGTTCCTCAAAATTAGACTTGTAAGTGAAATTGCTTGGAAGCTTTGCAACGATACTATGACACTATGAACAATTTCCATGATAGAATGTTGCGTATGTTTGTTGGATGTCTAATTGAGCACACACACATCTTTGGTGTTTTTATTTTAAAAAGATGTACTGTTTAAACGAGAAGGGATCTGTTGTCTTGGTGGCTGGACTAATTTCAGATTTCGGTGTAATGTTGAAAATTGTATGATTATTTTAGTTTATCTATCATTTTGCTTTTTTTCCAATTCAGCTAAAAACTGATACATTTTAAAAGATGAATCATTTGAAT
>CM065701.1:29617147-29624647 GCA_017654935.2 Phymorhynchus buccinoides
CAAAATCTTCCTCAAGTGTGACTGTAACCACGACCTCACTACGGTTTAAAAGAAAGGAAACCCACAGCTGAGACAAATGGAAGATCGAGCCACACTCTTGGCACGGGCCCTATACGCTGCCGCTACGTTCTCAGTATTCGGCCACTATTTCCACGCACTCACCACGCTGCCACTACGTTGTCCCCGTTCTCACTACGACCCCGCTACGCTTCCTTTTCCGTACGTATGTTTTGAGCATGTTCAAAAGGTGTGAAGCGAAATCGTAGCCTACCCTCGGGCGCTCTCCACTCTCTGACCAAAACCCCACCACGCTCTTAATAATACGTTACGCCCGACTACAGTATGCTACGCCAAGACCATGCTACGATCCGCTACGTTCTGGCTGATCTTGGAGGACGTAGCGAGAACTTAGCCTATGTCATTGTGTGATGGGGTGTTAAGGGGCCAAGCCATGATCACAAGCACCTGACTTGGGACAGCACTCAGCATTATTGTTGCGTGTCAACTGCAACATGTTGATGGTACTGCGGCATGTCTTATGCCAAGCTGGGACACAACGGTAACATGGCGATCAAGCAATAATCATAAGTTGTGTTAAGCATGGTCATCCCCAGTTTTTGTGTCTGAAATCTGTAAAATGTTGTAATCAATGCGCTAGTTTAAAGTTTAACTTAGCTGTTTGTTTGGTTTTTCTTTTCCCATCTATTCTTTTTATTAAGCTGTCTTTCCTGCACACATATATACACGTACCTGCACACGCGTGTATGCTCACACACACGTGTGCGCGTGAGCACGCATGCATGCGCGTGCGCACGCACACACACACAATTTAAAAAAAGAGGAAGTCTGATATCACCATTACATGAACAAACTTTATAATACGTGAAATCGATCAAAATCAAATCCCAATTTTCCCTATGAGGGCTTTCCAGTTTCCAATTGATTTTCTGTTCTTCTACATGATAGATTAGTAACATTCAGATTGATTTCACATATCATTACAAAATTCCCCTGCCTTTTTTAAATCTTCCAAATAAATTTTTGATTAGAGCTCCTACGAAATCGCAATATAACGGCTGAATGCAGCAGGGAGACCAGTAATAACGGGAATTCAATATACATACTTACCTCACCCATTATAGCCATTTTGCCTGGGGATGCAGAAGAAGAAGAAGAAGAAGAAAAAAAAATCGTTAGAAAATGTCTTCACAATTTTGAAAGTTGTGTAAAAGACTCGAGTCTGCCCATTGACACCATTTTCTTTGAATTTTGAATGCTAGATAGGAAATTCAAAACCTTTTAACAACCAGTTAACATATAATGACATGGCCAGGAAAAAGGGATCGTTAAGCCTATTCATTTAATCTTTTCTACCTTTATGGACTCGGCGCGATGGTAGATTGTGCAGAAATCTGTGAGACGTGTATATGCTACGATCAATCCGTGAAATGGCCCACTTCCTGAAATGGGCAAAATGGTTCGCCCATTTCATCAAGATACAGTTGATGTAGAATTAACAAGCTTGTCTCCGAATAAAAAACTTGGAAACATTAACAACGGACTTCTGAGCCGCGATAGATCCCGAGTGGTTGACGTCACCTGATGATGAGCCAATCACTGACTGGCATCCAAACATGGCGGCAAGATGAGCTCTGAAGCGCGAGGACCTGATGACGTAGACGAAGAAATTGACAGAGGAGTTGAATAGGGCCAAAATCTGGTACAAGAGGTGAGAAGCCAGGAAGATGTTGGAGTAACGTCGGGTGTGGAGGAATTCTGGTACCATGGACCGGGTCAGACCCAGGGCCACGTTAGGGGCTGCCGTCACGATGTAGATACAGGACACCACCACCAGCATGCTCACCAACTTCACCTAAGGGGTACACAGAGAAAACGACGGAGATCGAGAGAAAAAGAGAAAGAAGAGTAAGGCTTCCAGATTAAATTTTCAAAGTCAATTTTTGCAGTTTAGTTTTTCAAAATCAGTTTAAAAAACTATCCTAAAAATTCGAAAAAAAATGTGTTGGGAGTGCCTGGTGCGTATTGTTCTTTGTATTTCTATTTGTATTTGATTTGACAAAATTTGTCGTATTTGTAGATTAAAGAGACAGATACTTACAAGAACCGTGTCTTCCGTTGTCTTCGAATACCTGCATCAACATTGTGATTTTATCATTTTAAAATATTCATTTGTTTGTTTCGATATAAAACTACACACTGTCCATTGCTAACTGATATCGACCAGCTACCGTGAATAATTCTGAAAAATGTACTATAATTGAATGTAAATATTAGTGCCTGGCTGCGTCAAACAGAGTCAGTACACCATCCCAAACAGTGTTCTTTATTTTCCATTTTCTCTTTACCATAACCGTCGCCCAATCCTGCACCCAACCCCTCAAGGTTTCAACCGTATCCTCTCCCCTTCTTGGTTCCTTTATTTTATGTCGAAATATAATTTTCTTAGAGAATATAGAATGTTTGATGCCCCTTAACTTATTATTTTCCTGCTCTCTGATAAAGCAATCAATCGTGGGGGGAAAACCACTTAGATCTTGACTGGTTTATCATATCTAACTTCCCACAAAGTCGGAGTGTAGCTGGCCATGTGGAGGGGTAATCAAAAACGGTCGGTCACACACGTAATGTTCTCATCCCTAGCTGGTGCATTTGTACCATAGTGTTCAAGTTCTTCGGATGTTGGGATGATCCCTGGAGTCTTTTAGCCAGGGTATGACAACAACATATCCAACTGTTTCGTCTATTGTATGTACACATTTTGCAAACTATTCAAACTATCAAATATACTATTAGTAATAACCTACATTGAAAACTATATGTTGATGAGTAGGACAGGGAGGAGTAGGAGGAGGACGATGAGGAACAGAAGAAGGGGGAACACAGCCTTGATCATCATCCCTACCTGTTCTCGTGCAGCAGCCCCATCACTGGAGGAGGACAGCTGTCTCCATCGTAACCTCAGCTTGAGCTCCAGCACAGTGACGACAGTGCTGACGACCACCACGATGAAAGTGACGAAAGGCACGACCACCATGAGCAGGTTGTCTATCACTACTGTGTACAGCATTCTGTGATTTCTGTAAAACTGGCTGGACGTCAGGTACAGAATGGTTCTAGACGTATCAGGGTCCGTGCGAGAACCGGTCTCAAAATTGAGAGGATAGAGAATGGTAGCTAACTGCATAAGCCCCACAATGAGGACGATGATGATACCTATGGTGCGTGTCCTGATGAGGGAGGTCGCCTTGAGGGGTAGCACCACACACACACAACGATCCAGAGCGATGACAGCCGTCAGACATCCCGAGGAAAACAGGAACCCGCGGTATACCCCCATGAAGTACTTACGGGCGAAGTACGTCCACCACTGTTCCAACTCCGGGTACACAAAGCCCACCATGCAGTAAGAGGTGACCACGTAGAAAAAGAAGACGAAGAGCATGTCAAAGAGTGCCAGGCAGAAGAGACAGAGATTCATGCGTTCTTTCAAACCCTGTCTGTAAAAGATCACACAGTTGATGATGTTAGTGGGGACCCCAACTAAAAACAGCCCCAGGCTGACATAACAGACACTGATCTCCTCGATCGTTAAAAAGTCCTGTTGGGTGATAACGTTGTAGGGGTTGTCCCAGGGCTTGAAAACATCATCTTCCTGAGCTGATGTCACATCCGTTAGAGAATGGTTGGACAGCACTGGAGGCGAACCAGTTGTTGAAAGTAATGGCTGGACATTGACCTCCTCGTGTGACATGTTGCTTAGAATTGTGCTGATGATGAAACAGATGATGCATTAACTGACTGAAGATTGTGATCCCATTTTATTCCACATTGTGTCCAACCTGTGCAAGTTTTTGGGATAGGGCATAGAATAGTATTATAATATTTTTGTTGTTGCTTTAATAACATACTTATGACAAATCTTGTTTTATGTTTGCATAATTAGTTGTTTTGCACAACGGTAATGGAGATGGCATGTTTGTAGATGCTCATTTTTTGCTCAAGTCATTGTTGATTTCATATAGGCCTATATTTATTTACTTATTTATTATTACTATTTGATTGTTTGTTTCTTTATAGTTTGTTTGCTTATTCGTGCTTTCTCTTTGTTATTTTTTCTTCTCATGATAACGTTTTTTAATTTATTGATTCTCTCAGCTCACTATCCTCCTTCTGTGCATTTGTAATTTCCGATATTGTGAATGAAAATGTATTCTAAACCTATCCACACCAGGTGGAATTGATGCTTTTCATTTAGATAATACAATCATTATTAAACACGACGAAAAGGATGCATAATATGACGACAAAAGAAAAATCGAATTGTATCTCTGAAGACATCAAATGATGATGGTCACCAAGTGATTTCTGATATAAAAGAAAGTTATTTGATACTCAAAATTTGAATAATAAGCCTAGTTACAGTTGAAGCAATTGCCAGGAAAATGGAGAATCCACACAAAAATATCTTTCGAACAGAATGCAAAGCTAAACTTTTGATAAGATAATCTTTTACACATTCACAGCGTACGGCATTCATTGATCCCAGTCGCTGTGGTGTAGTGGTATACTGGCTTGGAGGTCACGGGTTCGAATCCCATCAGAGGCGAGGTTTTTTTCGGTCCTGGACCAACTCCTACCCAGAGTGAGTGGCTATTGGCTCAATGGGAAGACTGAAACCACATTGTTGAGCTTCATCCGGTTAATGGACGTGATTCAGAGAAGTGCTGCTCCCCTTTGACTGCTGGTTTCGGATTCTGTGACCTGAACAAGCTGGGGTATGACTGCGTGTTGGGACTCGGAATGAGCGGCGTGGGGGCAACGCCACTGTACGGCCCAGAAGATGGGCCAGCAAAAAAAGGTTTTCATTGATTTTGGATTTGGGGGAGATTCTTTGCAAATATTCCAATGTCTGTGATATATACCCGAGCACCAACAATGGGCAAAGAATGAATGGAAAATGTTCTCTTAAGCACAATGATGACACCCAGGCACTTAGCATAAATGAAAACGACGCGTGATTGTGCGTATGGTCACGTGCTGTGTTTTTCAAAATCTCAGGTGATTGTGTGAATAATGTTCCTGAAAATTAGACTTGTAAGTGACATTGTTTAGAAGATTTGCAACGATACTATGAAACTATGAACAATTTCCATGATAGAATATTGTGTATGTTTATTGGATGTCTAATTGAGCACACGCATTTGATGTTATTATATATAACAAAAGATGCACTGTTTAAACGAGAAGCGATCTGTTGTCTTTGTGGTTGGACTAATTCCAGATTTCGGTGTAATGTTGAATATTGTATGATTATTATAGTTTATCCATCATTTTGCTTTTTCCCAATTCTGTTAAAAAAAGAAGCATTTTCAAATATGAATCATTTGAATATGCTATTGAATTTTAACAAACACTAATTTTTTCGACTTTTTATTGTTTCTATGTCATCTTCCTCTTTTGTGGTTAATTATTTCCAAAGATTAAAACGCAGTGTTTTATATATAAAACAACCACACGCACAAATAAAGAGTTTTGTTCGCTTATATATCATTGGCAGAACAAATGATTCATAAACGGGGTGGGGGTTGGGGGTGTTCTGCGGGGAATCCAGGGAGCTGCATAGGTCCTGGGTTAAGGTGTAGTGGCCTTGTGGGGACCTTGGGTGCGAAGCCCCCGGAAAATGTTGTAATTGATTGATTATTAAAGCAAACATGGAGCAATTTTCATACATTTTGCTCTTGTATAAGGTACATGCTTGGGGCAAGGGGAGGGGGGGGGAGGGGGTCCGGATACCCTGGAAGCCCCTCTCAGATCCGCCCCTGTATGCATATTATTTCTTCAATGTTAACAAACAAAAGAAACAGAAGCACTAGCAATGAGCATTTGATTCTCACAATGATTTTGATAAAATTGATTACGAGTTCTTATTCTTCTTCTCTTTGGGGCCCACAATCATTTAGTTGCTAAATCGTTCAGATAAATAAAGTTTATCAACATTTCTTATGACAAAAGATATATTGGCTGTTGGATTCTGGGCCTTACTTAGTCACAGAAACGATTACAAAACATGCTGAGTATGAACTTTGGAATCGGGCCCAGAATGAATAAATGGAAGACAAAGGGTAAAACGAAATAGACGTTAATATAATCACCTCTTGTGCACGACTGTCTTAAACTCCAAAACGCATTATCATATTTAATCACCTCTTGTGCACTGCTTGAATTTCTTAAAATGTTCATGATGTTGTAGCGTAGCTGTGCCTCTATTACTTACATGAAATAAGCCTAAATGCTAAGTGCCGATGAGCAGGAAAGAAAGTTTCTTGCTTGCGAGTGCCTTCTTTCATTGACCCATAGGCCTACGCCGACAGTCAACAGTCTCATGTTTTGGGCATAAGCCATACTTTTGCCCGTAAGCGCAGATAATTTGTATTTGGTATTTGGTATAAAAAAACTACCAAATACAAATTATAATTTGTTGATGGTAAGAGGAACTCTATTTTCACACGATAAATTATTTCCCTTGCGGTTAAAAACAAAAGCGGATACAGCCAAGTCTTGAGAGTGATGGGTGTCTAGGCAACTACATTGAAAGATTTCTGGCCAGCCTGCTCGCTCCATGCAACTGAGATACCCAGGCACACACATTATAAAAGAGTGTTGCTTATTGCGATGCCACTGCTTCTTTTCAGTTTATGACAACAACCCTAGGCTGATCCTAACCCTACCCTCTTCGTGTTTACGGCTCTCAATCTCAATGTCTGGTTTCATGAAAATGTGCAAAGTGTACATTTGTTTCAATTGGTGCTTCTTATTTTTGATGCCACTCTCATTATATGCTCACGAAAACAGCATTTTGTCATTTAAGAACCTTTTCTGACATTGTGAAACAAAATCTTGGAAACGTTAACTGTCCATAAGTATTGTTTTTAAACAACTTGGGATCACAAATATTTTGGAAGACGAATCTCATCTGCTTACAGAACTAAACCTACATTTTTAGCAATATGATGTCGCTTTACTGTGTTGAACTTCTTTTTTGACACATTCATATTTTACGTAACTTTTCTTCTTCTTCTTCTTCTTCTTCTTCTCCTCCTCCAAAGTCCAAAGCAGCCAATCTCATCACGTTGAAGATATTTTGAAAAGACATGTTCATATGTTACACTTTTGAAGTGCAATGCACTCTTCTACATAATGTCAACACTGTTTGACATCGCGTTGATCTTTGATCAACTGAATTTCTTGTTGTCGGTCAGTCTAGGGCCAGTGTATTTACACAGGCCCGGGTTGGTCTGTCTTTTGTTGTTGCGTTTTGTCTGTCTCTGCGTTTATATGTCTGTGAAAAGCGTTGTTAGAAAGTCACGGAGGAATTTCCTTAATTTCCCTAATCACTAATTTCCTTGTGACTGGTTTAATCTATTAACCACTGAACATCCAGTGAAATTTTGAGGCAAATGGATTGTCATTCGAAAACAG
>CM065701.1:29629647-29640506 GCA_017654935.2 Phymorhynchus buccinoides
GGGAGACCAGTAAAAACGGGAAATCAATATACATACTTACCTCACCCATTATAGCCATTTTGCCTGGGGATGCAGAAGAAGAAGAAGAAGAAGAAGAAGAAGAAGAAGAAGAAGAAGAAAAAAGAATCGTTACAAAATGTCTTCACAATTTTGAAAGTGGTGTAAAAGACTCGAGTCTGCCCATTGACACCATTTTCTTTGAATTTTGAATGCTAGATAGGAAGTTCTAAACATTTTTACAACCAGTTAACATATCATGACATGGCCAGGAAAAAGGGATCGTTAAGCCTATTCATTTAATCTTTTCTACCTTTATGGACTCGGCGCGATGGTAGATTGTGCAGAAATCTGTGAGACGTGTATATGTTACGCCCAATCCGTGAAATGGCCCACTTCCTGAAATGGGCAAAATGGTTCACCCATTTCATCAAGATACAGTTGATGTAGAATTAACAAGCTTGTCTCCGAATAAAAAACTTGGAGACATTAACAACGGACTTCTGAGCCGCCTTAGATCCCGAGTGGTTGACGTCACCTGACGATGAGCCAATCGCTGACTGGCATCTAAACATGGCGGCAAGATGAGCTCTGAACCGCGAGGACCTGATGACGTAGACGAAGAAATTGACGGAGGAGTTGAATAGGGCCAAAATCAGGTACAAGAGATGGGAAGCCAGGAAGATGTTGGAGTAACGTCGGGTGTGGAGGAATTCTGGCACCAAGGATCTGGTCAGACCCAGGGCCACATTAGGGGCTGCCGTCACGATGTAGATACAGGACACCACCACCAGCATGTTCACCAACTTCACCTGGAGGGGTACACAGAGAAAACCACAGAGAGAAAAAGAGAAAGAAGAGTAAGGTTTCCAGATTAAATGTTCAAAGTCTATTTCTGCAGTTTAGTTTTTCAAAATCAGTTAAAAAAACTGTCCTAAAAATTCGAAAACAATTGTTGGGAATGCCTGGTACGTAATTTGCATTGTATCCCTATTTGTATTTGCTTTTACAAAATTTGTCGTATTCGTAGATTAAAGAGACAAATACTTACAAGAACCGTGTCTTCCGTTGTCTTCGGATACCTGCATCAACATTGTGATTTTATTATTTTAAGATATTAATGTCTTTGTTTTGATTAAAACTACACACTGTTCATTGCTAACTGATATCGACCAGGTATCTTGCATAATTCTGAATAATTCCAAAACGGTCACACACGTAATGTTCTCATCCCTAGCTGGTGCATTTGTACCATAGTGTTCAAGTTTCTTCTGATTGTTGGGATGATCCCTGGAGTCTTGTAGTCAGGGTATGACAATAACATATCCAAATGTTTCGTCTTTAGTATGTACACATTTTGGAAACTATTCAAACTATCAAATACATGTATACCATTAGTGATAACCTACATTGAAAACTATATGTTGATGAATAGGACAGGGAGGAGTAGGAGGAGGAGGAGGAGGAGGAACAGAAGAAGGGGGAACACAGCCTTGATCATCACCCCTACCTGTTCTCGTGCAGCAGCCCCATCACTGGAGGAGGACAGCTGTCTCCATCGTAACCTCAGCTTGAGCTCCAGCACAGTGACGACAGTGCTGACGACCACCACGATGAAAGTGACGAACGTCGTGACCACCATGATCAGGATGTTCTCCACCACATTGTGCAGCGTTCTGTGTCTCAGGTAAAACTCGCTGACCGTCAGGTACAGAATGGCCTTACCTGTGTCAGGATCCGTGCGAGAACCGATCTCTAGATTGAGCGGGTACAGCACCGCAGCCAAATGGATGAGGCTTACAATGAGGGCGATGATGATACCTATGGTGCGAGTCCTGATGAGGGAGGTCGCCTTGAGGGGTAGCACCACACACACACAACGATCCAGAGCGATGACAGCCGTCAGACATCCCGAGGAGTACAGGAACCCGCGGTACACCCCCGTGAAGTACTTACGGGCAAAGTACTTCCACCACTGTTCCACCTCCGGGTACACAAAGCCCACCATGCAGTAAGAGGCGACCACGTAGAAAAAGAAGACGAAGAGCATGTCAAAGAGTGCCAGGCAGAAGAGACAGAGATTCATGCGTTCCTTCAAACCCTGTCTGTAAAAGATCACACAGTTGATGATGTTAGTGGGGACCCCAACCAAAAGCAGCCCCAGGCTGACATAACAGAAATTGATCTCCTCGATCGTTAAAAAGTCCTGTCGGGTGATGACGTTGTAGGGGTTGTCCCAGGGCTTGAAAACATCTTCCCGAGCTGATGTCGCATCCGTTAGAGAATGGTTGGACAGCACTGGAGGCGAACCAGTTGTTGAAAGCAATGGCTGGACATTGACCCCCTCGTGTGTCATGTTGCTTAGAATTGTGGACTCAGTGCTGACGATGAAACAGATGATGCCTTAACTGACTGAAGATTGTGTGCAGATAATTTGTATTTGGCATTTGGTATATCAAAATAGTTCCAAATAGAAATTATAATTTTCGTGTCCTGCTGGACCGGGAAGACGTTAAGAATAACGTTTCATTCACAAATTATAATTTTGTTGACGGTAAGAGGAACGGTTTTGCTTTTTTTCAAACAATAAATTATCTCCCTTACTGTAAGAAAAAAGAAAGAAGCGAATACAGCTTGAACTCGAACTCAAATTTTTAATGAGGATAAACTGAGTAAGCATAAATAAGTGCTTCTTTTCATCAGGTCCTCCAAAATAAGAAGTGAATAAATAAATAAATTACAAAACAAACTCAAATGGTTCAAAAGTAAACAATGTGACAATCAAATGTAGCAAATCCAAAGAACGAGGACAACATGAAATATAAATCAACATTCTCACATTTCCCTTCACACACATGAATCATAGTTAGACAAGTAATCAATTGATAAATTAACAATATCAAATAAGACGAGCATAAGCTACAGACATGTGCACTTACTAGGATTACAACATGCATAATAGATAAGTTTAGAAAAGCGAAGAAATGAGCTGTTATAACCTTTCGAATACATATTTATGAAAGCATCTTTTAAATGACAGCAATGTGCTTTTTGTTTCTATGCACACAGGGATTTCATTCCACAACCTTCCACCTGAGTATGTCAACGATGACATAAATAAGTCGGTTCTAGGTCGGGGGAGAAGTCCGTGTCTTGAGAGTGATGGGTGTCTAGGCAACTACATTGAGAGATTTCTTGCCAGCCTGCTCGCTCCATTCAACTGAGATGCCCAGGCACACACATTACAGAAGTGTGTCGGTTTTTTGTCCGTTCGTCTGTCTCTCTTTTTGCGTTTTGTCTGTCTCTGTGTTTATGTCGTGCCCAATAGGCTTAATTGCGCATTAACCTTAATGAGCACGGAGTTGTTGTTGTTTGTTTTTGTTCCCCAGCTTAAACACTCTGGGGGCACACCCAGTGCCATGTGAACATTTCTCACGGCCTTGGGTGGGAAGATTACGTGTATGGCGCTGCTTTTAAAGGGCCCCGCCACATGGGTGGCCATACTCCGTCTTCAGAGGACATGAGCACGGAGTGAGCAAAGACTCAGACTAGAATCGTAGTGCTGACAAAAAAATGACCGTTTAATCACTTTTTGGGCGTCTGCTTTCGTGAATTGCTCTCAGCACGATGACTGAGTGAATTCGTCTAACTGAGGAATGGCTGATGACTGAGTTTTGATAACTGATTTTAATTATCATTCAGAGAACTGCTGTTTTTACCGATTCAGTTTGCTCCTGTTGCACAGGCCGCTACCTGTTCAAATTTCGGAAATGGACAGCTACCAAAAAAAGTTAGAACTACATCTATCTTGGGGACCCTTTTTATGCAATACGTGAAGCACTCATTGCATGTGGACACTGTGGTGAACAAAGAACTGAAAAAGAACTGTCCAAGCAGTGCGTGAATGTAACTAGAGATCAGATCAAGCTCTACCTCTCCCAATGTGAGAACTGCCTGCTGAAAAAAGTGCAAGATGAACGAAGGTGTGGTAGTGAAAAGCCCCCGTCCTGTCACAACGTTTCTGCACAAGAGGACATGTGATCTTATTGACCTTCAGAGCCAGCCCGATCAGGACAACAGGTCAGAGTAAAGCCAGCCTCTATCTGTCTGTCTGTCTGTCTGTCTCTTCATCACAGTCTTCACCTCACATTACCTGTTCTGTCTATCTCTCCCCTATACTTCTCTCTCTGTCTAGGCCTATATATCTGTCTGTCTGGTCATCCCTCTCTCTCTCTCTCTCTCTCTCTCTCTCTATCTCTCTCTCTCTCTCTCTGTATCTCTCTCTGAATGTCTCTCTTCTCTCTCTTTGACTTATGTTAGTAGCCACGCTTTGAAGGCTTGGGTCCCCTTGAACAAGAATAGATGAGGACACTGGGATTTGTTTGTAAGGGAACGCATAATACTGTTTTTGACTTGGAACTCTGTAATGTTTATGGGCTTCACATGCCTAAACATGAGGGGTAAACCATTTTGAATTTTGAAGTCTCTGGGTCTCTCCTCTCGCTCTCTCTCGAGGCTCTCTCCTTACTTCCTCTCTCTTTCTCTCATCCTCGCTCTCTCTCTCTCTCTCCCTTTTGTCACTCTCTCTCTCTCTCTCTCTCAGTCTCTCTCTCTTCTCTCGTCGTTTTTAGCGGGATTAACATTTCCGTGAAATTTAAGCTATTTATTGGTGTGTAGCGTGTTGCATTTATGTAAACTTGAGATCTGTTTGAACAAACACACCAAACACAAACACGACAAGCACAACAAACGTAGTTCTCTGAATGATAAATAAAAATCAGTGGATCTAATCTCAGCCATCGTGTGAGAGAAATTCACGAAAGCAGACCCCCCAAAAGTGATATAAACGCTCATCTTTGTCAGCATTACGATTCTAGTCTTCTTCTTTTTCTTCTTCTTTTTTCATAGACAAGGCCAGTCACCACCTCTCACTGTTGCTCACTACGTGTTTATTAAGGTTAATGCGCAGACCATTGCTGTTGCGCATTAAGCTTAATGTGCACAAATTTGCTCATTAAGCTTATTGAGCTTGTAGTTTTGCGCATTAATCTTATTGCGCAAATGTTCTTGCTCATTAAGCTTAATGCGCAATTAAGCCTATTGGGCACCAGATTTATAATGTCTGTGAAAAGCGTTGTTGGAAAGTTACGGAGGAATATCCTTAATTTTCCCTAACCCCGAATTTCCTTTTGACTGGTTTAATCTATTAACCACTGAACATTCAATGACTTTTTGAGGCAAAAAGATTGTCATTCGAAAACAGGAATTTATATTTGTATTTCTGATTTTATTTGTTGTTAATTGGCACGCACGCACGCACAGCACGCACGCTGTGACAGAGACGACGCAGACATACCACGCACCCGCACACGCACACGCCACACAACACACACACAACATATATCATCGATCTCAAGAAGACACTAGCATTGCGCGTGCAATCACTCCATCCCTGCATTCGAGAGGGGTGTTTTTTGGTGGTGTGTGTGGTGTGATGTGTGTGGGGTGGAGTATCCACAAGAGCACTGCAGAACGTGCTACGAGATTAATACGAATATCAATGGTCACAAGTTACTAACTCCCAAACATACGTACAAGAACATCACTCGTGAGCGCGCGCACGCACACGACACACGCCACACAGCACACACACACACATCACACACACACACACACACCAACAACCCACACACCACACAATCACGAAACATAACTTCGGCGCTGCATGCATACATTGCACACATACACTCAGAGACAAAGGACAGAGACACATAGACACACACAGAGACAGTGCACGGGCATACACACACGCACTCAGCACACAGGTCACACGCACGTCACACGTTACTGTCATACACACATAGTACACCACTATCATCATCACACATCACTATCAATACACCACAACGGCACTAGATCAACAGTATGAATACATCCGAGAGTTAGCGTGGAGGTACAGTCCTTTTTTTGATTCTTGCTTCAACACAATCGAAATGTCACAAGTCCAACATCTTCTTTACCATAATTGGGTGTCAGGTGGATGAATGGTAGGTTAGATCATTTGTGTTTGTACTTCGTAAGTAGGCCGAATTGTGGAGAAGTCGTCAATATTAAGCTTAATTGTTCTGCCCGGTGAAATAGCCTCTTCCTCTCTCCTCCTCCTCGAGAGTGAATCTCTCCTCACTCCCTCTCTCTCTCTCTCTCTCTCTCTGGTAGGGGGGGGAGGGGGGGATTTGAAGGAAGGAGGTGGGTGGTAGGATTACGCGTGGAGCACCTAGGCGGGTCCCCGTGTTTGTACGATGATATAGCAAGCAGTCCCTAAATGTACTTCATTTTCATAGAGAGTATGGGAGGATACGTGAACCAGTTGTTAGAAAATGTGCTGTACGAATGTGTGAGTGATGAAAAAAAAAGCGCATTGAGCTGCTTTGCAAGATGATGCGCCATATAAAGCATTAGTAATTATTATTTTATTATTACTATAACGTAGGTGAAGGTGGTAAAACACACGTAAGCTTAAAACGTGGGAAGGGGAAAAGAAAGTATGGCCGGAGCGTACTGGATAATAACTGGGATAACATAGGGAGTGGTAAAAACACGTAGCTTTAAACGTGGAAAGAAAAGAAAGTTATGGGCAGGATCGTACTGATAAACGGGGATAGAGTAGTGGCCATTTTTTTTTTAAACGTGGGTGAGTGCTGTGGGGGCAGGCCGAAAATAGTAAAGAGTAAGGCCTACTAAGAAACACTAGCGGCATCGGGAGGGCCCGTGCCAAGAGCGTGGGTCAATCTACACCTCACAGCTGTGGGTCTTCCACTCCTCAGATTCGTAGCCGAGGTTCCACGTCCTCAGATCGTAGCGGAGGTTCAACTCCTCAGATCGTAGCGAGTCCCACCCCGGTCAGATCGTAGCGATAAGGTCTCACACTCCCTCAGATCGTCGTAGCGAGGGTCTTGGTTTTGCAGTTCACGCTGAAAAGGATTTTCTGCGACGGATGGAAGTTCAGTTTAACGTCAGCGTATCGGCCTTTCGCCATGTACGACGGGGTGAACAAACCAACCAGGTATAAACAAAAAATTTACGGTTCCTGAATCACTGTCCCAGCCAAAAAGGCCGAGAAGCGAATCAGTTGTATGAAGTAGAATAAATGATTTCCTGCGAGCCTTCGCCATGTTCTCTATTAAATTTAGTCCGGTGTTGCATTAAACTATTTAACCCAGAACTAAATACTCTTTTCCTCATTCATTTGTTTGCTGTTTGGGACAGATACGCCCCTAAATAAATTGAGACGCGTTCTTGTGGCATGCAGGGGGGAAGAACAGAAGATTCATCGCTAAAATTATGCGAAGTCATGGATATTTTTCCTAATATTAATTATTTATTTATTTTGTTTTGCACGGAATGAGTTTGTTTATGTTGTCCGCCATTTTGAAAAAAATACGAAACTAAGTGGCATGGCTTTGTACATCGATCCTCGGCAAAGGTGTAGATTACACCCTCCCGTTCTATTCTTGGTTCTTTCCGTGTATATGAGCACTTCAATCTCAATATTTTTTAAATAATAGTGCTGTTACATAGGACTTATTTCTCACATGAAAGAAGAATGGTTCTAGTTCGAAGGGTTTACTTATTCATGGAGGCGTACTTATTTCTCATTGATTACGGGCGCAGTAAGTAGTTGAGGACCGTAGGGTCTCCATTGTGGTATTGATGTGGACCTTGTCACGAAAGAGGATAAAAATAAACGATATAGAGTACAAACAGGTCGATGCGCGTTGGTTGGGTCCTCGTGCGTTAATCCATCCCACCCCCACCTCCTTGGAAATCGTTCGAGAGATTATATAAGAAATTTACGTTTCATTGCCTTGCGTATTTTGTTCCCAATGTCATTAAAGGGGGTACACAAACCCCCTCAGTAGGCCTACTCTATGCCCAATACCCACTCAAAACGCATCGACCAAAAATAATAGCACAGGAGTTTTTTTTCCCCCCTCTTTATTTAAATCATTAAGAGGCATTATGCAATGGCACTTAGTGCTACAGCCTCGGGCCGGTTATGTGGCATTCCTCAAAATGGATTGTTCTCAAATGTCCTGCAGCATGTGCGAAAATCAGAGCATGACGTAGGCTACCACCAAATTTTATTCTTTTTGTGGTATTCGACACTAAAATTGACCCTAAATCATCCCTAAGCTATACTAACCCTATCCCTAACCTGAAATTCGTTAAATAGTTACTACACAGAAAATATGTCGCCACATGCGCAGACATGTTGAGAACAGATCATTTTGATGGAAACGCCCCACACCGGAATTAGTTGGCCCCTGGATGGGTTTAAGGCTTCACCATGGCGCTTGGCACACAAACGAAGAATTCAAGCCCAGCCTCTAGAGTAGCGGTTGGATTATCTAGCTGCTCTATCCTGGAAGTCAATATCGGACGCAAAACTGGAAGACACATACATAGTGCCTACCAAACACGTTTCATTCATTCATTCATCTTCTTCTTCTTCCGATTGGGATGTTATCCTGCCCACACGCCCAAAAGTTCTTCGTTTAGATGCTATGGCGCACAGGATAACATGCGTTGTGAGTTCGTTGTCCTGCATTCCACCCGGCACACTCGACCCTACTCGTTACCCTAAAGTCGGGAATTGGGCTTTTATTGGACGTGCGCGCAAAAAAATCTTACAGTTGCGTGCTGTTTTGCACAGGGAGACGGGGGGGGGGCGGGGTGGGGGGGGGGGGGGGGGACCTCGGTTTCCTAGGTCTCATCCGAAGGACCAGGAAGTAGGAGGGCGTAAAAGTATCGGTTTCCAAGGATACAATACCGTGGAACCAGCCGGGTTCGAATTCCACCGCACCCGCAAACCCTTTGGGGGATTACGGAGCGGGCACTCTAAACCATTCATTAATTCATTCTTCTTTCCTGACGTTTGTTCTTCATCTTCTTTTCTTCTTCTTCTTCTTCGTCTTCTTGTTCTTGTTTCTTGTTCTTCTTCTTTTTCTTCTTCTTCTTCTTCTTATTCTTATTCCTTCTTCTTCTTATTCTTCATTCTTCTCTTCTTCTTCTTTCTTCACCACGCGGCGAAAATTTTGCCAGTGCCCCAAACAATGGACCATTGCGTTGAACGGTGGGAAAATAAACAGATTTAAGAATGAAAGTGAAACTATTATGGAGTCGAAAAGGGGCGGAACAACTCATGCAATGTTGCCAAAAAAAAAGTCGTTTTGTCAGAGTTTTGCATACACGGAAAAACGTCGATTAGGTTTGTTTCCCTTTCTTTTTTGTTTTGGCTTTGTATGGACTCTTATTGTTTTATTACGTTGTTTCGCTATAGCCGTATAAATTTAGAAAGGAAATAATTTTAAAAAAAAAAACCATAGTTCGCCTGGAAACAGTTTTTGTAACAAAAGACAAATTATACGGGATTTTTTTTTTAAAAATGGAAGGAGTATAAAAACTTTTTTTTTTAAAAAGGATTGAAAATAAGAAAAATGAGTAGTATGACTCAAACAGAAATCAAAATAAATATTATTGTTGTGACCGTTTGCGGTTATTCTTTTCCGAAATTGTGAGTGGCAGTAGCATACTTGTACTGCTAATAAAATGAATCGTTTAAATGCTTGTTATGCTTTTCACTCCGTTCCCACAGGCTAGCGTTTTTTATACTGTTAGACTGCGTTGCTTATGGGGGAGAGTGAGAGTGAAACAATATAACAACGTGTATGTAAACAATTCATTCTTCAATTAATAAGAATCTAGTTCTAAAATGAAATTTAATTATGACCAGATCTTATATGAATTAAAGTTGTGTATAGCCACAATCTTGTACCCCGGGAATCTCTATCACGAACGGAACCAGACAAAATCCATGCAAGTAGTCTTCATTTTCAGGGCATGCTTTGTTTTTAAAGGTGGACCCTTGACGGAGAGGTTTTTGCCAGACCACGTCCGAGCACCAGGAAAAGACAGACTTTTCAAGGATAGGAACACTCACTTGACCTGGTTCCTATAAATTAAACGGTCAAATCCGGCGGGGATTCTTCTTGGTGGAGATGCCGGAGAGAGTAGCCCAGTGTGGTGGTGCGTGGGTGGAAGGTCACTCATTGTGGTTGAAGCGTTTTCTTTTTTTGTAGTGCAGTAAAAAAAAAAGGAAGAGCTATTTCCTTTTGTGAGCGAAAACTCCTCTGTAGATGAAACTGTTAAAAAAACCATTTTTTTTAAGGAAAGGGAAAAAAAGGCATTGTATTGCGAAATTTCGTGCTTAGGCAAAACGATTTCATTTGGCGGCCAAAAAAGAGACGGCACACGGCCTCATTTGGCGTTGAAACTAATTTGACTTCCAGAACACTCCGCTAAGGAGGGAATCGGCCCGAATTGGATGGTTTGTTTGGAATTGAATTTATGGGGGAAACCAGATCAAAGTGATATGTTGTTGCAATCTTCTGTCAAGGGTGTGTTTTCTGGTTGATCTCGATGTGTTTCTTACAAAAAACTCATCCGTCAGGGACCACCTTCTTTAAAGACCCACCACGTAACGTGTCAAAAAAATGAAGTTTTTTTCACGTGTTTTCCCTCTTATAGTGTTACGAAATCTAAGAAACATCTTCCTAGCATAAGAGGGAATGTGACACAAGTGGACGGGGGGGGGCGTCTTTAAGATCTCCTGGGATGCCAGAAAACAGCAACAACAAACAATTGGCACTGTCGCTGTACTGATAACCATATGCTTTCCAACCATCACAAGCCCCACCAACATCATAAGAACAAGGGGACACAAAAACCAAGAGGGAAAAAAGAAAAAGGTAAACATCCACACAGGAAAACCGGAGCATTATTCGTGTTAATTTACGTCCGTC
>CM065701.1:29641006-29653506 GCA_017654935.2 Phymorhynchus buccinoides
ACACTTGTAATAACAAGCAACACACAACACGCAATTACTGTTTGGATTTATTCTTTTAAATATAAAAAATAAGGAAAATAAAACCATTCAAGACCGGGACCAAATCGGCTCACTCCTGATTAAAATGGCAGACACAGCAACTGATATCTTTAGCAACAGTTCCCAGGAGATCGACAATAAACCCACTTCCTCCTCACTCTTCTCTATAAGTAGTCTCCCTTTGCATTTCAACGAATCTCACCCCGAGATGACGTCAGCAACCTCTGGTGACGTCTTCCGGCCCTGGGACAACCCTTACAACGTCATCTCCCTCCAGACCTTCCAGACGATCGATAAGATCGTGATCTGCTACGTTTGTCCGCTGATTTTCCTAATAGGGGCTTCCACCAATGTCATCAAAAACCTGCGCCGGCGTCACGTGTTTTTACCCCCCCGGCCCCCGCCAAGTGGGGCTTTTTTTTAAAAAAAGGACCTCCCTCGTTAATTTTAGGAAAAAACCTATGTCTCTTCAGCCTGGCTTTAGTGGATCTTCTGTTCGTCACCTTCTTTTGCATCATGGCCTCTCACTGCCTTGTAGGAAGGGTCAACCCTGAGATTAAGCAATGGTGGACTTATTTCGCCCGTAAGTACTTCACGGGGATCTACCGCGGGTTCCTGTACTCCTCGGGATGTCTGACGGCTCTCATCGCTCTGGGAGGCAGCGCGCTGTGTGTGTGTGGTGCTACCCCTCCAGGCGACCTCCCTCATCAGAACTCGCACCATAGGCATCATCATCATCCTCATTGTGGGTCTCATCCATTCGGCCACGCTGCTCTACCCGCTTCAGTTGGAGACCGGTTCTCGCGCGGACCCTAACACGGCTAGAACCATTCTGTACCTGACGTCCAGCCAGTTTTACAGAAATCACAGAATGCTGTACACGGTTGTGGAAGACAACCTGCTCATGGTGATCGTGCCTTTCGTCACTTTCATCGTGGTGGTCGTCAGCACTGTCGTCACTGTGCTGGAGCTCAAGCTGAGGTTACGATGGAGACAGCTGTCCTCCTCCAGTGATGGGGCTGCTGCACGACAACAGGTGAACAATCACTAGATCTCTTGTAATAAAATCAGTAATAGTGTCATCACCGTCTTCATCGTCACAGTGGTCATTTCTATCACGATGTCTATCTAAAAAAAGAAAAGAAAGGAAGACTTACTGACCGATTTTCAATTTTAGTTAGTAGCTTAATTCTCTTAAAACTAAATTATATTAAGATGTCAGCAAGCTTGACATGTGATTTCAACAAAGCAACCACGTACATAGAATTCGAAACCAAATGCGTTAGAGAACTCTTGCCCTTCAGATCTTGTGTTTCAGTTGTCTCCATCTGTCTTTTTATGTTCCTTGCATAATGACTGGGATGTTCTCCTGTTTCATTATAAAATAACATGTACACATCTCTGTACCCCTCCAGGTGAAGTTGGTGAGCATGCTGGTGGTGGTGTCCTGTATCTACATCGTGACGGCAGCCCCTAACGTGGCCCTGGGTCTGACCCGGTCCTTGTTGCCCGAATTCCATCACACCCGACGTTACTCCAACATCTTCCTGGCTTCTCACCTCTTGTACCTGATGCTGGCCCAGTTCAACTCCTCCGTCAATTTCTTCGTCTACGTCATCAGGTCCTCGCGCTTCAGAACTCACCTGGCCGCCATGATGACGTGTCAGTCAGCGATTGGCTCGTTCTCCGGTGACGTCAGTAGTGCACGGCTATCAGGGTTCGCGGTGGCGCACGGGATGGACGATCGTTCTTCTAGACTGTCCCGCCTCGTTCATCTATTTTGTCGCTGTAAGTCATCAACCTCTTCCAGAACGGTGGAAAAGTCTTCCGTACTAAATCAGTGATGTTTTCTTATAGTGGCGAAGGAGGAGATCAAGTATCATGATAATGACGACGTATTACACGAATAATGCTCCGGTTTCTGTGTGGATGTTTTACCTTTTTCTTTTTCTCTTGGTTTTTGTGTCCCCTTGTGCTATGATGTTGGTGCTGTGATGGTTGAGAAAGCATATCGGTTATCAGTACAGCTACAGTGCCAATTTTGTTGTTGCTTGTTTCTGGCATCAGGAGATCTTAAAGACCCCCCACGTCACGTGTGTCACATTCCCTCTTATGCTAGGAAGATTTCTTAAGATTTCTTAACAAAAAACTATAAGAGGGAAAACACGTGAAAAAAAACGTCATTTTGACACGTGACGTGGTGGGTCTTTAAAGGTGGTCCCTGACGGATGAGTTTTTGTAAGAAAACACATCGAGATCACCAGGAAAAACACCCTTTTACAGAGATTGCAACACTCACTTTTGATCTGGTTTCCTATAAATCAAAACCGTCAAATCGGCGATTCCTCCTTAGCGGAGGTGCTGCGGGAAGTCAAATTATTTCACCCAAAGAGAGGGCGTGTGCCGTCTCTTTTTGCCGCCAAATCGTTTGCACGAAATTTTCGCATACAAGCCTTTTTCTTCTTTTTAAAAAAAATGTTTTTTATACAGTTTATCTAAAGGAGTTTCGCTCACAAGGAAATAGCTCTTCCTTTTTTTTTACTGCACTACAAAAAAAAGAAAACGCTTCAACCACAATGAGTGACCTCCACCCACCCCATCCAAAATGGCTCCTCTCTCTCCGGCATCTCCACCAAGGAAGAATCGCCGATTTGACAGTTTAATTTATAGGAAACCAGAGCAAAGTGAGTGTTCCTATCCTTGAAAAGGCTGTCTTTCTGGTGATCTCGACGTGGTTCTTGCAAAACCTCATCCGTCAGGGTCCACCTTTAACAAAGCATGCCTGAAAATGAAGACTACTTGCATGGATTTCTGTTCCGTTCGAAGAGATCCGGGTCAAGATTGTGGCTATACAACTTTATTCATATAAGATCTGGTCATAATTTATTTCATTTAGACTAGATTCTTATTAATTGAAGAATGAATTGTTTACATACACGTTGTTATTGTTCACTCTGCCCCCATGGCAACGCAGTCTAACAGTATAACGCTAGCATGTGGGAAAGAGTGAAAAGCAATAACAAACATTACGTCCATTATATTAGCAGTACAAGTAATGCTACTGCCACTCACAATTCTGAAAAGATAACCGCAACGGTCACACAATAATATTTATTTGATTTACTGTTGAAGTCAATACTACTATTTTTCTTATTTTCAATCCTGTTTTTAAAAAAAAAGTTTTATACTTCTTTTTTTTTTTAAATCGTATAATTTGTCTTTTGTTACAAAAAATGTTTCAGGCGAACTATGGTTAAATTATTTCCTTTCTAAATTTACAGCTAATAGGCAAACAACGTAATAAAACATAAGAGTCATACAAAGCCAAACAAAAAAAGAAGGGAAACAACCTAATCGACGTTTTCGTGTATGCAAACATCTGACAAAAACGGGTCTTTTGCGAACATGCATGAGTTGTCCCCCTTTCGACTCCATAATAGTTTCATTTCATTCTTATCTGTTTATTCCCCCTTCAAACGAAATGTCCATTTGCACTGCAAAAGTTTTCGCCGTGGTGAAGAAGAAGAAGAAGAAGAAGAAGAAGAAGAAGAAGAAGAAGAAGAAGAAGAAGAAGAAGAAGAAAGAAGAGAGAAGAAAGAACATGAAGAAGAAATGAATGAATGATGGTTAGAGTCGCCGCTCGTAATCCAAAAGGGTTTGCGGGTGCGGTGGGTTCGAACCCAGCTGGTCACGGCGTTGTATCCTTGGGAAAGATACTTTACTCCTATTTCCTGGTCCTTCGGATGAGACCTTTAAACCGAGGTCCCGTGTGCGAACGCACGCACAAGATTTTGCGCGCACGTTAAAGCCCATTCCACTATTCGGTACGAGTAGGCCGTGTTGTGCCGGTGGAATGGATGACACGAACTCACAAAGCATGCATCCTGTGCGCCAATAGCAGTCTAAACGAAGACTTTGGGCGTGGGGCAGGATAAACATCCCCAATCGGAAGAAGAAGAAGATGAATGAACGTGTTGTAGGCCTATGTATGTGTCAGTCAGTTGCGTCCGATATTGACTTCCAGATAGTAGCTAGATAATCGGTCAAGATGTGCCACCCCCCATTAAAACATTTCTCGGTTAATTGTATTGGTCCGTTTTTTTGCCTTTCTTACCATACATAAAGCTGTATTTTAGGAACCTTTTTAGCTAATAACCTTTTTGGGGAATACTAACCCTATCCCCTAACCCTAGCCCTAAACCTAACCCTACCCCCCACCCTATAAGACGGGAAAACGCAACGAACCACAACTGTGACAAATCGCGGTGTACTGCAGTACATAGTGGGGGGTAGGGTTAGGTTTAGGGTTAGGGTTAGTATTCTAAAAAGAGAATTAGCTGGAAATGTTCCTAAAATACAGCTTTATGTATGGTAAGAAAAAGGGCAAAAACGGAAAAAAAAAAATATTTACAATTAACGAGATAGAAATGTAGGGGGGGTGGCACATCGTTACCTTTACCAATCAACCGCTACTCTAGAAGTCTGGGCTTGAATTCTTCGTTTGCAGCGCCAGTGGTGAAGCCTTACCCATCCAGGGACAACTAATCCCAGTGTGGCGTTCTCAAAATGAATCTGTTCTCAACATATCTGCGCATGTGCGACATTATTTTTGTGTGTATTTGACGGATTTCAGGTTAGGGATAAGGGTTTAGGGTTAGGGTTAGGAATAGGGTTACTGATATTTAGGGTCAATTTAGTGTCGAATACACAAAAAGAGATAAAATTTGGTGGTAGCCTACGTCATGCTCGATTTCGCACATGCGCAGACATGTTGAGAACAAATCCATTTTGAGAATGCCACACCGGCCCAAGGCTGTAGCACTAAGTGACTAAATGCCTCTTAATGATTTAAATAAAGAGGGGGGAAAAAACCTCTGTGCTATTATTTGTCGATGCGTTTGAGTGGTATTGGCCTAGAGTAGCCTACTGAGGGGGGTTGCGTACCCCTTAAGGCATTGGAAAAAAAATGACGCAAGCATGACGTAATTTCTATATAATCTCTACGATTTCAAGGGGGGTGGGGGTGGGGGGGTACGCACGGTACCCAACCAACGCGCAGACCTGTTAGTACTCTATATCGTTCATTTTTATCTCTTTCGTGACAAGGTCCCTATCATATACACACAATGGAGAACCCACTACGTCCTCACTGCGCGCCGGTATCATGAGAAATAAGTACCTACCATGAATAAGTACCCTTCAACTAGAACCATTCTTCTTTCATGTGAAAAATAAGTCAACTATTATTTAAAATATTGAGATTTAAGTGCTCAATATACACGGAAAGAACCAAGAAATAGAACGGGAGGGTGTAAACCTACACCTTTGCCGAGGAATTGATGTACAAAGCCATGCCACTTAGTTTTGTATTTTTCAAAATGGCGGACAACATAAACAACCACCCGTGCAAACAAAAAATAAATAATAATAAATATTAGAAAAATATCCCTGACTTCTCAATATTTAGTGATGAATCTTCTGTTCTTCCTGCATGCCACAAGACGCGTCTGAATGTATTTAGGGGCGAATCTGTCCCAAACAGCAAACAAATTTGAATGAGGAAAAGAGTATTTATTTCATGGGTTAAATATTTTATGCAACACCGGCTAAATTTCTAGAGAACATGGCGAGGTCGCAGAAATCCTTTTCAAGCGTGACTGCAACCACGACCTCGCTACGATCTGAGGAGTGGGACCTCGCTACGATCTGAGGAGAAGGACCTCGCTACGATCTGAGGAGTGGGACCTCGCTACGATCTGAGGAGTGGGACCTCGCTACGATCTGAGGAGTGGGACCTCGCTACGATCTGAGGAGTGGGACCTCGCTACGATCTGAGGAGTGGGACCTCGCTACGATCTGAGGAGTGGGACCTCGCTACGATCTGAGGAGTGGGACCTCGCTACGATCTGAGGAGTGGGACCTCGCTACGATCTGAGGAGTGGGACCTCGCTACGATCTGAGGAGTGGAGACCCACAGCTGATGAAGTGTAGATTGACCCATGCTCTTGGTGCGGGCCCTCCGCTGCCGCTACGTTCTTAGTAGGCTTACTCTTCTACTATTTCGGCTGCCCACGCACTCACCACGTTGTCACTACGCTATCCCCGTTATCAGTACGATCCTGCCATACTTTCTTTTCTTCCACGTTTAAGCTACGTGTGTTTACCACTCACTATGTTATCCCAGTTATTATCAGTACGATCCGGCCATACTTTCTTTTCTTCCACGTATAAGCTACGTGTGTTTACCACTCACTACGTTATAGTAATAATAAATAATAATTAATAATGCTTATATGGCGCATAATCTTGCAAAGCAACTCAATGCGCTTTTCACTCACCATTCGTACAGACATTTCTAACAGACTGGTTCACGTATCCTCACCATACATCTCTATGAAAATGAATACATTAGAGAATGCATTGCATATAATCATAGCACAACACACTAACACCCACCTCCCTTCAACCCTCCCCCACCCCCCACCCCAACCATCCAGAGAGAGAGAGGAGAGAGAGAGAGAGAGAGAGAGAGAGAGAGAGAGAGAGAGAGAGAGAGAGAGAGAGAGAGAGAGAGAGAGAGAGAGAGGCATTTCACAGGGCAGAAATAATTAAGCTTAATATTGACGACTTCTCCACAATTAGGCCTACTTAGAAGTACAAACAAAAATGATCTAACCTACCATTCATACACCTGACACCCAATTATGGTAAGAGAAATGGTATTGACATTTCGATGTGTTGAAAAAGGACTGTACATCCGTGAGTCGTGTGTGTGTGTGTGTGTGTGTGTGTGTGTGTGTGTGTGTGTGTGTGTGTGTGTGTGTGCGCGTGTGTGCGTGTGCGCGTGTGCCAGTGCGTGCGTGCGTGTGTGTGTGTGCGCACGTGTCTCTGTGTGTGTCTATATGTCTCTGTCTATGTCTCTTGAGTGTATGTGTGCATGTATGCGTGCGCGCGCAGGTATGTGTGTGTGTGTGTGTTGTGTGTGTGTGTGTGTGTGGTGTGTGTGTGTGTGTGTGTGTGTGTGTGTGTGTGTGTGTGTGTGTGTGTGTGTGTGTGTGTGTGTGTGTGTGTGTGTGTGTGTGTGTGTGTGTGTGTGTGCATGTTGTGTGTGTGTGTGTGTGTGAGTGTGTGTGTGTGTGTGTGTGTGTGTGTGTGTGTGTGGTGTGCGTGTGCGTGTGCGTGTGCGCGTGCGCGCGCTCACGAGTATGTTCTTGTACGTATGTTTGGGAGTAAGTAACTTGTGCCATTGATATTCTTTATTAATGTGTAGGTCTGCATGCTCGTGTGGATACTCACACACACACACACACACACACACACACACAGACACACCACAAAAAAACTCTCTCGAATGCAGGGATGGAGTGATTGCACGCGCAATGCTAGTGTCTTTTGAGAATCAATGAATATGTGTGTGTGTGTGTGTGTGTGTGTGTGTGTGTGTGTGTGTGTGTGTGTGTGTGCGTGTGCGTGCGTGCGTGCGTGCGTGCGTGCCAATTAACAAAATAAAATCAGAAATACAAATATAAATTCCTGTTTTCGAATGACAATCTTTTTGCCTCAAAAAGTCATTGAATGTTCAGTGGTTAATAGATTAAACCAGTCAAAAGGAAATTCGGGGTTAGGGAAAATTAAGGATATTCCTCCGTAACTTTCCAACAACGCTTTTCACAGACATTATAAATCTGGTGCCCAATAGGCTTAATTGCGCATTAAGCTTAATGAGCAAGAAAATTTGCGCAATAAGATTAATGCGCAAAACTACAAGCTCAATAAGCTTAATGAGCAAATTTGTGCACATTAAGCTTAATGCGCAACAGCAATGGTCTGCGCATTAACCTTAATAAACACGTAGTGAGCAAAGTGAGAGGTGGTGACTGCTCTATGAAAGAAGAAGAAGAAGAAGACTAGAATCGTAATGCTGACAAAGATGAGCGTTTATATCACTTTTGGGGGGTCTGCTTTCGTGAATTTCTCTCACACGATGGCTGAGATTAGATCCACTGATTTTTATTTATCATTCAGAGAACTACGTTTGTTGTGCTTGTCGTGTTTGTGTTTGGTGTGTTTGTTCAAACAGATCTCAAGTTTACATAAATGCAACACGCTACAGAATAAATAGGAATTATGCAAAAAGAGAGAGAGAGAGAGAGAGAGAGAGAGAGAGAGAGAGAGAGAGAGAGAGAGAGAGAGAGAGAGAGAGAGAGAGAGAGAGAGAGACTCAAATTTCAAAATGGTTTAATGTTTAGGCATGTGAAGCCCATAAACATACAGAGTTCAGAAAACAGTATTATGTACAAACAAATCCAAATGGCTCATCTATTCAGTTCAAGGGGACCCAATTCAAGCGTACTAACATAAGTAAGAGAGAGAGAGAGAGAGAGAGAGAGAGAGAGAGAGAGAGAGAGAGAGAGAGAGATTGGAGAGAGAGAGAGAGAGAGAGAGAATGACAGACAGACAGATATATAGGCCTAGACAGAGAGAGAAGTATAGGGGAGAGATAGACAGAACAGGTAATGTGAGGCGAAGACTGTGATGAAGAGACAGACAGACAGACAGACAGATAGAGGCTGGATTTACTCTGACCTGTTGTCCTGATCGGGCTGGCTCTGAAGGTCAATAAGATCAACATGTCCTCTTGTGCAGAAACGTTGTGACAGGACGGGCTTTTCACTACCACACCTTCGTTCATCTTGCACTTTTTCAGCAGGCAGTTCTCACAAAGGGAGAGGTAGAGCTTGATCTGATCTCTAGTTACATTCACGCACTGCTTGGACAGTTCTTTTTCAGTTCTTTGTTCACCACAGTGTCCACATGCAATGAGTGCTTCACGTATTGCATAAAAAGGGTCCCCAAGATAGATGTAGTTCTAACTTTTTTTGGTAGCTGTCCATTTCCGAAATTTGAACAGGTAGCGGCCTGTGCAACAGGAGCAAACTGAATCGGTAAAAACAGCAGTTCTCTGAATGATAATTAAAATCAGTTATCAAAACTCAGTCATCAGCCATTCCTCAGTTAGACGAATTCACTCAGTCATCGTGCTGAGAGCAATTCACGAAAGCAGACGCCCAAAAAGTGATTAAACGGTCATTTTTTTGTCAGCACTACGATTCTAGTCTGAGTCTTTGCTCACTCCGTGCTCATGTCCTCTGAAGACGGAGTATGGCCACCCATGTGGCGGGGCTCTTTAAAAGCAGCCATACACGTAATCTCCCCACCCAAGGCCATGAGAAATGTTCACATGGCACTGGGTGTGCCCCCAGAGTGTTAAGCTGGGGAACAAAAACAAACAACAACAACTCCGTGCTCATTAAGGTTAATGCGCAATTAAGCCTATTGGGCACGACATAAACACAGAGACAGACAAAACGCAAAAAGAGAGACAGACGAACGGACAAAAAACCGACACACTTCTGTAATGTGTGTGCCTGGGCATCTCAGTTGAATGGAGCGAGCAGGCTGGCAAGAAATCTTTCAATGTAGTTGCCTAGACACCCATCACTCTCAAGACACGGACTTCTCCCCCGACCTAGAACCGACTTATTTATGTCATCGTTGACATTCTCAGGTGGAAGGTTATGGAATGAAATTCCTGTGTGCATAGAAACAAAAAGCACATTGCTGTCATTTAAAGATGCTTTCATAAATATGTATTCGAAAGGTTATAACAGCTCATTTCTTCGCTTTTCTAAACTTATCTATTGTGCATGTTGTAATCCTAGTAAGTGCACATGTCTGTAGCTTATGCTCGTCTTATTTGATATTGTTAATTTATCAATTGATTACTTGTCTAACTATGATTCATGTGTGTGAAGGGAAATGTGAGAATGTTGATTTATATTTCATGTTGTCCTCGTTCTTTGGATTTGCTACATTTGATTGTCACATTGTTTACTTTTGAACCATTTGAGTTTGTTTTGTAATTTATTTATTTATTCACTTCATATTTCATTATTTTGGAGGACCTGATGAAAAGAAGCAGTTATTTATGTGTACTCAGTTTATCCTCATTAAAAATTTGAGTTCGAGTTCAAGCTGTATTCGCTTCTTTCTTTTTTTTACAGTAAGGGAGATAATTTATTGTTTGAAAAAAAGCAAAACCGTTCCTCTTACCGTCAACAAAATTATAATTTGTGAATGAAACGTTATTCTTAACGTCTTCCCGGTCCAGCAGGACACGAAAATTATAATTTGTATTTGGAACTATTTTGATATACCAAATGCCAAATACAAATTATCTGCACACAATCTTCAGTCAGTTAAGGCATCATCGGTTTCATCGTCAGCACTGAGTCCACAATTCTAAGCAATATGACACACGAGGGGGTCAGTGTCCAGCCATTGCTTTCAACAACTGGTTCGCCTCCAGTGCTGTCCAACCATTCTCTAACGGATGCGACATCAGCTCGGGAAGATGTTTTCAAGCCCTGGGACAACCCCTACAACGTCATCACCCGACAGGACTTTTTAGCGATCGAGGAGATCAGTTTCTGTTATGTCAGCCTGGGGCTGCTTTTGGTTGGGGTCCCCACTAACATCATCAACTGTGTGATCTTTTACAGACAGGGTTTGAAGGAACGCATGAATCTCTGTCTCTTCTGCCTGGCGCTCTTTGACATGCTCTTCGTCTTCTTTTTCTACGTGGTCGCCTCTTACTGCATGGTGGGCTTTGTGTACCCGGAGGTGGAACAGTGGTGGAAGTACTTTGCCCGTAAGTATTTCACGGGGGTGTACCGCGGGTTCCTGTACTCCTCGGGATGTCTGACGGCTGTCATCGCTCTGGATCGTTGTGTGTGTGTGGTGCTACCCCTCAAGGCGACCTCCCTCATCAGGACTCGCACCATAGGTATCATCATCGCCCTCATTGTAAGCCTCATCCATTTGGCTGCGGTGCTGTACCCGCTCAATCTAGAGATCGGTTCTCGCACGGATCCTGACACAGGTAAGGCCATTCTGTACCTGACGGTCAGCGAGTTTTACCTGAGGCACAGAACGCTGCACAATGTGGTGGAGAACATCCTGATCATGGTGGTCACGACGTTCGTCACTTTCATCGTGGTGGTCGTCAGCACTGTCGTCACTGTGCTGGAGCTCAAGCTGAGGTTACGATGGAGACAGCTGTCCTCCTCCAGTGATGGGGCTGCTGCACGAGAACAGGTAGGGGTGATGATCAAGGCTGTGTTCCCCCTTCTTCTGTTCCTCCTCCTCCTCCTCCTACTCCTCCCTGTCCTACTCATCAACATATAGTTTTCAATGTAGGTTATCACTAATGGTATACATGTATTTGATAGTTTGAATAGTTTCCAAAATGTGTACATACTAAAGACGAAACATTTGGATATGTTATTGTCATACCCTGACTACAAGACTCCAGGGATCATCCCAACATCCGAAGAACTTGAACATTATGGTGCAAATGCACCAGCTAGGGATGAGAACATTACGTGTGTGACCGTTTTGGAATTATTCAGAATTATGCAAGGTACCTGGTCGATATCAGTTAGCAATGAACAGTGTGTAGTTTTAATCAAAACAAAGACATTAATATCTTAAAATAATAAAATCACAATGTTGATGCAGAAATCCGAAGACAACGGAAGACACGGTTCTTGTAAGTATTTGTCTCTTTAATCTACGAATACGAAAATTTTTGTAAAAGCAAATACAAATAGGGATACAATGCAAATTACGCATCAGGCATTCCCAACAATTGTTTTCGAATTTTTAGACAGATTTTTTAACTGATTTTGAAAAACTAAACTGCAGAAATAGACTTTGAACATTTAATCTGGAAACCTTACTCTTCTTTCTCTTTTTCTCTCTGTGGTTTTCTCTGTGTACCCCTCCAGGTGAAGTTGGTGAACATGCTGGTGGTGGTGTCCTGTATCTACATCGTGACGGCAGCCCCTAATGTGGCCCTGGGTCTGACCAGATCCTTGGTGCCAGAATTCCTCCACACCCGACGTTACTCCAACATCTTCCTGGCTTCCCATCTCTTGTACCTGATTTTGGCCCTATTCAACTCCTCCGTCAATTTCTTCGTCTACGTCATCAGGTCCTCGCGGTTCAGAGCTCATCTTGCCGCCATGTTTGGATGCCAGTCAGCGATTGGCTCATCGTCAGGTGACGTCAACCACTCGGGATCTAAGGCGGCTCAGAAGTCCGTTGTTAATGTCTCCAAGTTTTTTATTCGGAGACAAGCTTGTTAATTCTACATCAACTGTATCTTGATGAAATGGGTGAACCATTTTACCCATTTCAGGAAGTGGGCCATTTCACGGATTGGGCGTAACATATACACGTCTCACAGATTTCTGCACAATCTACCATCGCGCCGAGTCCATAAAGGTAGAAAAGATTAAATGAATAGGCTTAACGATCCCTTTTTCCTGGCCATGTCATTATATGTTAACTGGTTGTAAAAATGTTTAGAATTTCCTATCTAGCATTCAAAATTCAAA
>CM065701.1:29658506-29666006 GCA_017654935.2 Phymorhynchus buccinoides
ATATATAATTTGGTTTTAGTTAGTCTCCCATTTCTGAGAGCTCAGAGTCAAGGTTATGGGGAATAAAAACTTCTCTATATAGAAATCCCCAATTCGGAGCTTAAATGATTCCAATCAGTTCAAAACTTCGAAGGTTTGTTGCTCGTGTTTGTTAACGATAGTACCCCAAATTGTCTACAATATTTGGTCATAATCTGTTCATAAATGTTTTGAACAGTTTTGCCAATTAGGAAAATAAAATCAGAAATAAAAATCTAAATTCCTGTTTTCGAATGACAATCCATTTGCCTCAAAATTTCACTGGATGTTCAGTGGTTAATAGATTAAACCAGTCACAAGGAAATTAGTGATTAGGGAAATTAAGGAAATTCCTCCGTGACTTTCTAACAACGCTTTTCACAGACATATAAACGCAGAGACAGACAAAACGCAACAACAAAAGACAGACCAACCCGGGCCTGTGTAAATACACTGGCCCTAGACTGACCGACAACAAGAAATTCAGTTGATCAAAGATCAACGCGATGTCAAACAGTGTTGACATTATGTAGAAGAGTGCATTGCACTTCAAAAGTGTAACATATGAACATGTCTTTTCAAAATATCTTCAACGTGATGAGGTTGGCTGCTTTGGACTTTGGAGGAGGAGAAGAAGAAGAAGAAGAAGAAGAAGAAGAAAAGTTACGTAAAATATGAATGTGTCAAAAAAGAAGTTCAACACAGTAAAGCGACATCATATTGCTAAAAATGTAGGTTTAGTTCTGTAAGCAGATGAGATTCGTCTTCCAAAGTATTTGTGATCCCAAGTTGTTTAAAAACAATACTTATGGACAGTTCACGTTTCCAAGATTTTGTTTCACAATGTCAGAAAAGGTTTTTAAATGACAAAATGCTGTTTTCGTGAGCATATAATGAGAGTGGCATCAAAAATAAGAAGCACCAATTGAAACAAATTTTCATGAAACCAGACATTGAGATTGAGAGCCGTAAACACGAAGAGTGTAGGGTTAGGATCAGCCTAGGGTTGTTGTCATAAACTGAAAAGAAGCAGTGGCATCGCAATAAGCAACACTTTTTTATAATGTGTGTGCCTGGGTATCTCAGTTGCATGGAGCGAGCAGGCTGGCAAGAAATCTTTCAATGTAGTTGCCTAGACACCCATCACTCTCAAGACTTGGCTGTATCCGCTTTTGTTTTTAACAGCAAGGGAAATAATTTATCGTGTGAAAATAAAGTTCCTCTTACCATCAACAAATTATAATTTGTATTTGGTAGTTTTTTTATACCAAATACCAAATACAAATTATCTGCGCTTACGGGCAAAAATATGGCTTATGCCCAAAACATGAGACTGTTGACTGTAGGCGTAGGCCTATGGGTCAATGAAAGAAGGCACTCGCAAGCAAGAAACTTTCTTTCCTGCTCATCGGCACTTAGCATTTAGGCTTATTTCATGTAAGTAATAGAGGCACAGCTACGCTACAACATCATGAACATTTTAAGAAATTCAAGCAGTGCACAAGAGGTGATTAAATATGATAATGCGTTTTGGAGTTTAAGACAGTCGTGCACAAGAGGTGATTATATTAACGTCTATTTCGTTTTACCCTTTGTCTTCCATTTATTCATTCTGGGCCCGATTCCAAAGTTCATACTCAGCATGTTTTGTAATCGTTTCTGTGACTAAGTAAGGCCCAGAATCCAACAGCCAATATATCTTTTGTCATAAGAAATGTTGATAAACTTTATTTATCTGAACGATTTAGCAACTAAATGATTGTGGGCCCCAAAGAGAAGAAGAATAAGAACTCGTAATCAATTTTATCAAAATCATTGTGAGAATCAAATGCTCATTGCTAGTGCTTCTGTTTCTTTTGTTTGTTAACATTGAAGAAATAATATGCATACAGGGGCGGATCTGAGAGGGGCTTCCAGGGTATCCGGACCCCCTCCCCCCCCCCTCCCCTTGCCCCAAGCATGTACCTTATACAAGAGCAAAAAGTATGAAAATTGCTCCATGTTTGCTTTAATAATCAATCAATTACAACATTTTCCGGGGGCTTCGCACCCAAGGTCCCCACAAGGCCACTACACCTTAACCCAGGACCTATGCAGCTCCCTGGATTCCCCGCAGAACACCCCCAACCCCCACCCCGTTTATGAATCATTTGTTCTGCCAATGATATATAAGCGAACAAAACTCTTTATTTGTGCGTGTGGTTGTTTTATATATAAAACACTGCGTTTTAATCTTTGGAAATAATTAACCACAAAAGAGGAAGATGACATAGAAACAATAAAAAGTCGAAAAAATTAGTGTTTGTTAAAATTCAATAGCATATTCAAATGATTCATATTTGAAAATGCTTCTTTTTTTAACAGAATTGGGAAAAAGCAAAATGATGGATAAACTATAATAATCATACAATATTCAACATTACACCGAAATCTGGAATTAGTCCAACCACAAAGACAACAGATCGCTTCTCGTTTAAACAGTGCATCTTTTGTTATATATAATAACATCAAATGCGTGTGCTCAATTAGACATCCAATAAACATACACAATATTCTATCATGGAAATTGTTCATAGTTTCATAGTATCGTTGCAAATCTTCTAAACAATGTCACTTACAAGTCTAATTTTCAGGAACATTATTCACACAATCACCTGAGATTTTGAAAAACACAGCACGTGACCATACGCACAATCACGCGTCGTTTTCATTTATGCTAAGTGCCTGGGTGTCATCATTGTGCTTAAGAGAACATTTTCCATTCATTCTTTGCCCATTGTTGGTGCTCGGGTATATATCACAGACATTGGAATATTTGCAAAGAATCTCCCCCAAATCCAAAATCAATGAAAACCTTTTTTTGCTGGCCCATCTTCTGGGCTGCATACAGTGGCGTTGCCCCCACGCCGCTCATTCCGAATCCCAACTCGCAGCCACACCCCAGCTTGTTCAGGTCACAGAATCCGAAACCAGCAGTCAAAGGGGAGCAGCACTTCTCTGAATCACGTCCATTAACCGGATGAAGCTCAACAATGTGGTTTCAGTCTTCCCATTGAGCTAATAGCCACTCACTCTGGGTAGGAGTTGGTCCAGGACCGAAAACGAACCTCGCCTCTGATGGGATTCGAACCCTGACCTCCAAGCCAGTATACCACTACACCACAGCGACTGGGATCAATGAATGCCGTACGCTGTGAATGTGTAAAAGATTATCTTATCAAAAGTTTAGCTTTGCATTCTGTTCGAAAGATATTTTTGTGTGGATTCTCCATTTTCCTGGCAATTGCTTCAACTGTAACTAGGCTTATTATTCAAATTTTGAGTATCAAATAACTTTCTTTTATATCAGAAATCACTTGGTGACCATCATCATTTGATGTCTTCAGAGATACAATTCGATTTTTCTTTTGTCGTCATATTATGCATCCTTTTCGTCGTGTTTAATAATGATTGTATTATCTAAATGAAAAGCATCAATTCCACCTGGTGTGGATAGGTTTAGAATACATTTTCATTCACAATATCGGAAATTACAAATGCACAGAAGGAGGATAGTGAGCTGAGAGAATCAATAAATTAAAAAACGTTATCATGAGAAGAAAAAATAACAAAGAGAAAGCACGAATAAGCAAGCAAACTATAAAGAAACAAACAATCAAATAGTAATAATAAATAAGTAAATAAATATAGGCCTATATGAAATCAACAATGACTTGAGCAAAAAATGAGCATCTACAAACATGCCATCTCCATTACCGTTGTGCAAAACAACTAATTATGCAAACATAAAACAAGATTTGTCATAAGTATGTTATTAAAGCAACAACAAAAATATTATAATACTATTCTATGCCCTATCCCAAAAACTTGCACAGGTTGGACACAATGTGGAATAAAATGGGATCACAATCTTCAGTCAGTTAATGCATCATCTGTTTCATCATCAGCACAATTCTAAACAACATGTCACACGAGGAGGTCAATGTCCAGCCATTACTTTCAACAACTGGTTCGCCTCCAGTGCTGTCCAACCATTCTCTAACGGATGTGACATCAGCTCAGGAAGATGATGTTTTCAAGCCCTGGGACAACCCCTACAACGTTATCACCCAACAGGACTTTTTAACGATCGAGGAGATCAGTGTCTGTTATGTCAGCCTGGGGCTGTTTTTAGTTGGGGTCCCCACTAACATCATCAACTGTGTGATCTTTTACAGACAGGGTTTGAAAGAACGCATGAATCTCTGTCTCTTCTGCCTGGCACTCTTTGACATGCTCTTCGTCTTCTTTTTCTACGTGGTCACCTCTTACTGCATGGTGGGCTTTGTGTACCCGGAGTTGGAACAGTGGTGGACGTACTTCGCCCGTAAGTACTTCATGGGGGTATACCGCGGGTTCCTGTTTTCCTCGGGATGTCTGACGGCTGTCATCGCTCTGGATCGTTGTGTGTGTGTGGTGCTACCCCTCAAGGCGACCTCCCTCATCAGGACACGCACCATAGGTATCATCATCGTCCTCATTGTGGGGCTTATGCAGTTAGCTACCATTCTCTATCCTCTCAATTTTGAGACCGGTTCTCGCACGGACCCTGATACGTCTAGAACCATTCTGTACCTGACGTCCAGCCAGTTTTACAGAAATCACAGAATGCTGTACACAGTAGTGATAGACAACCTGCTCATGGTGGTCGTGCCTTTCGTCACTTTCATCGTGGTGGTCGTCAGCACTGTCGTCACTGTGCTGGAGCTCAAGCTGAGGTTACGATGGAGACAGCTGTCCTCCTCCAGTGATGGGGCTGCTGCACGAGAACAGGTAGGGATGATGATCAAGGCTGTGTTCCCCCTTCTTCTGTTCCTCATCGTCCTCCTCCTTCTCCTCCCTGTCCTACTCATCAACATATAGTTTTCAATGTAGGTTATTACTAATAGTATATTTGATAGTTTGAATAGTTTGCAAAATGTGTACATACAATAGACGAAACAGTTGGATATGTTGTTGTCATACCCTGGCTAAAAGACTCCAGGGATCATCCCAACATCCGAAGAACTTGAACACTATGGTGCAAATGCACCAGCTAGGGATGAGAACATTACGTGTGTGACCGACCGTTTTTGATTACCCCTCCACATGGCCAGCTACACTCCGACTTTGTGGGAAGTTAGATATGATAAACCAGTCAAGATCTAAGTGGTTTTCCCCCCACGATTGATTGCTTTATCAGAGAGCAGGAAAATAATAAGTTAAGGGGCATCAAACATTCTATATTCTCTAAGAAAATTATATTTCGACATAAAATAAAGGAACCAAGAAGGGGAGAGGATACGGTTGAAACCTTGAGGGGTTGGGTGCAGGATTGGGCGATGGTTATGGTAAAGAGAAAATGGAAAATAAAGAACACTGTTTGGGATGGTGTACTGACTCTGTTTGACACAGCCAGGCACTAATATTTACATTCAATTATAGTACATTTTTCGGAATTATTCACGGTAGCTGCTCGATATCAGTTAGCAATGGACAGTGTGTAGTTTTATATCGAAACAAACAAATGAATATTTTAAAATGATAAAATCACAATGTTGATGCAGGTATTCGAAGACAACGGAAGACACGGTTCTTGTAAGTATCTGTCTCTTTAATCTACGAATACGACAAATTTTGTCAAATCAAATACAAATAGAAATACAAAGAACAATACGCACCAGGCACTCCCAACACATTTTTTTTTGAATTTTTAGGATAGTTTTTTAAACTGATTTTGAAAAACTAAACTGCAAAAATTGACTTTGAAAATTTAATCTGGAAGCCTTACTCTTCTTTCTCTTTTTCTCTCGATCTCCGTTGTTTTCTCTGTGTACCCCTTAGGTGAAGTTGGTGAGCATGCTGGTGGTGGTGTCCTGTATCTACATCGTGACGGCAGCCCCTAACGTGGCCCTGGGTCTGACCCGGTCCTTGGTACCAGAATTCCTCCACACCCGACGTTACTCCAACATCTTCCTGGCTTCTCACCTCTTGTACCAGATTTTGGCCCTATTCAACTCCTCTGTCAATTTCTTCGTCTACGTCATCAGGTCCTCGCGCTTCAGAGCTCATCTTGCCGCCATGTTTGGATGCCAGTCAGTGATTGGCTCATCATCAGGTGACGTCAACCACTCGGGATCTATGGCGGCTCAGAAGTCCGTTGTTAATGTTTCCAAGTTTTTTATTCGGAGACAAGCTTGTTAATTCTACATCAACTGTATCTTGATGAAATGGGCGAACCATTTTGCCCATTTCAGGAAGTGGGCCATTTCACGGATTGAGCGTAGCATATACACGTCTCACAGATTTCTGCACAATCTACCATCGCGCCGAGTCCATAAAGGTAGAAAAGATTAAATGAATAGGCTTAACGATCCCTTTTTCCTGGCCATGTCATTATATGTTAACTGGTTGTTAAAAGGTTTTGAATTTCCTATCTAGCATTCAAAATTCAAAGAAAATGGTGTCAATGGGCAGACTCGAGTCTTTTACACAACTTTCAAAATTGTGAAGACATTTTCTAACGATCCTTTTTTTTCTTCTTCTTCTTCTTCTTCTTCTGCATCCCCAGGCAAAATGGCTATAATGGGTGAGGTAAGTATGTATATTGAATTCCCGTTTTTACTGGTCTCCCTGCTGCATTCAGCCGTTACATTGCGATTTCGTAGGAGCTCTAATCAAAAATTTATTTGGAAGATTTAAAAAAGGCAGGGGAATTTTGTAATGATATGTGAAATCAATCTGAATGTTACTAATCTATCATGTAGAAGAACAGAAAATCAATTGGAAACTGGAAAGCCCTCATAGGGAAAATTGGGATTTGATTTTGATCGATTTCACGTATTATAAAGTTTGTTCATGTAAATTGTGTGTGTGTGCGTGCGCACGCGCATGCATGCGTGCTCACGCGCACACGTGTGTGTGAGCATACACGCGTGTGCAGGTACGTGTATATATGTGTGCAGGAAAGACAGCTTGATAAAAAGAATAGATGGGAAAAGAAAAACCAAACAAACAGCTAAGTTAAACTTTAACTTTAAACTAGCGCATTGATTACAACATTTTACAGATTTCAGACACAAAAACTGGGGATGACCATGCTTAACACAACTTATGATTATTGCTTGATCGCCATGTTACCGTTGTGTCCCAGCTTGGCATAAGACATGCCGCAGTACCATCAACATGTTGCAGTTGACACGCAACAATAATGCTGAGTGCTGTCCCAAGTCAGGTGCTTGTGATCATGGCTTGGCCCCTTAACACCCCATCACACAATGACATAGGCTAAGTTCTCGCTACGTCCTCCAAGATCAGCCAGAACGTAGCGGATCGTAGCATGGTCTTGGCGTAGCATACTGTAGTCGGGCGTAACGTATTATTAAGAGCATGGTGGGGTTTTGGTCAGAGTGTGGAGAGCGCCCGCGGGTAGGCTACGATTTCGCTTCACACCTTTTGAACATG
>CM065701.1:29671006-29686006 GCA_017654935.2 Phymorhynchus buccinoides
TTACAAGTTAATATAACAGCAATTGTCGTTAGTGTTTCAGTTCATTGCTTCTGGTTGTGCATATCTTTAAGCATTGCATTTTGTCACCACATTTTATGAAGTACATTTGTGTTAAAAAATTATATTTTGTTGAACTATATACTTTGCGCAAGAATGCGTGTGTGTGCTGCGACCATTGTTGTGAAAAATTGTTGTGTTGTTCATTTCGCTGCAGATCTGAGCCTGTTTCTTTTTCTTGCTTTTCTGTTGATACATATCGGTATATATCCGTTATTAGGACTTTGGAGTGGGATATTGCTTTTATCCTATCTCTCGAGCCTTGCTGTTTATCACACTCAGTCTCCGTCCTCGTGTGATAAACAGCAAGGCTCTCGAGAAAGGATAAAATCAATATTCCCACTCCAAAATCCTAATAACTGATAATCGCTAGGGATGAGAACATTACGTGTGTGGCCGTTTTTGATTACCCCGCCACGTGAGCAGCCACATTCCGACTTCGTGGTTTTTTTGACTGATGATGTTATGCTAGGAGCTTGCCATGGCTGAAGACAATCCCCGCATAACTATGCAGAACATAACAACTTTTTCGATGTAGCCTTGGTGTTCTAGCTTAATATGTCAATTGGTCTGACACAGCCTTATGCCAACGCGAAAACTGCATTTTTTATTGTCCATTGCTGTACAAAATAACTATTTATTTAGATTGTTTATTTCACTGCTCTGGTGTTACTGTTGGCCCCAACTTCAGGCTAATGTCAACCAATGATGAAAAGCCATCTGAGTAATGTAGAAAGCACTGATGCAATAAAAACTTCGCCCAGAGGACAATTGGAGTTATTACTAGCCTGCTGCTGTTCAGAATACTGAGTCATACAAGAATAGACGATTTTCGGGAGAGAAAAAAAACTAAGAGAGAGCATTTAGAGAAAATTAGAGTTGTTTACCTCCATTACTCGGTCAAATACCATAGCCACAATGCAACAATGGCGTCGAAGCTTGAAACCGCAGGATGCCAGTCAGCGACTTGCTTTTTTGTTGTTGGAAAAATAAGGGGTAGCCAACTGCTACAAAGTGATAGAACCTGCAAACTGTGACGTAAAAATATAAAATACATAAAATTTAGAATGACACACTGCGTTCTACATGCTGTGTATCTCCTCAAACACACGAAGCGAGGGCTGGGGATCTACTTGAAGGTAGAGTAACTTCCCCTGTTTGACCGATTGAATTAGGCGATGTCACTCCCACACACCATGAAATTACTCCCCTTCATTATTTCCAAACAATTCCTATTGGTTTGTCTATAAATATAATTTGGTTGTAGTTAGTCTCCTATTTCTGAGAGCGCAGAGACAAGGTTTACGGAGGATGGATAAAAACTTCTCTATAAAGAAATCCCCAATTCGGAGCTTAAGTGATTCCAATCAGTTCAAAACTTCGAAGGTTTGTTGTTTGTGTTTGTTGACGATAGTACCCCAAATTGTCTACAATATTTGCTCATAATCTGTTCATAAATGTTTTGAACAGTTTTGCCAATTAGCAAAATAAATTCAGAAATAAACATCTAAAGTCCTGTTTTCGAATGACAATCCATTTGCCTCAAAATGTCACTGGATGTTCGGTGGTTAATAGATTAAACCAGTCACAAGGAAATTAGGGATTAGGGAAATTAAGAAAATTCATCCGTGACTTTCTAACAACGCTTTTCACAGACATATAAACACAGAGACAGACAAAACGCAAAAAAGAGACAGACCGACCAATTACACAGGCCATGGACCGACCGGCAACAAGAAATTCAGTTGATCAAAGATCAACACGATGTCAAACAGTGTTGACATTATGTAGAAGAGTGTATTGCACTTCAAAAGTGTATCATATGAACATGTCTTTTCAAAATGTCTTCAACGTGATGAGGTTGGCTGCCTTGGACTTTGGAGGATGAGAAGAATAAGAAGAAAAAGAAAAGTTACGTAATATATGAATGTGTCAAAAAAGAAATTCAGCACAGTAAAGCGACATCATATTGCTAAAAATGTAGGTTTAGTTCTGTAAGCAGATGAGATTCGTCTTCTAATGCATTTGTGATCCCAAGTTGTTGTTTTTTTAAAATACTTATGGAGAGTTCACGTTTCCAAGATTTTGTCTCAATGTCAGAAAAGGTTCTTAAATGACAAAATACTGTTTTCGTGAACATATAATGTGAGTGGCATAAAAAAAGCACCAATTGAAACAAATGTACACTTTGCACACTTTCATGAAGCGGCAGTGGCATCGCAATAAACGACACTCTTCTATAATGAGTGTGCCTGGGCATCTCAGTTGCATGGAGCGAGCAGGCTGGCAAGAAATCTTTCAATGTAGTTGCCTAGACACCCATCACTCTCAAGACATGGCTGTATTCGCTTTTTCTTTAACCGCAAGGGAAATACTTTTTCGTCTGAAAAGAGAAAAAAAAAGTTCCTCTTACCATCGACAAATTATAATTTGTATTTGGTACTTTGTTATACCAAATACCAAATACAAATTATCTGCGCTTACAGGCAAAAATATGGCTTATGCCCAGAACATGAGACTGTTGACTGTAGGCGTAGGCCTATGGGTCAATGAAAGAAGGCACTCGCAAGCAAGAAACTTTCTTTCCTGCTCATCGGCACTTAGCATTTAGGCTTATTTCATGTAAGTAATAGAGGCACAGCTACGCTACAACATCATGAACATTTTAAGAAATTCAAGCAGTGCACAAGAGGTGATTAAATATGATAATGCGTTTTGGAGTTTAAGACAGTCGTGCACAAGAGGTGATTATATTAACGTCTATTTCGTTTTACCCTTTGTCTTCCATTTATTCATTCTGGGCCCGATTCCAAAGTTCATACTCAGCATGTTTTGTAACCGTTTCTGTGACTAAGTAAGGCCCAGAATCCAACAGCCAATATATCTTTTGTCATAGGAAATGTTGGAAAACTTTATTTATCTGAAAGATTTAGCAACTAAATGATCGTGGGCCCCAAAGAGAAGAAGAATAAGAACTCGCAATCAATTTTATCAAAATCATTGTGAGAATCAAATGCTCATTGCTAGTGCTTTCTGTGTATATATATATATATATGTGAACAAAGCTCTTTACTTGTGCATGTGGGGGGGGGGGGTTTTTATATATAAAACTCTGCGTTTTAATCTTTACAAATAAATAACCACAAAATAGGAAGATGGCATAGAAACAATAAAAAGTCGAAAAATTAGTGTTTGTTTAAATTCAATAGCATATTCAAATGATTCATGTTTAAAAATGTTTCAGTTTTTAACAGAATTGGGAAAAACCAAATGATAGATTAACTATAATAATCATACAATATTCAACATTACGCCGAAATCTGGAATTAGTCCAACAACAAAGACAACAGATCGCTTCTTGTTTAAACTGTGCATCTTTTTAAAAATTATATAATAACATCAAATGTGTGTGCTCAATTAGACATCCAACACACATACGCAGTATTCTATCATGGAAATTGTTCATAGTTTCATAGTATCGTTGCAAATCTTCTACGCAATTTCACTTACAAGTCTAATTTTTCAGGAACATTATTCACACAATCACCCGAGATTTTGAAAAACACAGCATGTGACCATACGCACAATCACGCATCGTTTTCATTTATGCTAAGTGCCTGGGTGTCATCACTGTGCTTAAGAGAACATTTTCCATTCATTCTTTGCCCATTGTTGGTGCTCGGGTATATATCACAGACATTGGAATATTTGTAAAGAATCTCCCCCAAATCCAAAATCAATGAAAGCCTTTTTTTGCTGGCCCATCTTCTGGGCTGCATACAGTGGCGTTGTCGCCACGCCGCTCGTTCCAAGTCCCAACACGCAGTCATACCCCAGCTTGTTCAGGTCACAGAATCCGAAACCAGCAGTCCAAGGGGAGCTAATCTATGTTAGGCCATCAGGAGGCAACCAACCGAGGAGACACTGCACTGCTGCCAAGTCACTTCAGTGGAGTTCAGTGGAGCCTGTACGCAGGACACCACCTACTAAGCCCCCTACTGAAGACAATAATGTCTCAGTCACGGTGCCAGCATGCGTGAGGTCCTCCTCCGAGGGCGCCACCACGTCCGTCCAATGACAGCTCTCCAGAAAATACTGATCCCCATGACTTTGACCTGAACGCACCAAGGGCATAAACTGGATTGGTAATCGAAACTGAGGTCACCATGAGAGCAGGACATGCAAGGCCACAGAATTTGACACTTTGTTTCCTTTTTGATGATTGATGGAAATGAGACGGATAACGACAGTGATGATGATGCTATGGAGTTTCGTGTAGGTCTGAGACTACGCGACAGGGCTGTATTCTACTCTTCCTTTCATATTGATATCCCGGCGTTAACCAGGCCCGATAACTACAGACACCTGCAGTGTTGGTCATGAAATTAGAGCAACACTTCTCTGAATCGCATCCATTAACCGAAGGAAGCTCAACAGTGTGGTTTCAGTCTTCCCTGGGTAGGAGTTGGTCCAGGACCGAAAAAAAACCTCGCCTCTGATGGGATTCGAACCCGTGACCTCCAAGCCAGTATACCACTACACCACGGCGACTGGGATCAATGAATGCCGTACGCTGTGAATGTGTAAAAGATTATCTTATCAAAAGTTTAGCTTTGCATTCTGTTCGAAAGATATTTTTGTGTGGATTCTCCATTTTCCCGGCAATTGCTTCAACTGTAACTAGGCTTATTATTCAAATTTTGACTATCAAATAACTTTCTTTTATATCAGAAATCATTTGGTGTTCACCATCATTTGATGTCTTCATAGATACAATTTCGAATTTTCTTTTGTCGTCATATTATGCATCCTTTTCGTCGTGTTTAATAATGATTGTATTATCTAAATGAAAAGCATCAATTCCACCTGGTGTGGATAGGTTTAAAATACATTTTCATTCACAATATCAGAAATTACAAATGCACAGAAGGAGGATAGTGAGCTGAGAGAATCAATAAATTAAATAACGTTATCATGAGAAGAAAAAATAACAAAGAGAAAGCACGAATAAGCAAGCAAACTATAAAGAAACAAACAATCAATTAGTAATAATAAATAAGTAAATAAATATAGGCCTATATGAAATCAACAATGACTTGAGCAAAAAATGAGCATCTACAAACATGCCATCTCCATTACAGTTGTGCAAAACAACTAATTATGCAAACATAAAACAAGACTTCTCATAAGTATGTAATTAAAGCAACAACAAAAATACTATTGTGATGGGGGTGGTAACGGGTAAGGGATAGGGATAAGGAGGAGTTGATGAGGAATAAGGATCGGGATAAGGATTGGAGGGTGTTGATCAGCACACACACAGGTCAGGAACATATAGAGGAAACCAGACAGTTGTTTGATTTTGTTTATTTATCGGGAAATATAGCTAGGAGAGACTAAGGAAGACAGTGCAGCAAAATACATTCTGCAACAATATAAAATATACACACATAAATATAAACAAGAAATAACAATGATTAAGTATGATTGTAGGCCTTGTGCCATAGCACTCAATGTTAAACAACATGAGGAAATACAGTCACAGCAGTGGAAGGAGCTCACTGTATGACTTAAATATCATGATTAAACTGACACTGACACAAGCCTAGCTGGGGTTTGGAAACATAACATAGGTCGGTTTTACCTGACCCTATGCTTGCTTAACCCATACACAAACATTTGAGTTCATGTGAGTTAACCCAAACCAAGTATTGTAACACTGACATCATCAGATGCTGTGTTACTAAAAATAGACTACACATCACAGTAAACTGAATGAGATCAGTTTGTAGTGGGAAACTGACTAAAGGCAAATGTAGGCCTATTGAGAGTTTATCATTGAAGTAGCAAGAAACTCAATTGTAACATTCACATCATCAGATGCTATGTTACTAAAAATAGACTACACATCACAGTAAACTGAATGAGATCAGTTTGTAGTGGGAAACTGACTAAAGGCAAATGTAGGTCTATTGAGAGTTTATCATTGAAGTAGCAAGAAACTCAATCAAAAAGGAATGCCTTGTTAATACTATAGTATCAGTATTAACACAACAGCTAATCATACAATACATAGCATGGTATAAGCCTAGATCAATAATATTAATAGCATGGAAAAGAGCAAGTTAGGCTTTTAAAAACAATTATAATGTCCGCAAAGTGCCCCTTCATTGTTTACACACAGTAAACTGACGTCACACACGAGTGGGTGTGAGGATAGACCAGAACGATCCGAACGTTCTAATTTTCAGTCTCTCAACATAAACTTTGGCTTAGTGCCGTAATATTTATGAATGAACTGATGGTTCGGTGACGGGAATAGCAGTGTTCAACGGCAATGCCTAAACAACCGTTAACAGCAGTGTCTTTTGTGTGTTGATCTAGATCATCACATAGATTCACGGCAAACTCGAACGTCATAGGTTCGATAAAAAAGTAAACAAAGTTGGACTTCCTGCCGTTAACAAACATAAAAATAAATCAAATCATAGTTCAACCATCAGTACTTACAGTAGTCACTGTAGTGACATGGTAGATTCACATCAACAGCATGAATGGGCAGGCACATCAGTCAGTCGTGGCAATAGACATCAATGTTCACAGGCTAGGCCTAACATCGGTTCCGCAGTAAACGTTCATGCTGTTTACTGTTAGAGTTCATGCACAGAATCGATAGTCAGGGCGAAAGCCGCACACACACAAAAATGAACCCTAACTACTAAGAAACACATGTTATGAGAATAACACCATTAGCCTAGCCTATGTCACTAATAGGCCTATGTCACAAGAAGGCAGGCCAAGATCGAGCAGCCGATAGTGAGTGAGCCACAGGCCAAGATCGAGCAGCCGATAGTGAGTGAGCCAAAGTGGAGCTTCACTGAAAAAAGTGACTAATCCTGATACTAAAATAATAACTATTGACTAAAAAAGTGTGAACACAAATTTGAGCACTTTTTATATATACGCTTGAGAGCCGGACCGCAAGGACAGCAGTCACTGGACGCAGTGAGAATGGCTCTGTGGGTGGCGAGAGTGACCAGATCTGTGTTTGTTTGGGTTTAATCCAACACAGATATCTATGCCACTAATCATTTAAACCCTGGCATGTTGCATATGAGAAGAAAGAGGATGAACTAAGCTCTATTCTGACTACTAATATAATAAGGAAATCTAACTATATATTTATAATAATTATGAAAAACCTTGTATTTTAGAGCCCACTGAAACAGGTTCAAGCTACTAAATAATTAATTTATCTAAACTCATATCACATTACACCGATCTTTCATAATGGATTAATACACTAAAATAATACCTTTCTATACATATACTATGTCACTATGTTAGATGACACAGTTAAAATATAATTAGCATTCAATGTCCAGTAACAAAAATAAGCTAGCCGAAAACCCGGTTTTAGGACTGAGTCGACACCGGTGGTCAGACAAACTGTGACGTTGACACAGCGTTGGTGTAGCTTTCGTCAAATGTTCTGTTTTGACGTCAAATAAAAGTAGCTAATTTGTTTGTAGGACATTGAAAGAGTTGCTTAGTAACAAAATTATGAAAGGATGGCTTTGATAAAATAGGTTTTATAAAGATAAGAGGTGACATAACTTGGCCAGTTAGATTGCCAGATTTTAGGATAAATCAGCCATTCAATGTCTTAATTAGCAAACTAATAAAGTGCTTGGCATAACTACCATATGATTTTATAATTAGAATGACAATCAAAGAGAAAAAAAGGCTAAATTATAAGTTTATTATTACTACTAGTTGGCCTGAGATTTGAGGGGAGGCCGTTGGAGATTTGAAAAGCCGGGTCCCATGATACAATTTGAAAAGTGACACGTCTATAAATAGATATGATGTCATATAGCGAGGCGCGCGTGACTTGGAAAAGGTGCTAGGCACACTTGTCGTATGCTAAATAGTATTGCCTGACAGGCAGGCCTTATGAAATAGGGCACACTGTCACACTATAATACTATTATCAAAGCTATGCCCTATCCCAAAAACTTTCACAGGTTGGAAGCAATGTGGAATAAAAATGGGATCACAATCTTCAGTCAGTTAATGCATCATCTGTTTCATCGTCAACACTGAGTCCACAATTCTAAGCAACATGTCACACGAGGGGGTCAATGTCCAGCCATTGCTTTCAACAACTGGTTCGCCTCCAGTGCTGTCCAACCATTCTCTAACGGATGCGACATCAGCTCAGGAAGATGACGTTTTCAAGCCCTGGGACAACCCCTACAACGTTATGACCCGACAGGACTATTTAGCGATCGAGGAGATCAGTTTCTGTTATGTCAGCCTGGGGCTGTTTTTAGTTGGGGTCCCCACTAACATCATCAACTGTGTGATCTTTTACAGACAGGGTTTGAAGGAGCGCATGAATCTCTGTCTCTTCTGCCTGGCACTCTTTGATATGCTCTTCGTCTTCTTGTTCTACGTGGTCGCCTCTTACTGCATGGTGGGCTTTGTGTACCCGGAGGTGGAACAGTGGTGGAAGTACTTTGCCCGTAAGTACTTCACAGGGGTGTACCGCGGTTTCCTGTTCTCCTCGGGATGTCTGACGGCTGTCATCGCTCTGGATCGTTGTGTGTGTGTGGTGCTACCCCTCAAGGCGACCTCTCTCATCAGGACTCGCACCATAGGCATCATCATCATCCTCATTGTGGGGCTTATGCAGTCAGCTACCATTCTCTATCCGCTCAATTTAGAGACCGGTTCTCGCACGGACCCTAACACGTCTAGAACCATTCTGTACCTGACGTCCAGCCAGTTTTACAGAAATCACAGAATGCTGTACACAGTGGTGATAGACAACCTGCTCATGGTGGTCGTGCCTTTCGTCACTTTCATCGTGGTGGTCATCAGCACTGTCGTCACTGTGCTGGAGCTCAAGCTGAGGTTACGATGGAGACAGCTGTCCTCCTCCAGTGATGGGGCTGCTGCACGACAACAGGTAGGGGTGATCATCAAGGCTGTGTTCCCCCTTCTTCTGTTCCTCATCGTCCTCCTCCTTCTCCTCCCTGTCCTACTCATCAACATATAGTTTTCAATGTAGGTTATCACTAATTGCATATTTCATAGTTTCATAGAGCAGGAAAATTATAATATATTTCGATATAAAAGAAAGGAACAGAGAAGGGGAGGGATAGGCTTAAAACCTGGATTGGGCGACGGTTATGGTAAAGAGAAAATGGAGGAAAAAAACACTGTTTGGGATGGTGTACTGACTCTGTTTGACGCAGCCAGGCACTAATATTTACATTTCAATTATAGTACATTTTTCAGAATTATTCATGGTAGCTGGTCGATATCAGTTAGCAATGGACAGTGTGTAGTTTTATATCGAAACAAAGAAATTACCATTTAAAATGATAAAATCACAATGTTGATGCAGGTATTCGAAGACAACGGAAGACACGGTTCTTGTAAGTATCTGTCTCTTTAATCTACATATGCGACAAATTTTGTAAAATCAAACACAAATAGAAATACAAAGAAAAATACGCAACAGGCACTCCCAACACAATTGTTTTCAAATTTTTAGGATAGTTTTTTAAACTGATTTTGAAAAACTAAATTGCAAAAATGGACTTTGAAAATTGAATCTGGAAGCCTTACTCTTCTTTCTCTTTTTCTCTCGATCTCTGTGGTTTTCTCTGTGTACCCCTCCAGGTGAAGTTGGTGAGCATGCTGGTGGTGGTGTCCTGTATCTACATCGTGACGGCAGCCCCTAACGTGGCCCTGGGTCTGACCCGGTCCTTGGTGCCGGAATTCCGCCACACTCGACGTTACTCCAATATCTTCCTGGCTTCTCATCTTTTCTACCTGATTTTGGCACTATTCAACTCCTCCGTCAATTTCTTCGTCTATGTCATCAGGTCCTCGCGCTTCAGAGCTCATCTTGCCGCCATGTTTGGATGCCAGTCAGCGATTGGCTCATCATCAGGTGACGTAAACCACTCAGGATCTATGGCGGCTCAGAAGTCCGTTGTTAATGTCTCCAAGTTTTTTATTCGGAGACAAGCTTGTTAATTCTACATCAACTGTATCTTGATGAAATGGGCGAACCATTTTGCCCATCTCAGGAAGTGGGCCATTTCACGGATTGAGCGTAGCATATACACGTCTCACAGATTTCTGCAGAATCTACCATCACGCCCAGTCCATAAAGGTAGAAAAGATTAAATGAATAGGCTTAACGATCCCTTTTTCCTGTCCATGTCATGATATGTTAACTGGTTGTTAAAAGGTTTGGAGTTTCCTATCTAGCATTCAAAGTTCAAAGAAAATGGTGTAAATGGGCAGACTCGAGTCTTTTACACCACTTTCAAAATTTTGAAGACATTTTGTAACGATTCTTTTTCTTTTCTTCTTCTTCTTCTTTCTTCTTCTTCTCTTTTCTTCTTCTTCTTCTGTTTCTTCTTCTTCTTCTTCTGCATCCCCAGGCAAAATGGCTATGATGAGTGAGGTAAGTATGCATATTGATTTCCCGTTTTTACTGGTCTCCCCACTGCATTCAGCCGTCACATTACGATTTTGGAGGAGCTCTAATCATAAATTTATTTGGAAGATTTTAAAAAAGGCAGGGGAATTTTGTGACGATATGTGAAATCAATCTGAATGTTATTAATCTATGATGTAGAAGAACAGAAAATCAATTCGAATCTGGAAAGCCCTCATAGGGACAATTGGGATTTTTTGATTTTGATCGATTTCACGTATTATAAAATATGTTCATATAATGGTGATATTAGATTTTAATTTTTTTTTAATAATGTGAGTGCGTGCTCGCGCGCACGCGTTTGTGTGTGTCTGTGACTGTGGGTCTCCTTTCCATTAGACCGTAGTGAGGTCGTGGTTACAGTCACACTTGAGGAAGATTTCGGCGACCTCGCCACGTTCTCTGAAGATGTGCCCCAAAGACTTTTACAGGCCTAACTTTGTTAATTTCTGTCGGGTTTATTTTTCAGATAAACACGTGACCACCTTAAAACACTAACTCTCTAACTATTATTATTGAAAAGGTGTTTGCTTGTTACCAGCCTCGAACAAAGTGAGCAAAGCTGGTAATGTTTTCAGTGGATTCTGAAGCCAACTATCTATCCATCAATGTATATGTATGTATGTATGTATGTATGTATGTATGTATGTATGTATGTATGTATGTATGTATCTATCTATCTATCTATCTATCTATCTATCTATCTATCTGTCTGTCTGTCTGTCTATCTATCTATCTATCTATCTCTATCTATCTATTATCTATCTCTATCTATCTATTATCTATCTTTATCTATCTATCGATTTGTATCTATCTATCTATCTATCTATCTATTTATCTATCCAGCATGGAAGATAAATGTCAGTGAATAGCTGAGCTCCATATCCCTAAACTGAAGGACTGAAAAGTTGGTGCATTTGAAATGCAGAATCATTTGCTTTGATAAAACTTTTCTCTGTGTCCAATGTCTGTATTTGTGAACCTCAGAAACAAACTCAGTTAACGTTAATTTTATGAATTGTTCTGTGTTCTGAAAGGAAGAAAATAATAAAATGTGATGAGTTACTTTTTCGTCCCATGGGGGAGGGACAGTGCCTTATGCAAAGACAGCTGTTTCGATCAGTGAGATCTCATCAGTTTGCATCATCGGCCTGCAATTCCTTTTCAGAACACTGAAAAATTCATAAAGTTAACGTTAAGTGATTTTGTTTCTAAGGTTCACAAATACAGACATTGGACACAGAAAAGTTTTATCAAAGCAAAGTATTCTGCATTTCAAATGCACAAACTTTTCAGTCCTTCAGATTAGGGGTATGGAGCTCAGCTATTCACTGAGATTTCTCTTTTATGCTATTTGTATCCTCAATTTGGATATCATCTCAGTAGTTGGCCCTCTCTAATCATGTCCATTATTTGTTTTAATTAAAATTTCAGAGCATTAATATTTTCGTCATTTTACATAAGATGCTTACTATTTCTGATTTAGCTTAGTGCTGATTTGCTTTTATTGTGGATTTTCGATTTGGTGCTAAGAAGACACCATTCTCTTGTAGACTGTCTTCTTGCTCAAGTTGATATCCGCTGGACTGTCAAATTGCAGGCCTATCATGCAAACTGATGAGATCTTCACAGATCGAAACCTAGGACGCTCAAATTTTGCATGTACATAGGTACTAACAATATCTAGGCTCGGTTCTAAAATGAAGGTCATAGAGCAAGGCACTGGAGTCAACTTTTCAGACCTTCAGATTAGGGGTATGGAGCTCAGCTATTCACTGAGATTTCTCTTTTATGCTATTTTTATCCTCAATTTGGATATCATTTCATTAGTTGGTCCTCTCTAATCATGTCTATTATTTTTTTAATTAAGATTTCAGAGCATTATTATTTTCGTCAATTTACATAAGATGTTTACTATTTTTTGTTTAACTTAGTGCTGGTTTGCTTTAATTGTGGATTTTCGATTTGGTACAAAGAAGACACCATTCTGTTGTAGAATGTCTTCTTGCTCAGGTTGATATCTGCTGGACTGTCAAATTGCAGGCCTATCATGCAAACTGATGAGATCTTCACAGATCGAAACCTAGGGTGCTCAAATGTTGCATGTGGATAGGTATTAACAATATCTAGGCTCGGTTCGAAAATGAAGGTCATAGAGCAAAGGTCAAGGTCACTGGAGCCGAAGATATATTTTAACACATTTATACAAAGGAGAGAGAGAAAAGACTGCTATACTACACCAGCCTAACCAGAGGTTCAGCCAGGCGTGACGGCTGAGTCATGTCTTTGTCACAACTCTCTGACGGCCCCTACAGGGCTCTTTGTTACATGTTGAGCAAGAAAAGGGGTGTGATGTGATTTTGACGTGCTTACGAAAATCAAGTGTAATTTAATGCAACAAAAAGCGCTTTTTCTGAATGTGCCCGTTTCAGTTATTGCACACAATAAGCTTTAAATCAATACCAAACACTTGATATCTTATTTAGTTAGTTAACCTGGAAAAAATTCAGGTGATTCTTTTGTTGTTACCAGCCGCGAACGAAGAAAGCCAAGCTGGTAATGTTTCCAGTGCATTCTGAAGCAAACTATCTGACTATGTTAACACGATAACGTTTGAACTGAGGGACCTAGGACGCTCAAATTTTGTATGCGGATAGGTACGAATATTTATAGGCCAAGTTTGAAAATAAAGGTCGTATAGGTCAAGGGTCAAGGTCACTGGAGCCACAAATGCGGCCAAACACCTGGCACAGTAACGAAGGGACCTAGGACCATGATGATGTTTGAAGAAGATGGCATATTGTCTGGATGGGGGTGGGGGGAGGTGAAACTGGGGGGAGGTGAAACTGGCCCGTGCCGAGTGTTAATGGCCACCTCTTATCTCCATTATGGTGTTTGAAGAAGGCGGACAGCCTCGCAGATTACCCTGTCAGTTCCCTGAGCAAGGGGCCACTGCAGTTGGTCGCCATGTCAGTCACCCGCGCTTCATGTTTGACGGTGATCATTCCACGAAATTCTGCTTAACATCCTCCGGTCTGGAACAGACACATATGGGACATTAGTAGATATAAAGAGGGTGGGAACGATCCTGGAGGCAATGCCCGGAAGCAGTGCAACACCAGGAAAGTCCCGAAGTTTTAACAATACAGATAATATGTTTGCTGAAGTTATGTTTTTAGGTGATCATTCACGGGTGTTGAGACATTATATTCACATCACAAGACAAAGTAACGTTCACCAAAAACTTGCTCACTACAAGGCAATTGCAAACAAACCTTAACAGGAAAAAAAAGCCCCCCGACAAATGCTCAACAAAAAATACACACACTCAAGTTGTTGGGTGTTTTTTTGTCGTTTGCTTTTTCCTTTTTTTAATGGATATAATCTAACCAAAGCGGTTTACAGTTCTGGAAAAGACGTGAAACAAAAACTGAAATCTATCGACAGCTTGCCATCTTCTTCTTAGAACCTCTTTTACTTTTACTTCTCTAGAACGATCACACACATGACTACATACACACACACGCGCGCGCGCGCGCATGCACACACATACACACACGCACGCACGACGCACGCACACGCACGCACACGCACACACGCACGCACACACACACACACACACACACACACACACACACACACATGTGCGACACGCACGCACGCACATGCACACATCCAGCACACACACACACACACACACTCACACACAAAAGCGTGCGCGCACACACACACAACTTTGTGTTGTGGAATGACGTAAAAATCAAAGAACACACACACACACACACACACACACACACACACACACACACACACACACACACACACGAGAGAGGGGATGAGAGAGGAGGAGATGAAGAAGAAGGGGGAAGAGAGGAGAAGAGGAGAGAGGAGAGGATGGAGAGGGAGAGACACACAGAGGGAGAGAGAGAGAGAGAGAGAGAGAGAGAGAGAGAGAGAGAGAGAGAGAGAGAGAGAGAGAGAGAGAGAGAGAGAGAGAGAGGTAGATAGAGAGAGAGAGAGAGAGAGAGAGACTCTGCTTGAGGGTAGTAAAAGTGGAAAATAAGGGGAGGGGGACATCCCGCTATCGCTACGCATCGATAACACTACAAAGTTAATACTGTATTTTACGGACTAAAAGACGATACTTTTTTCCCCACGTGCTAGCGACCCCTGCGTCTTATAATATGACTAATAATATAGTGAGAAACTATAATAACCAAATCAGAATTTTGCGTAAAATGTTTGGGGGTGCGCCTTATAATAGGGTGCGCCTTGTAGTCCATAAAATACGGTAGTTATGTAAATGCACGATCCACAACCGGCCAACAAGCCGCATGGCAATCATTCATTCTTTTGTCATGTCCTAATAACAAGTATGTTTATGGGTCATCAGTCTGGGACCCTCACAAACAGACAAGCAG
>CM065701.1:29691006-29697191 GCA_017654935.2 Phymorhynchus buccinoides
CGCCATTGATGGAATTTCCGAACCCGTGAAATCCAAGCCCAGTCTATACCACTAAAACCACGCACGGCTGTGATCAATGAAAACCTTACCCTGTGACATGTGTTTAAAAGATTATCTTATCAAAAGTTTCAGCTTTGTTTTTTTGTGGAAAATTTTTTTTTTTTTCTGGTCGGATTCTCCATTTTCCCGGCAATTGCTTCCACTGCAAACTTAGGCTTCTTATTCAAATTATTTGAGTACTTATCAAAAATAACTTCTTTTTTTTTATCAGAACATCACTTGGTGACCCCATCATCATTTGATGTCTTTCATTAGACTACCAATTTCGAATTTTCTTTTGTGTTCATATTATGCATACCCTTTCGTCGTGTTTAATAATGATTGTATTATCTAAATGAAAAGCATCAATTCCACCTGGTGTGGATAGGTTTAAAATACATTTTCATTCACAATATCAGAAATTACAAATGCACAGAAGGAGGATAGTGAGCTGAGAGAATTAATAAAATTAAATAACGATATCAAGAGGGGAAAAAACAAACCAGAAAGCACGAATAAACAAACAAACTATAAAGAAACTTAAACAAACAATTAAATAGCAATAATAAATAAGTAAATAAATATAGGCCTATATGAAATCAACAATGCCATCTCCATTACAGTTGCGTCAAACAACTAATTATACAAACATAAAACAATATTTGTGATAAGTATGTAATTAAAGTAAAAACAAAAATACTACAATAGTATTCTAAAAGCTATGCCCTATCCCAAAATGTTTCACAGGTTGGAAGCAATGTGGAATAAAATGGGATGATAATCTTCAGTCAGTTAATGCATCATCTGTTTCATCATCAGCACTGAGTCCACAATGCTAAGCAACATGTCACACATGGAGATCAATGTCCAGCCATTACTTTCAACAACTGGTTCGCCTCCAGTGCTGTCCAACCATTCTCTAACGGATGCGACATCAGCTCAGGAAGATGATGTTTTCAAGCCCTGGGACAACCCCTACAACGTTATCACCCGACAGGACTTTTTAACGATCGAGGAGATCAATGTCTGTTATGTCAGCCTGGGACTGCTTTTAGTTGGGGTCCCCACTAACATCATCAACTGTGTGATCTTTTACAGACAGGGTTTGAAGGAACGCATGAATCTCTGTCTCTTCTGCCTGGCGCTCTTTGACATGCTCTTCGTCTTCTTTTTCTACGTGGTTGCATCTTACTGCATGGTGGGATTTGTGTACCCGGAGGTGAAACAGTGGTGGAAGTACTTTGCCCGTAAATACTTCACGGGGGTGTACCGCGGGTTCCTGTTCTCATCAGGATGTCTGACGGCTGTCATCGCTCTGGATCGTTGTGTGTGTGTGGTGCTACCCCTCAAGGCGATCTCCCTCATCAGGACTCGCACCATAGGCATCATCATCGTCCTCATTGTGGGGCTTATGCAGTTAGCTACCGTTCTCTATCTGCTCAATTTTGAGACCGGTTCTCGCACGGACCCTGACACGTCTAGAACCATTCTGTACCTGACGTCCAGCCAGTTTTACAGAAATCACAGAATGCTGTACACAGTGGTGGTAGACAACCTGCTCATGGTGGTTGTGCCTTTCGTCACTTTCATCGTGGTGGTCGTCAGCACTGTCGTCACTGTGCTGGAGCTCAAGCTGAGGTTACGATGGAGACAGCTGTCCTCCTCCAGTGATGGGGCTGCTGCACAACAACAGGTAGGGGTGATGATCAAGGCTGTGTTCCCTCTTCTTCTCTTCCTCATCGTCCTCCTCCTACTCCTCCCTGTCCTACTCATCAACATATAGTTTTCAATGTAGGTTATCACTAATGGTATACATGTATTTGATAGTTTGAATAGTTTCCAAAATGTGTACATACTAAAGACGAAACATTTGGATATGTTATTGTCATACCCTGACTACAAGACTCCAGGGATCATCCCAACAACAAAGGAAGCACTTGAACACTATGGTACAAAAAAAATGCACCACCTAGGGATGAGAACAATACGTGTGTGACCGTTTTTGATTACCCCCCCACATGGGCAGCTACACTCTGACTTTGGGGAAAGTTAGATATGATAAACCAGTCAAGATCTAAGTGTTTTTTCCCCCACGATTGTTTTCTTTATCAGAGAGCAGGACAATTATAAGCTAAGGGGTATCAAAGATTCTAGATTCTCTAAGAAAATTATATTTCGATATAAAAGAAAGGAACAGAGAAGGGGAGGGGACATGGTTGAAACCTTGAGGGGTCGGGTGCAGGATTGGGCGACGGTTATGGTAAAGGGAAAATGGAGAGAGAAAAAAACACTGTTTGGGATGGTGTACTGACTCTGTTTGACGCAGCCAGGCACTAATATTTACATTTCAATTATAGTACATTTTTCAGAATTATTCACGGTAGCTGGTCGATATCAGTTAGCAATGGACAGTGTGTAGTTTTATATCGAAACAAAGAAATTACCATTTTAAAATGATATAATCAACAATGTTGATGCATGTATTCGAAGACAACGGAAGACACGGTTCTTGTAAGTATTTGTCTCTTTAATCTACGAATACGACACATTTTGTAAAAGCAAATACAAATAGAGATACAAAGAAAAATACGCACCAGGCACTCCCAACAATGTTTTTTTGCGAATTTGTAGGATAGTTTTTTAAACTGATTTTGAAAAACTAGACTGCAGAAACGGACTTGGAAAATTTAATCTGGAAGCCTTACTCTTCTTTCTCTTTTTCTCTCGATCTCCGTCGTTTTCTCTGTGTACCCCTTAGGTGAAGTTGGTGACCATGCTCGTGGTGGTGTCCTGTATCTACATCGTGACGGCAGCCCCTAACGTGGCCCTGGGTCTGACCCGGTCCTTGGTGCCAGAATTCCATCACACACGACGTTACTCCAACATCTTCCTGGCTTCTCATCTCTTGTATCTGATTTTGGCCCTATTCAACTCCTCCGTCAATTTCTTCGTCTACGTCATCAGGTCCTCGCGCTTCAGAGCTCATCTTGCCACCATGTTTGGATGCCAGTCAGCGATTGGCTCATCATCAGGTGACGTAAACCACTCGGGATCTATGGCGGCTCAGAAGTCCGTTGTTAATGTCTCCAAGTTTTTTATTCGGAGACAAGCTTGTTAATTCTACATCAACTGTATCTTGATGAAATGGGCGAACCATTTTGCCCATCTCAGGAAGTGGGCCATTTCACGGATTGGGCGTAACATATACACGTCTCACCGATTTCTGCAGAATCTTCCGTCCATAAAGGTAGAAAAGATTAAATGAACAGGCTTAACGATCTCTTTTCCTGTCCATGTCATGATATGTTAACTGGTTGTTAAAAGGTTTTGAATTTCCTATCTAGCATTCAAAATTCAAAGAAAATGGTGTCAATGGGCAGACTCGAGTCTTTTACACAACTTTCAAAATTGTGAAGACATTTTCTAACGATCCTTTTTCTTCTTCTTCTTCTTCTGCATCCCCAGGCAAAATGGCTATAATGGGTGAGGTAAGTATGTATATTGATTTCCCGTTTTTACTGGTCTCCCCACTGCATTCAGCCGTCACATTACGATTTTGGAGGAGCTCTAATCAGAGATTTATTTGGAAGATTTAAAAAAGGCAGGGGAATTTTGTAACGATAAATTATGTGAAATCAATCTGAATGTTACTAATCTATGATGTAGGAGAACAAAAAATCAATTGAAAACTGGAAAGCCTTCATAGGGAAAATTGGGATTTGATTTTGATCGATTTCACGTATTATAAAATCTGTTCATGTAGTGGTGATATTAGATTTAATTTTTTGTTTAAATGTGAGTGCGTGCTTGCGCGCACGCGTGTGTGTGAGTATACACGCGTGTGCAAGTATGTGTATATATGTGAGCAGGAAAGACAGCTTGATAAAAGAATAGATGGGAGAAGAAAAACCAATCAAATAACTAAATTAAACTTTACACTAGCGCACTGATTACAACAATTTACAGATTTCAAAGAAAAAAACTGGGGATGACCATGCTTCACACTTCTTATAATTATTGCTTGATCGCCATGTTACCGTTGTGTCCCAGCTTGGCATAAGACATGCCGCAGTACCATCAACATGTTGCAGTTGACACGCAACAATTGTGCTGAGTGCTGTCCCAAGTTTGGTGCTTGTGATCATGGCTTGGCCCCTTAACACTCCATCAAACAATAATAATAATAATAATAATAATAACTCTTATATAGCGCCGTTCTCCTGGCGCAGCAGGACTCACAGCGCTTTACAAAAAAACATACATACAATAATCATGAAGAAAAACAACATAATTATACAAAAGTGGAAACACAACCATAAAAAAAAATCCATGAAAAAAACAACCCAATTAGCCCATTATCGCACTGCAAGCACACATAGACCAACTCAGCAAAAACTCACAGAGGGTGAACTGAAGGGGAGAAGACACAGGAGATCAACAGAGGTATTTTTTGAAGAGAACAGTTTTCAGGCCAGTTTTGAAAGAAGACAAAGATGGAGAGCTGCGGAGAGAGGAAGGGAGGTTGTTCCAGATGTGTGGTGCTTGGAAACGGAAAGCTCTGTTTCCAACTGTTTTGTATTTGGTGACAGGTGTGCAAAGAAGTTTAAGGCTACTTGATCTGAGGTTGCGTTCTGGTGTGTAGGCAGAGAGAAGAGAGGAGAGGTAGTCTTCGAAGTAGCGATAGGCAAGAGTGGCCACTTTGTACTCTACTCTAGCGTCAACAGGGAGCCAGTGCAGCTGTCTCAGCAGGGGTGTCGCTGAATCAGTCTTACGCTTTCTGAGCACAACCTTGGCAGCAGCATTCTGGACTCTCTGAAGACGCTTGACAGTAGAGAGAGGGAGACCTGCAAGGACTGCATTGCAGTAATCAAGCCTGGACAGTATGAGAGAAACAGCAAGTTGTGTAGCAGCTTCAAGTGATAAGTATGAACGAATGGAACAAAGTCGCTGAAGATGATAGAATGTTGAGCGACAGACAGATGAAATGTGTTGATCGAATGAGTGAGATTCATCCAGACAGACACCTAGATACTTTACTGACTTTTGAAAAGGTACTGAATCATCTGACAAGGTCAAAGGATCACGCTTTATCACCGAGAGGCGGTTTCGGTTTCCAACAGCTAACAACTCAGTCTTGTCCTCATTCAACTTGAGTCTATTCTTATCCATCCATGATTTGACATCAGACACGCATTGCTCCGTTTGATTGGACACCACAGGAAAATCAGAAACAGGGGCGGGCTTATTTATCTCAGTGTCATCAGCGAACTTATGATAATCAAAATGATTACTTTCAATGACATCTGAAAGAGGCTGGGTGTACAGAATGAAGAGAATGGGGCCTAACACCGACCCCTGAGGAACACTACAACATAGCTGAGAGGGCTTGGAGGACAGACCATTGACCACAATCGACTGAGAACGTCCAGACAGGTATGAGCTGAACCAGTTTAGAGCAGTAGAACTGATACCAAAGGAGGTGGACAAGCGTTCAAGGAGAATGGCATGGTCGATTGTGTCGAAAGCAGCGACAGATCAATGAAGGCAACAACAGACACGAAGGTTCTGATCCATGCTTGAAAAGGAGGGAATCTGGACAGCCACCAGAGCAGTTTTTCAGTGCTATGACAGCGCGATAATAGCAGATGTTTTGACTAAGAAGACCGATTTTTCCTGAGAACATGTTTCAGAAGTTTGTGATAGGACAACTTTCTCAAGCAGTTTGGAAAGAAAGGAAGGTTGCAAACTGTCTTGTAGTTTTGTAGGCGATTGAAATCAAGGGTTTGTTTTCTTCAAGAGAGGAGTGACAATGGCTTGTTTTCAGATAACTATCAACTGTGCCATACAGAAGACGTGGTTAATGAAGGAGGTGATGAGGGGACCAAATCATCCTGAACATGACACAGCTACATTCTCTCTACGTCCTCCACGATCAGCCATAACTTAGCGGATCGTAGCATGTCTTGGCGTAGCATACTGTAGTCGGGCGTAACGTATTATTAAGAGCGTGGGTGGGGTTTGGTTGGAGCGTGGATAGAACCCGCGGGTAGGCGCATTTCGCTTCACACATTTTGAACATGCTCAACCATACGTACGGAAAAGGAGCGTATTGGGGTCATAGTGAGAATGGTGACAACGTAGTGGGC
>CM065701.1:29697691-29710191 GCA_017654935.2 Phymorhynchus buccinoides
CTGTTTCAGATACTGAGTCATACAAGAATAGATCGATTTTCGGGATAGAAAAAACTAAGAGAGAGCATTTAGAGAAATTAGGAGTTGTTTACCTCCATTACTCGGTCAATACCATAAGCCACAAATGCAACAATGCGTCGAGCTTGAAACCGCAGGATGCCATCAGCGACTTGCTTTTTTTGTTGTTGGGAAAATAGGGTAGCCAACTGCACAAAGTGTAGAACCTGCAAAACTGTGACGTAAAATATAAAATAACATAAATTTAGAATGACACACTGCGTTCTACATGCTGTGTATCCTCCTCAAACACACGAGCGAGGGGCTGGGATCTACTTGAGGTAGAGTAACTTCCCCTTTTTGACCGATGAATTAGGCCGATGTCACTCCCCCCACACCAATGAAATTACTCCCCTTTTCATTATTTCCAAACAATTCTATTGGTTTTAGTCTATAATATAATTTTTGGTTGTAGTTAGTCTCCTATTTCTGAGAGCGCAGAGACAAGGTTTACGGAGGATGATAAACTTCTTCTATAAAGAATTCCCCAATTCGGAGCTTAATGATTCCAATCAGTTCAAAACTTCGAAGGTTTGTTATGTTTGTGTTTGTTGACGATAGTAACCCCAAATTGTCTACAATATTTGCTCAGAATATGTTCATAAATGTTTTGAACAATTTTTGCCATTAAGCAAATACATTCAGAAATAAACATCTAAAGTCCTGTTTTCGAATGAACAATCCATTTGCCTCAAAATGTCACTGGATGTTCGGTGTTATAGATTAAACCAGTCACCAGGAAATTAGGGATTTTAAGGGGAAATTAAGAAAATTCATCCGTGAATTTCTATTCTAACAACGCTTTTCACAGACAATATTCACAGAGACAGTTGTTGATGTGACGCAAAAAAGAGACAGACCGCCAAGTGGACACAGGCCATACCCGACCGGCAACAAGACATTCCGTTGATCAAGATCACACGAATGTCAAAACAGTGTTGACGATTATGTAGAAGAGTGTATTGCACTTCAAAGTGTAACATATTGAACATGTCTTTTCAAAATGTCTTCAACGTGATAGGTTGGCTGGCTTGGACTTTTTGAGGATGAGAAGAAAAGAAGAAAAAAGAAAAGTTACGTAATTATGAATGGGTCAAAAGAAATTTCAGCACAGTAAAGTGCTGAAAATGAAGGTTTATTTCTGTAAGCAGATGAGATTCGTCTTCTAATGCATTTGTGATCCCAAGTTGTTGTTTTTTTAAAATACTTATGGAGAGTTCACGTTTCCAAGATTTTGTCTCAATGTCAGAAAAGGTTCTTAAATGACAAAATACTGTTTTCGTGAACATATAATGTGAGTGGCATAAAAAAAGCACCAATTGAAACAAATGTACACTTTGCACACTTTCATGAAGCGGCAGTGGCATCGCAATAAACGACACTCTTCTATAATGAGTGTGCCTGGGCATCTCAGTTGCATGGAGCGAGCAGGCTGGCAAGAAATCTTTCAATGTAGTTGCCTAGACACCCATCACTCTCAAGACATGGCTGTATTCGCTTTTTCTTTAACCGCAAGGGAAATACTTTTTCGTCTGAAAAGAGAAAAAAAAAGTTCCTCTTACCATCGACAAATTATAATTTGTATTTGGTACTTTGTTTATACCAAATACCAAATACAAATTATCTGCGCTTACAGGCAAAAATATGGCTTATGCCCAGAACATGAGACTGTTGACTGTAGGCGTAGGCCTATGGGTCAATGAAAGAAGGCACTCGCAAGCAAGAAACTTTCTTTCCTGCTCATCGGCACTTAGCATTTAGGCTTATTTCATGTAAGTAATAGAGGCACAGCTACGCTACAACATCATGAACATTTTAAGAAATTCAAGCAGTGCACAAGAGGTGATTAAATATGATAATGCGTTTTGGAGTTTAAGACAGTCGTGCACAAGAGGTGATTATATTAACGTCTATTTCGTTTTACCCTTTGTCTTCCATTTATTCATTCTGGGCCCGATTCCAAAGTTCATACTCAGCATGTTTTGTAACCGTTTCTGTGACTAAGTAAGGCCCAGAATCCAACAGCCAATATATCTTTTGTCATAGGAAATGTTGGAAAACTTTATTTATCTGAAAGATTTAGCAACTAAATGATCGTGGGCCCCAAAGAGAAGAAGAATAAGAACTCGCAATCAATTTTATCAAAATCATTGTGAGAATCAAATGCTCATTGCTAGTGCTTTCTGTGTATATATATATATATATGTGAACAAAGCTCTTTACTTGTGCATGTGGGGGGGGGGGGGTTTATATATAAAACTCTGCGTTTTAATCTTTACAAATAAATAACCACAAAATAGGAAGATGGCATAGAAACAATAAAAAGTCGAAAAATTAGTGTTTGTTTAAATTCAATAGCATATTCAAATGATTCATGTTTAAAAATGTTTCAGTTTTTAACAGAATTGGGAAAAACCAAATGATAGATTAACTATAATAATCATACAATATTCAACATTACGCCGAAATCTGGAATTAGTCCAACAACAAAGACAACAGATCGCTTCTTGTTTAAACTGTGCATCTTTTTAAAAATTATATAATAACATCAAATGTGTGTGCTCAATTAGACATCCAACACACATACGCAGTATTCTATCATGGAAATTGTTCATAGTTTCATAGTATCGTTGCAAATCTTCTACGCAATTTCACTTACAAGTCTAATTTTTCAGGAACATTATTCACACAATCACCCGAGATTTTGAAAAACACAGCATGTGACCATACGCACAATCACGCATCGTTTTCATTTATGCTAAGTGCCTGGGTGTCATCACTGTGCTTAAGAGAACATTTTCCATTCATTCTTTGCCCATTGTTGGTGCTCGGGTATATATCACAGACATTGGAATATTTGTAAAGAATCTCCCCCAAATCCAAAATCAATGAAAGCCTTTTTTTGCTGGCCCATCTTCTGGCCCGTACAGTGGCGTTGCTCCCACGCCGCTCATTCCGAGTCCCAACACGCAGCCACACCCCAGCTTGTTCAGGTCACAGAATCCGAAACCAGCAGTCAAAGGGGAGCTACTCTATGTTAGGCCATCAGGAGGCAACCAACCGAGGAGACACTGCACTGCTGCCAAGTCACTTCAGTGGAATTCAGTGGAGCCTGTACGCAGGACACCACCTACTAAGCCCCCTACTGAAGACAATAATGTCTCAGTCACGGTGCCAGCATGAGTGAGGTCCTCCTCCGAGGGCGCCACCACGTCCGTCCAATGACAGCTCCCCAGAAAATACTGATCCCCATGACTTTGACCTGAACGCACCAAGGGCATAAACTGGATTGGTAATCGAAACTGAGGTCACCATGAGAGCAGGACATGCAAGGCCACAGAATTTGACACTTTGTTTCCTTTTTGATGATTGATGGAAATGAGGCGGATGACTATGATGATGATGATGCTATGGAGTTCCGTATCGGTCTGAGACTACGTGACAGGGCTGTATTCTACTCTTCCTTTCATATTGATATCCCGGCGTTAACCAGGCCCGATAACTACAGACACCTGCAGTGTTGGTCATGAAATTAGAGCAACACTTCTCTGAATCGCATCCATTAACCGAAGGAAGCTCAACAGTGTGGTTTCAGTCTTCCCTGGGTAGGAGTTGGTCCAGGACCGAAAAAAAACCTCGCCTCTGATGGGATTCGAACCCGTGACCTCCAAGCCAGTATACCACTACACCACGGCGACTGGGATCAATGAATGCCGTACGCTGTGAATGTGTAAAAGATTATCTTATCAAAAGTTTAGCTTTGCATTCTGTTCGAAAGATATTTTTGTGTGGATTCTCCATTTTCCCGGCAATTGCTTCAACTGTAACTAGGCTTATTATTCAAATTTTGACTATCAAATAACTTTCTTTTATATCAGAAATCATTTGGTGTTCACCATCATTTGATGTCTTCATAGATACAATTTCGAATTTTCTTTTGTCGTCATATTATGCATCCTTTTCGTCGTGTTTAATAATGATTGTATTATCTAAATGAAAAGCATCAATTCCACCTGGTGTGGATAGGTTTAAAATACATTTTCATTCACAATATCAGAAATTACAAATGCACAGAAGGAGGATAGTGAGCTGAGAGAATCAATAAATTAAATAACGTTATCATGAGAAGAAAAAATAACAAAGAGAAAGCACGAATAAGCAAGCAAACTATAAAGAAACAAACAATCAATTAGTAATAATAAATAAGTAAATAAATATAGGCCTATATGAAATCAACAATGACTTGAGCAAAAAATGAGCATCTACAAACATGCCATCTCCATTACAGTTGTGCAAAACAACTAATTATGCAAACATAAAACAAGACTTCTCATAAGTATGTAATTAAAGCAACAACAAAAATACTATTGTGATGGGGGTGGTAACGGGTAAGGGATAGGGATAAGGAGGAGTTGAATGAGGAATAAGGATCAGGATAAGGATTGGAGGGTGTTGATCAGCACACCACGCAGGCCAGGAACATATAGAGGAAACCAGACAGTTGTTTGATTTTGTTTATTTATCGGGAAATATAGCTAGGAGAGACTAAGGAAGACAGTGCAGCAAAATACATTCTGCAACAATATAAAATATACACACATAAATATAAACAAGAAATAACAATGATTAAGTATGATTGTAGGCCTTGTGCCATAGCACTCAATGTTAAACAACATGAGGAAATACAGTCACAGCAGTGGAAGGAGCTCACTGTATGACTTAAATATCATGATTAAACTGACACTGACACAAGCCTAGCTGGGGTTTGGAAACATAACATAGGTCGGTTTTACCTGACCCTATGCTTGCTTAACCCATACACAAACATTTGAGTTCATGTGAGTTAACCCAAACCAAGTATTGTAACACTGACATCATCAGATGCTGTGTTACTAAAAATAGACTACACATCACAGTAAACTGAATGAGATCAGTTTGTAGTGGGAAACTGACTAAAGGCAAATGTAGGCCTATTGAGAGTTTATCATTGAAGTAGCAAGAAACTCAATTGTAACATTCACATCATCAGATGCTATGTTACTAAAAATAGACTACACATCACAGTAAACTGAATGAGATCAGTTTGTAGTGGGAAACTGACTAAAGGCAAATGTAGGTCTATTGAGAGTTTATCATTGAAGTAGCAAGAAACTCAATCAAAAAGGAATGCCTTGTTAATACTATAGTATCAGTATTAACACAACAGCTAATCATACAATACATAGCATGGTATAAGCCTAGATCAATAATATTAATAGCATGGAAAAGAGCAAGTTAGGCTTTTAAACAACATAATGTCCGCAAAGTGCCCCTTCATTGTTTACACACAGTAAACTGACGTCACACACGAGTGGGTGTGAGGATAGACCAGAACGATCCGAACGTTCTAATTTTCAGTCTCTCAACATAAACTTTGGCCTAGTGCCTTTATTTATGAATGAACTGATGGTTCGGTGACGGGAATAGCAGTGTTCAACGGCAATGCCTAAACAACCGTTAACAGCAGTGTCTTTTGTGTGTTGATCTAGATCATCACATAGATTCACGGCAAACTCGAACGTCATAGGTTCGATAAAAAAGTAAACAAAGTTGGACTTCCTGCTGTTAACAAACATAAAAATAAATCAAATCATAGTTCAACCATCAGTACTTACAGTAGTCACTGTAGTGACATGGTAGATTCACATCAACAGCATGAATGGGCAGGCACATCAGTCAGTCGTGGCAATAGACATCAATGTTCACAGGCTAGGCCTAACATCGGTTCCGCAGTAAACGTTCATGCTGTTTACTGTTAGAGTTCATGCACAGAATCGATAGTCAGGGCGAAAGCCGCACACACACAAAAATGAACCCTAACTACTAAGAAACACATGTTATGAGAATAACACCATTAGCCTAGCCTATGTCACTAATAGGCCTATGTCACAAGAAGGCAGGCCAAGATCGAGCAGCCGATAGTGAGTGAGCCACAGGCCAAGATCGAGCAGCCGATAGTGAGTGAGCCAAAGTGGAGCTTCACTGAAAAAAGTGACTAATCCTGATACTAAAATAATAACTATTGACTAAAAAAGTGTGAACACAAATTTGAGCACTTTTATATATATACGCTTGAGAGCCGGACCGCAAGGACAGCAGTCACTGGACGCAGTGAGAATGGCTCTGTGGGTGGCTAGAGTGACCAGATCTGTGTTTGTTTGGGTTTAATCCAACACAGATATCCATGCCACTAATCATTTAAACCCTGGCATGTTGCATATGAGAAGAAAGAGGATGAACTAAGCTCTATTATGACTACTAATATAATAAGGAAATCTAACTATATATTTATAATAATTATGAAAAACCTTGTATTTTAGAGACCACTGAAACAGGTTCAAGCTACTAAATAATTAATTTATCTAAACTCATATCACATTACACCGATCTTTCATAATGGATTAATACACTAAAATAATACCTTTCTATACATATACTATGTCACTATGTTAGATGACACAGTTAAAATATAATTAGCATTCAATGTCCAGTAACAAAAATAAGCTAGCCGAAAACCCGGTTTTAGGACTGAGTCGACACCGGTGGTCAGACAAACTGTGACGTTGACACAGCGTCGGTGTAGCTTTCGTCAAATGTTCTGTTTTGACGTCAAATAAAAGTAGCTAATTTGTTTGTAGGACATTGAAAGAGTTGCTTAGTAACAAAATTATGAAAGGATGGCTTTGATAAAATAGGTTTCATAAAGATAAGAGGTGACATAACTTGGCCAGTTAGATTGCCAGATTTTAGGATAAATCAGCCATTCAATGTCTTAATTAGCAAACTAATAAAGTGCTTGGCATAACTACCATATGATTTTATTATTAGAATGACAATCAAAGAGAAGAAAAAGGCTAAATTATAAGTTTATTATTACTACTAGTTGGCCTGAGATTTGAGGGGAGGCCGTTGGAGATTTGAAAAGCCGGGTCGCATGATACGATTTGAAAAGTGACACGTCTAAAAATAGATATGATGTCATATAGCGAGGCGCGCGTGACTTGGAAAAGGTGCTAGGCACACTTGTCGTATGCTAAATAGTATTGCCTGACAGGCAGGCCTTATGAAATAGGGCACACTGTCACACTATAATACTATTATCAAAGCTATGCCCTATCCCAAAAACTTTCACAGGTTGGAAGCAATGTGGAATAAAATGGGATCACAATCTTCAGTCAGTTAATGCATCATCTGTTTCATCGTCAACACTGAGTCCACAATTCTAAGCAACATGTCACACGAGGGGGTCAATGTCCAGCCATTGCTTTCAACAACTGGTTCGCCTCCAGTGCTGTCCAACCATTCTCTAACGGATGCGACATCAGCTCAGGAAGATGACGTTTTCAAGCCCTGGGACAACCCCTACAACGTTATGACCCGACAGGACTATTTAGCGATCGAGGAGATCAGTTTCTGTTATGTCAGCCTGGGGCTGTTTTTAGTTGGGGTCCCCACTAACATCATCAACTGTGTGATCTTTTACAGACAGGGTTTGAAGGAGCGCATGAATCTCTGTCTCTTCTGCCTGGCACTCTTTGATATGCTCTTCGTCTTCTTGTTCTACGTGGTCGCCTCTTACTGCATGGTGGGCTTTGTGTACCCGGAGGTGGAACAGTGGTGGAAGTACTTTGCCCGTAAGTACTTCACAGGGGTGTACCGCGGTTTCCTGTTCTCCTCGGGATGTCTGACGGCTGTCATCGCTCTGGATCGTTGTGTGTGTGTGGTGCTACCCCTCAAGGCGACCTCTCTCATCAGGACTCGCACCATAGGCATCATCATCATCCTCATTGTGGGGCTTATGCAGTCAGCTACCATTCTCTATCCGCTCAATTTAGAGACCGGTTCTCGCACGGACCCTAACACGTCTAGAACCATTCTGTACCTGACGTCCAGCCAGTTTTACAGAAATCACAGAATGCTGTACACAGTGGTGATAGACAACCTGCTCATGGTGGTCGTGCCTTTCGTCACTTTCATCGTGGTGGTCATCAGCACTGTCGTCACTGTGCTGGAGCTCAAGCTGAGGTTACGATGGAGACAGCTGTCCTCCTCCAGTGATGGGGCTGCTGCACGACAACAGGTAGGGGTGATCATCAAGGCTGTGTTCCCCCTTCTTCTGTTCCTCATCGTCCTCCTCCTTCTCCTCCCTGTCCTACTCATCAACATATAGTTTTCAATGTAGGTTATCACTAATTGCATATTTCATAGTTTCATAGAGCAGGAAAATTATAATATATTTCGATATAAAAGAAAGGAACAGAGAAGGGGAGGGATAGGCTTAAAACCTGGATTGGGCGACGGTTATGGTAAAGAGAAAATGGAGGAAAAAAACACTGTTTGGGATGGTGTACTGACTCTGTTTGACGCAGCCAGGCACTAATATTTACATTTCAATTATAGTACATTTTTCAGAATTATTCATGGTAGCTGGTCGATATCAGTTAGCAATGGACAGTGTGTAGTTTTATATCGAAACAAAGAAATTACCATTTAAAATGATAAAATCACAATGTTGATGCAGGTATTCGAAGACAACGGAAGACACGGTTCTTGTAAGTATCTGTCTCTTTAATCTACATATGCGACAAATTTTGTAAAATCAAACACAAATAGAAATACAAAGAAAAATACGCAACAGGCACTCCCAACACAATTGTTTTCAAATTTTTAGGATAGTTTTTTAAACTGATTTTGAAAAACTAAATTGCAAAAATGGACTTTGAAAATTGAATCTGGAAGCCTTACTCTTCTTTCTCTTTTTCTCTCGATCTCTGTGGTTTTCTCTGTGTACCCCTCCAGGTGAAGTTGGTGAGCATGCTGGTGGTGGTGTCCTGTATCTACATCGTGACGGCAGCCCCTAACGTGGCCCTGGGTCTGACCCGGTCCTTGGTGCCGGAATTCCGCCACACTCGACGTTACTCCAATATCTTCCTGGCTTCTCATCTTTTCTACCTGATTTTGGCACTATTCAACTCCTCCGTCAATTTCTTCGTCTATGTCATCAGGTCCTCGCGCTTCAGAGCTCATCTTGCCGCCATGTTTGGATGCCAGTCAGCGATTGGCTCATCATCAGGTGACGTAAACCACTCAGGATCTATGGCGGCTCAGAAGTCCGTTGTTAATGTCTCCAAGTTTTTTATTCGGAGACAAGCTTGTTAATTCTACATCAACTGTATCTTGATGAAATGGGCGAACCATTTTGCCCATTTCAGGAAGTGGGTCATTTCACGGATTGGGCGTAACATATACACGTCTCACAGATTTCTGCAGAATCTACCATCACGCCCAGTCCATAAAGGTAGAAAAGATTAAATGAATAGGCTTAACGATCCCTTTTTCCTGTCCATGTCATGATATGTTAACTGGTTGTTAAAAGGTTTGGAGTTTCCTATCTAGCATTCAAAGTTCAAAGAAAATGGTGTAAATGGGCAGACTCGAGTCTTTTACACCACTTTCAAAATTTTGAAGACATTTTGTAACGATTCTTTTTCTTTTTCTTCTCCTTCTTCTTCTTCTTCTTCTTTTTCTTCTTCTTCTTCTGTTTCTTCTTCTTCTTCTTCTGCATCCCCAGGCAAAATGGCTATGATGAGTGAGGTAAGTATGCATATTGATTTCCCGTTTTTACTGGTCTCCCCACTGCATTCAGCCGTCACATTACGATTTTGGAGGAGCTCTAATCATAAATTTATTTGGAAGATTTTAAAAAAGGCAGGGGAATTTTGTGACGATATGTGAAATCAATCTGAATGTTATTAATCTATGATGTAGAAGAACAGAAAATCAATTCGAATCTGGAAAGCCCTCATAGGGACAATTGGGATTTTTTGATTTTGATCGATTTCACGTATTATAAAATATGTTCATATAATGGTGATATTAGATTTTAATTTTTTTTTAATAATGTGAGTGCGTGCTCGCGCGCACGCGTTTGTGTGTGTCTGTGACTGTGGGTCTCCTTTCCATTAGACCGTAGTGAGGTCGTGGTTACAGTCACACTTGAGGAAGATTTCGGCGACCTCGCCACGTTCTCTGAAGATGTGCCCCAAAGACTTTTACAGGCCTAACTTTGTTAATTTCTGTCGGGTTTATTTTTCAGATAAACACGTGACCACCTTAAAACACTAACTCTCTAACTATTATTATTGAAAAGGTGTTTGCTTGTTACCAGCCTCGAACAAAGTGAGCAAAGCTGGTAATGTTTTCAGTGGATTCTGAAGCCAACTATCTATCCATCAATGTATATGTATGTATGTATGTATGTATGTATGTATGTATGTATGTATGTATGTATGTATGTATCTATCTATCTATCTATCTATCTATCTATCTATCTATCTGTCTGTCTGTCTGTCTATCTATCTATCTATCTATCTATCTCTATCTATCTATTATCTATCTCTATCTATCTATTATCTATCTTTATCTATCTATCGATTATCTATCTATCTATCTATCTATCTATTTATCTATCCAGCATGGAAGATAAATGTCAGTGAATAGCTGAGCTCCATATCCCTAAACTGAAGGACTGAAAAGTTGGTGCATTTGAAATACAGAATCATTTGCATTGATAAAACTTTTCTCTGTGTCCAATGTCTGTATTTGTGAACCTCAGAAACAAACTCAGTTAACGTTAACTTTATGAATTGTTCTGTGTTCTGAAAAGAAGAAAATAATAAAATGTGCTGATTTACTTTTTCTCCCCATGGGGGAGGGACAGTGCCTTATGCAAAGACAGCTGTTTCGATCAGTGAAGATCTCATCAGTTTGCATCATCGGCCTGCAATTCCTTTTCAGAACACTGAAAAATTCATAAAGTTAACGTTAAGTGATTTTGTTTCTAAGGTTCACAAATACAGACATTGGACACAGAAAAGTTTTATCAAAGCAAAGTATTCTGCATTTCAAATGCACAAACTTTTCAGTCCTTCAGATTAGGGGTATGGAGCTCAGCTATTCACTGAGATTTCTCTTTTATACTATTTGTATCCTCAATTTGGATATCATCTCAGTAGTTGGCCCTCTCTAATCATGTCCATTATTTGTTTTAATTAAAATTTCAGAGCATTAATATTTTCGTCATTTTACATAAGATGCTTACTATTTCTGATTTAGCTTAGTGCTGATTTGCTTTTATTGTGGATTTTCGATTTGGTGCAAAGAAGACACCATTCTCTTGTAGAATGTCTTCTTGCTCAAGTTGACATCCACTGGACAGTCAAATTGCAGGCCTATCATGCAAACTGATGAGATCTTCACAGATCGAAACCTAGGACGCTCAAATTTTGCATGTACATAGGTACTAACAATATCTAGGCTCGGTTCTAAAATGAAGGTCATAGAGCAAGGCACTGGAGTCAACTTTTCAGACCTTCAGATTAGGGGTATGGAGCTCAGCTATTCACTGAGATTTCTCTTTTATGCTATTTTTATCCTCAATTTGGATATCATTTCATTAGTTGGTCCTCTCTAATCATGTCTATTATTTTTTTAATTAAGATTTCAGAGCATTATTATTTTCGTCAATTTACATAAGATGTTTACTATTTTTTGTTTAACTTAGTGCTGGTTTGCTTTAATTGTGGATTTTCGATTTGGTGCAAAGAAGACACCATTCTGTTGTAGAATGTCTTCTTGCTCAGGTTGATATCTGCTGGACTGTCAAATTGCAGGCCTATCATGCAAACTGATGAGATCTTCACAGATCGAAACCTAGGGTGCTCAAATGTTGCATGTGGATAGGTACTAAAAATATCTAGGCCAAGTTTCGAAAATGAAGGTCATAGAGCAAAGGTCAAGGTCACTGGAGCCGAAGATATATTTTAACACATTTATACAAAGGAGAGAGAGAAAAGACTGCTATACTACACCAGCCTAACCAGAGGTTCAGCCAGGCGTGACGGCTGAGTCATGTCTTTGTCACAACTCTCTGACGGCCCCTACAGGGCTCTTTGTTACATGTTGAGCAAGAAAAGGGGTGTGATGTGATTTTGACGTGCTTACGAAAATCAAGTGTAATTTAATGCAACAAAAAGCGCTTTTTCTGAATGTGCCCGTTTCAGTTATTGCACACAATAAGCTTTAAATCAATACCAAACACTTGATATCTTATTTAGTTAGTTAACCTGGAAAAAATTCAGGTGATTCTTTTGTTGTTACCAGCCGCGAACGAAGAAAGCCAAGCTGGTAATGTTTCCAGTGCATTCTGAAGCAAACTATGACTGACTATGTTAACACGATAACGTTTGAACTGAGGGACCTAGGACGCTCAAATTTTGTATGCGGATAGGTACGAATATTTATAGGCCAAGTTTGAAAATAAAGGTCGTATAGGTCAAGGGTCAAGGTCACTGGAGCCACAAATGCGGCCAAACACCTGGCACAGTAACGAAGGGACCTAGGAC
>CM065701.1:29715191-29725784 GCA_017654935.2 Phymorhynchus buccinoides
TTTATAAAGCTCTGCGTTTTAATCTTTGGAAATAATTAACCACAACAACAAAAAAGATGACATAGAAACATTTTAAGTCCAAAAAAGTAGTGTTTATCAAAATTCAATATATAGCATATTCTAATGATTCATCTTTTACAAATGTATCATTTTTTAGCTGAATTGGAAAAAAAGCAAAATGATAGATAAACTAAAATAATCATACAATTTTCAACATTACACCGAAATCTGAAATTAGTCCAGCCACCAAGACAACAGATCCCTTCTCGTTTAAACAGTACATCTTTTTAAAATAATAACATCAAAGATGCAACATAAATGTGTGTGCTCAATTGGACATCCAACAAACATACGCAACATTCTATCATGGAAATTGTTCATAGTGTCATAGTATCGTTGCAAAGTTTCTAAGCAATTTCACTTACAAGTCTAATTTTGAGGAACACTATTCACACAATCACCCGAGATTTTGAAAAACACAGCGCGTGACCATACGCACAATCACGCGTCGTTTTCATTTATCCTAAGTGCCTGGGTGTCATCATTGTGCTTAAGAGAACATTTCCCATTCATTCTTTGCCACTTGTTGGAGCTCGGGTATATATCACAAACATTGGAATATTTTTAAAGAATCTCCCCCAAATCCAAAATCAATGAAAGCTTTTTTTTGCTGGCCCATCTTCTGGCCGCATAGTGGCGTTGCTCCCACGCCGCTCGTTCCAAGTCCCAACACGCAGTCATACCCCAGCTTGTTCAGGTCGCAGAATCCGAAACCACCAGTCCAAGGGGAGCTAATCTATGTTGGGCCGTCAGGAGGCAACCAACCGAGGAGACACTGCACTGCTGCTGAGTCACTTCGGTGGAGTTGAGTGGAGCCTGTTCAGGACACCACCTACTAAACCCCCTACTGACGACACTATTCTCTTAGTCGCGGAGCCAGCGTGAGTGAGGTCCTCCTCCGAGGGCACCACCACGTCCATCCAACGACAGCTCCCCAGAGCATACTGATCACCATGACTTTGACCCGAACGCACCAAGGGCATAAGCTGGATTGGTAATCGAAACTGAGGTCACCATGAGAGCAGGACATGCAAGGCCACAGAATTTGACACTTTGTTTTTCTTTTTGATGATTGATGGAAATGAGACGGATAACGACGGTGATGATGGTGCTATGGTGTTCCGTGTCGGTCTGAGACTACGTGACAGGGCTGTATTCTACGCTTCCTTTCATAATGATATCCCGGCGTTAACCAGGCCTGAGAACTACAGACACCTGCAGTATTGGTCATGAAATTAGAGCAACACTTCTCTGAATCGGTTCCGTTAACTGGATGAAGCTCAACCGTGTGGTTTCAGTCTTCCCATTGAGCCAATAGCCACTCACTCTGGGTAGGAGTTGGTCCAGGACCGAAACAAAACCTCGCCTTTGATGGGATTCGAACCCGTGAATCCAAGCCAGTATACCACTAAACCACGACGGCTGGCATCAATGAAAGCCTTACCCTGTGAATGTGTAAAAGATTATCTTATCAAAAGTTTAGCTTTGTTTTTTGTGGGAAATTTTTTTTTCTGGATTCTCCATTTTCCCGGCAATTGCTTCCACTGCAACTAGGCTTATTATTCAAATTTTGAGTATCAAATAACTTTCTTTTTTTTATCAGAAATCACTTGGTGACCATCATCATTTGATGTCTTCATAGATACAATTTCGAATTTTCTTTTGTTGTCATATTATGCATCCTTTTCGTCGTGTTTAATGATTGTATTATCTAAATGAAAAGCATCAATTCCACCTGGTGTGGATAGGTTTAAAATACTTTTTTTTCACAATATCGGAAATTACAAATGCACAGAAAGAGGATAGTGCGCTGAGAGAATTAATAAAATTAAATAACGATATCAAGAGGGGAAAAAACAAACCAGAAAGCACGAATAAACGAACAAACTATAAAGAAACTTAAACAAACAATTAAATAGTAATAATAAATAAGTAAATAAATATAGGCCTATATGAAATCAACAATGCCATCTCCATTACAGTTGCGTCAAACAACTAATTATACAAACATAAAACAATATTTGTGATAAGTATGTAATTAAAGTAAAAACAAAAATACTACAATAGTATTCTAAAAGCTATGCCCTATCCCAAAATGTTTCACAGGTTGGAAGCAATGTGGAATAAAATGGGATGATAATCTTCAGTCAGTTAATGCATCATCTGTTTCATCATCAGCACTGAGTCCACAAAGCTAAGCAACATGTCACACATGGAGATCAATGTCCAGCCATTACTTTCAACAACTGGTTCGCCTCCAGTGCTGTCCAACCATTCTCTAACGGATGCGACATCAGCTCAGGAAGATGATGTTTTCAAGCCCTGGGACAACCCCTACAACGTTATCACCCGACAGGACTTTTTAACGATCGAGGAGATCAATGTCTGTTATGTCAGCCTGGGACTGCTTTTAGTTGGGGTCCCCACTAACATCATCAACTGTGTGATCTTTTACAGACAGGGTTTGAAGGAACGCATGAATCTCTGTCTCTTCTGCCTGGCGCTCTTTGACATGCTCTTCGTCTTCTTTTTCTACGTGGTTGCATCTTACTGCATGGTGGGATTTGTGTACCCGGAGGTGAAACAGTGGTGGAAGTACTTTGCCCGTAAATACTTCACGGGGGTGTACCGCGGGTTCCTGTTCTCATCAGGATGTCTGACGGCTGTCATCGCTCTGGATCGTTGTGTGTGTGTGGTGCTACCCCTCAAGGCGATCTCCCTCATCAGGACTCGCACCATAGGCATCATCATCGTCCTCATTGTGGGGCTTATGCAGTTAGCTACCGTTCTCTATCTGCTCAATTTTGAGACCGGTTCTCGCACGGACCCTGACACGTCTAGAACCATTCTGTACCTGACGTCCAGCCAGTTTTACAGAAATCACAGAATGCTGTACACAGTGGTGGTAGACAACCTGCTCATGGTGGTTGTGCCTTTCGTCACTTTCATCGTGGTGGTCGTCAGCACTGTCGTCACTGTGCTGGAGCTCAAGCTGAGGTTACGATGGAGACAGCTGTCCTCCTCCAGTGATGGGGCTGCTGCACAACAACAGGTAGGGGTGATGATCAAGGCTGTGTTCCCTCTTCTTCTCTTCCTCATCGTCCTCCTCCTACTCCTCCCTGTCCTACTCATCAACATATAGTTTTCAATGTAGGTTATCACTAATGGTATTTTTGATAGTTTGAATAGTTTCCAAAATGTGTACATACTAAAGACGAAACAGTTGGATATTATGTTGTTGTCATACCCTGGCTAAAAGACTCCAGTTATCATCCCAACATCCGAAGCACTTGAACACTATGGTGCAAATGCACCAGCTAGGGATGAGAACATTATGTTTGTGACCGTTTTTGATTACCCCTCCACATGGCCAGCTACACTCCGACTTTGTGGGAAGTTAGATATGATAAACCAGTCAAGATCTAAGTGTTTTTTCCCCCACGATTGTTTTCTTTATCAGAGAGCAGGACAATTATAAGCTAAGGGGTATCAAAGATTCTAGATTCTCTAAGAAAATTATATTTCGATATAAAAGAAAGGAACAGAGAAGGGGAGGGGACATGGTTGAAACCTTGAGGGGTCGGGTGCAGGATTGGGCGACGGTTATGGTAAAGGGAAAATGGAGAGAGAAAAAAACACTGTTTGGGATGGTGTACTGACTCTGTTTGACGCAGCCAGGCACTAATATTTACATTTCAATTATAGTACATTTTTCAGAATTATTCATGGTAGCTGGTCGATATCAGTTAGCAATGGACAGTGTGTAGTTTTATATCGAAACAAAGAAATTACCATTTTAAAATGATATAATCAACAATGTTGATGCATGTATTCGAAGACAACGGAAGACACGGTTCTTGTAAGTATCTGTCTCTTTAATCTACGAACAAGACACATTTTGTCAAATCAAATACAAATAGAAATACAAAGAAAAATACGCACCAGGCACTCCCAACAATGTTTTTTTGCGAATTTGTAGGATAGTTTTTTAAACTGATTTTGAAAAACTAGACTGCAGAAACGGACTTTGAAAATTTAATCTGGAAGCCTTACCCCTCTTTCTCTTTTTCTCTCGATCTCCGTCGTTTTCTCTGTGTACCCCTTAGGTGAAGTTGGTGACCATGCTCGTGGTGGTGTCCTGTATCTACATCGTGACGGCAGCCCCTAACGTGGCCCTGGGTCTGACCCGGTCCTTGGTGCCGGAATTCCATCACACACGACGTTACTCCAATATCTTCCTGGCTTCTCATCTCTTGTATCTGATTTTGGCCCTATTCAACTCCTCCGTCAATTTCTTCGTCTACGTCATCAGGTCCTCGCGCTTCAGAGCTCATCTTGCCACCATGTTTGGATGCCAGTCAGCGATTGGCTCATCGTCAGGTGACGTAAACCACTCGGGATCTATGGCGGCTCAGAAGTCCGTTGTTAATGTCTCCAAGTTTTTTATTCGGAGACAAGCTTGTTAATTCTACATCAACTGTATCTTGATGAAATGGGCGAACCATTTTGCCCATCTCAGGAAGTGGGCCATTTCACGGATTGGGCGTAGCATATACACGTCTCACAGATTTCTGCAGAATCTTCCATCGCGCCGAGTCCATAAAGGTAGAAAAGATTAAATGAATAGGCTTAACGATCTCTTTTCCTGTCCATGTCATTATATGTTAACTGGTTGTTGAAAGGTTTTGAATTTCCTATCTAGCATTCAAAATTCAAAGAAAATGGTGTCAATGGGCAGACTCGAGTCTTTTACACAACTTTCAAAATTGTGAAGACATTTTCTAACGATTCCTTTTTCTTCTTCTTCTTCTTCTGCATCCCCAGGCAAAATGGCTTTTATGGGTGAGGTAAGTATGTATATTGATTTCCCGTTTTCACTGGTCTCCCTGCTGCATTCAGCCGTCACATTACGATTTCGGAGGAGCTCTAATCAGAGATTTATTTGGAAGATTTAAAAAAGGCAGGGGAATTTTGTAACGATAAATTATGTGAAATCAATCTGAATGTTACTAATCTATGATGTAGAAGAACAAAAAATCAATTGAAAACTGGAAATCCCTCATAGGGAAAATTGGGATTTGATTTTGATCGATTTCACGTATTATAAAGTCTGTTCATATAGTGGAGATATTAGATTTAATTTTTTGCTTAAATGTGAGTGCGTGCTTGCGCGCACGCGTGTGTGTGAGCATACACGCGTGTGCAAGTATGTGTATATATGTGAGCAGGAAAGACAGCTTGATAAAAGAATAGATGGGAGAAGAAAAACCAATCAAACAACTCAATTAAACTTTAAACTAGCGCACTGATTACAACAATTTACAGATTTCAAAGAAAAAAACTGGGGATGACCATGCTTCACACTTCTTATAATTATTGCTTGATCGCCATGTTACCGTTGTGTCCCAGCTGGGCATAAGACATGCCGCAGTACCATCAACATGTTGCAGTTGACACGCAACAATTGTGCTGAGTGCTGTCCCAAGTCTGGTGCTTGTGATCATGGCTTGGCCCCTTAACACCCCATCACACAATAATAATAATAATAATAATAATAACTCTTGTATAGCGCCGTTCTCCTGGCGCAGCAGGACTCACAGCGCTTTACAAAAAAAACATACATACAATAATCATGAAGAAAAACAACATAATTATACAAAAGTGGAAACACAACCATAAAAAAAAATCCATGAAAAAAACAACCCAATTAGCCCATTATCGCACTGCACGCACACATAGACCAACTCAGCAAAAACTCACAGAGGGTGAACTGAAGGGGAGAAGACACAGGAGATCAACAGAGGTATTTTTTGAAGAGAACAGTTTTCAGTCCAGTTTTGAAAGAAGACAAAGATGGAGAGCTGCGGAGAGAGGAAGGGAGGTTGTTCCAGATGTGTGGTGCTTGGAAACGGAAAGCTCTGTTTCCAACTGTTTTGTATTTGGTGACAGGTGTGCAAAGAAGTTTAAGGCTACTTGATCTGAGGTTGCGTTCTGGTGTGTAGGCAGAGAGAAGAGAGGAGAGGTAGTCTTCGAAGTAGCGATAGGCAAGAGTGGCCACTTTGTACTCTACTCTAGCGTCAACAGGGAGCCAGTGCAGCTGTCTCAGCAGGGGTGTCGCTGAATCAGTCTTACGCTTTCTGAGCACAACCATGGCAGCAGCATTCTGGACTCTCTGAAGACGCTTGACAGAAGAGAGAGGGAGACCTGCAAGGACTGCATTGCAGTAATCAAGCCTGGACAGTATGAGAGAAACAGCAAGTTGTGTAGCAGCTTCAAGTAATAAGTATGAACGAATGGAACAAAGTCGCTGAAGATGATAGAATGTTGAACGACAGACAGATGAAATATGTTGATCGAATGAGAGAGATTCATCCAGACAGACACCTAGATACTTTACTGACTTTTGAAAAGGTACTGAATCATCTGACAAGGTCAAAGTATCACGCTTTATCACCGAGAGGCGGTTTCGGTTTCCGACAGCTAACAACTCAGTCTTGTCCTCATTCAACTTGAGTCTATTCTTATCCATCCATGATTTGACATCAGACAAGCATTGCTCCGTTTGATGGGACACCACAGGGAAATCAGAAACAGGGGCGGGCTTATTTATCTCAGTGTCATCAGCGAACTTATGATAATCAAAATGATTATTTTCAATGACATCTGAAAGAGGCTGGGTGTACAGAGTGAAGAGAATGGGGCCTAACACCGACCCCTGAGGGACACCACAACACAGCAGAGAGGGCTTGGAGGACAGACCATTGACCACAACCGAATTAGAACGTCCAGACAGGTATGAGCTGAACCAGTTTAGAGCAGTAGAACTGATACCAAAGGAGGCGGACAAGCGTTCAAGGAGAATGGCATGATCGATTGTGTCGAAAGCAGACGACAGATCAATGAAGGCAACAACAGACACAAGGTTCTGATCCATGCTTGAAAGGAGGGAATCTGTGACAGCCAACAGAGCAGTTTCAGTGCTATGACAAGCGCGATAAGCAGATTGTTTTGACTCAAGAAGACCATTTTCCTGAAGATGTTGCAGAAGTTGTGATAGGACAACTTTCTCAAGCAGTTTGGAAAGAAAAGGAAGGTTGTAAACTGGTCTGTAGTTTTGTAGGAGATTGGAATCAAGGGTTGGTTTCTTCAAGAGTGGAGTGACAATGGCTTGTTTCAGATAGCTATCAACTGTGCCAGACAGAAGACTGTGGTTAATTATGGAGGTGATGAGGGGGACCAAATCATCCTGACATGACACAGGCTACATTCTCTCTACGTCCTCCACGATCAGCCAGAACGTAGCGGATCGTAGCATGGTCTTGGCGTAGCATACTGTAGTCGGGCGTAACGTATTATTAAGAGCATGGTGGGGTTTTGGTCAGAGTGTGGAGAGCGCCCGAGGGTAGGCTACGATTTCGCTTCACACATTTTGAACATGCTCAAACCATACGTACGGAAAAGGAAGCGTAGTGGGGTCATAGTGAGAATGGTGACAACGTAGTGGCAGCGTGGTGAGTGCGTGGACAGCAGAAATAGTGGCCGAATACTGAGAACGTGGCGGCAGCGTATAGGGCCCGTTCCAAGAGCGTGGCTCGATCTTCCATTTGTCTCAGCTGTGGGTCTCCTTTCCATTAGACCGTAGTGAGGTCGTGGTTACAGTCACACTTGAGGAAGATTTTGGCGACCTCGCCACGTTCTCTGAAGATGTGCCCAAAAGACTTTTACAGGCCTAACTTTGTTAATTTCTGTCGGGTTTATTTTTCAGATAAACACGTGACCACCTTAAAACACTAACTCTCTAACTATTATTATTGAAAAAGTGTTTGCTTGTTACACAGCCTCGAACAAAGTGAGCAAAGCTGGTAATGTTTTCACTGCTGTCTGATGGCTATCTATGTCTGTATGTATGTATGTATGTATCTATGTATGTATGTATGTTATGTATGTATCTATCTATCTCAGCTCTCTCTCAGCTCTCTACCTATCTATTCTAGCATGGAAGATAACTGTCAGTGAATAGCTGGAAGGCTCCAATCTCCGCTAAACTGAAGGACTGAAAAGTTGGTGCATTAGAAGAAATGCCGAATGGTTTTGCTTTTGATAAAACTGTTCTCTGTGTCGAATGTCTGTATTTTGTGACACCCCAGCAAAACAACTCAGGTAAACGTTCACTTTATGAATTGGCTGCTGTGTTCTGAAAAAAATAAGAAAATACTAAAATGTGGCTGAGTTACTTTTTCCTTCTCCCAATGGGGGAGGGACAGTGTGCTTATGCAAAGACAGCTGTTTCGACAGCAAGTGAAGGTCTCATCAGTTAGCATAATCGGCCTGCAATTTCTTTTGTGTCAGAACACTGACCATTCATAAAGTTAACATTAAGTCATTTTGTTTCTGAGGTTCACAAATACAGACATTGGACACAGAAAAGTTTTATTAAAGCAAAGCAAAGTATTCTGCATTTAAAATGCACAAACTTTTCAAAAAAAAAGTCCTTCAGATTAGGGAGCTCAGCTATTCACTGATATTTCTCTTTCATACTATTTTTTATCCTCAATTTGGATATCATCTCAGTAGTTGGCCCTCTCTAGTCCTGTCTATTAGGTTTTTTAATTAAAGTTTTAGAGCATTATTATTTTCGTCATTTTACATAAGATATTTACTATTTCTGGTTTAACTTAGTACTGTTTTGCTTTTATTGTGGATTTTCGATTTGATGCAAGGAGGACATCATTCTCTTGTAGAATGTCTTCTTGCTCAAGTTGATAACCACTGGACAGTCAAATTGCAGGCTGATCATGCTAACTGATGAGATCTTCACAGATCGAACCTATGATGCTCCATGTTGCCTGTGGGATAGGTACTAAGGATATCTAGGCCTGGTTCGAAAATGGTCATTGGTCAAAGGTCATGGTCACTGGAGCCGAAGATATATTTTCACACATTTTATACAAAGGAGAGAGAGAGAAAAGACTGCTATACTACACCAGCCTAACTAGAGGATCAGCCAGGCGTGACGGCCGAGTCATGTCTTTGTCACAACTCTCTGATGGCCCCTACAGGGCTCTTTGTTACATGTTGAGCAAGAAAAGGGGTGTGATGTGATTTTGACGTGCTTACGAAAATCAAGTGTAATTTAATGCAAGAAAAATCGTTTTTTTCTGAATGTGCCCGTTTCCGTTATTACACACAATAAGCTTTAAATCAATACCAACACTTAATATCTTATTTAGTTAGTTAGCGGGCATAGTTAATTTTTGAAATGATTAAAAGAGATACTTATAACCCACTCTCCAGACTCACGCCTCTCCATCCATATATTCATATACAATGACACCACTCCATTTATGTCCAATTTTAGGCCGCTGATGTTTATTCAGAGACAAACAATGTTAAACAAAACAAATTCAAAACACTTTTCACAAAATATTATGGTACATTAAAACAAATTCCAGAACATATTCAAGAAGAGAAACTGTCAATTTTTTGGTCGCTGATTCTTAGTTCTATTCAGCGACAAAACAATGTTACACCAAAACAACATCATCCATCCATTATGTTACACAAAATCAAAACCCAAAATAATTTTTTCCCAAAACATTCTGAACATTTTTTATCATTAAAATTGCAAGGTCCTTATATGTTGGCAAATATTGATTCAGACCTTTTTTCCCCAAATGGACAAACAAAGGAAAAAATTCTGCAAAACACAGAAAAATATTTTTTACTTCTACTATGTATCCTCACACGAACAACCATCCCAACATTATTTTTACGCCTACATAACCCTGATTGACCATGACCCCAGTTATTTATGTCGGAAATGCCACATGAGGGGCCCCTACCCTTCCTTAATCGGGTTCGGGTCCGTCGCCGCCACCACACAAAAAGAACTGCTAAGTAGGGTTGGAACTCCCTTCGTGTCACCGCTGACCCATCGTCTTGCTAAACAAAGGACCAGAGAGCGCTCCATGCAACTGCAAATACTGGCCCAACCACCTGACTGGACAGTTAGGGAAATCTGGCATGGCACAGATTGTATGTCGTGCCACTTGACTCCTACTGTTTGCAGGTTTTGAAAATGATCTGAACACTCGCTGTCGTAACCTGCACGTTGTGCAATTTGAGGTTAATTGGAGAGGCAGTCATCTCTCCAACCTGTACAGTCTTCGTACTCCCTGTAGGAGATTTTTAAGCAAAAACAATCTGCTGGGTCAGGGAGAGAAACCCATTGATGCCCATGCATATGCTGAAAATGGAGGAAAACATAGATTAGGATGTAGCCTGCCATCAATATCTGCTGGGTCAGGGAGAGAAACCCATTGATGCCCATGCATATGCTGAAAATGGAGGAAATCATAGATTAGGATGTAGCCTGCCATCAATATCTGCTGGGTCAGGGAGAGAAACTCATTGATGCTCATGCATATGCTGAAAATGGAGGAAATCATAGATTAGGATGTAGCCTGCCATCGTAACTGAACTTCAAACATACCATATTCGAACCTTCTATAAATGACATTGTCTGCTGTCCAT
>CM065701.1:29726284-29756284 GCA_017654935.2 Phymorhynchus buccinoides
TGTAACCAAGTTATTTATGGCGCCGTTCGAGTGCAAAGTGAAAGTATTGCTACAACAATACGGACGCCAATTTCATATCCTTATTATCCATTATATTCTGTATATTATTTTGCCTTAATAATTATTTTTTTAATAAATCAGTTGTTTTTTGTGGAAGTTTGGCGCTGTCGGTTTGTAGCTGCGATCGGTGCTTCCATAGTTCTTCATATCAGTTACTGCAGATTGTCTAAGTATAAACGGATAGAACAAATAATGGTAATACAAAAAATTCACGACCTTTGTATAAAGCCATATGGAAAAATGAATGTCAATAATTGTGCGATTAGAATACATTTTTTTGCTTTGTTGATTTTAAAAGTGGTTGGTGCTGGCTTCATACTATCAAGACCGTGCAATGTTTCTGTCTTCGATAATATGAGAGGATGGTCAGGCCCTGCCTTCGGCTCATACGAAAGTCCAAACCACTACAAATTACATAACCATCGTCAGTTTTCCTTTCTTCCTTCTTCACCACCTCTCCCCGACGTGATACTGAGTACAAATATACGCATGCAGCTTAACTGCTTTCTGATAGATAGAAAAAAACGCACTGAACAGATCTGCAACGTCACTGAACATACACAAACAACACTACATCGAACAAGTGTAATGTACGTTATTTATTCACAAGGGACAAAACAGACTACTGAATATTTCGGCGAATGCGCCTTTATGCAACAACAAGAAAACAGGCCAAACGCAAAGGATAAAAAAGCAGACAACAAAAGGAGCAAAAAATCGAACATTTTGATCTACAAGAGTAGCAGGGGAAGTATTTTTTGATCTTGTTGATTTTTGCTCATTTTGTTGCCTGCTTTTTACAAAAATCCCTTTGCTATATTTGACTGTTTCTGTTTTCTGTTTGTTTGATAAGCGCATTCGCGCGAAATATTCAGTAGTTCTGTTTTGTATCTTGTGAATAAATAAACGTCACTTTACACTTGTCGTGTAGTTGTTTGTGTGTTGTTGCTTTCTGAAGGCAAAACGAGAGACCAAATATCCAAGTAATGCTAATTCTCTAGTCTGGGATTGGCGCTCAGAAAAGAATTTAGTCGACGAACAAAAAAGGACGAAACTATGTAAGATTAGCAACCAACTCGGAGAAAATAACTGCTAATTCATTATATAAAAACGTGTTATTGATTAGCTACGACAAATACAATGTTGTTTTAGCGGAGGGGGCGGCGTCCGGACTACATATGAGACCATTCTATACATTGTGACAATAAAGGTGATTTTGCTTTGAGCTAGACTAACCATATGAGTGCCATTCTACACGATTGGTACATAAAGGTGATTTGTTTTGAGGCAGATACGCATATGAGCCATTCTGATACATTGGTGAGCATGAAAGGTGAATTTGTCTTTGAGGTCAGACTACTCATATGACCATTCTATACCATTGGTGCGCAATTAAAGGTGCTTTGCTGAGGCAGAGCTACAGCTATGAGCATTCATCGCTTGGTGACTAATAAGAGGTGATTTGCTTTTGAGGCAACTACCATATGAGCGCATCTATACATTGGTGACAAATAAGGTGATTTGTTTGAGGCATATTACATATGAGTCCATTCGATACGATTGGTGACAATAAAGTGATTTGCTTTGAGGCAGACTTACAATGAGCCATTCTATACATTGTTGACATAAATGGTGATTTGCTTGAGGCAGACTTACCATATGAGCCATTCTATACCATTTGTGGACAATAAAGGTGTGTGCTTGGAGGCTAAACTACTCATATAACGTCCATTCTATACGCATTGTATACATAAAGTTAATTCTCTTTCGACACTTATAATTAATAGCCTGATTTGAAAAGAAGAGGTGTGCATTTCTGAAATGAATGATAAATGTCAAGGAATGCAGACTAATTGGGTTAGTATAACGATAATAGATTAGCATGTTAAGAAAATCGCGAGCAGCTTAGCAAATTGCCAGTAACTTGGCATTAAAAAAGGCCACAAACATAAACAAAACTGGGACTACACTAGCGCCAAGTTATGCCCAGAAGACAATCATCTGCGCAAACAATGCAGCAAACTCAATAAAACGCACGCCAGCTCATAACAAAACTGAATTAATTCTTTAACATTAAGTTCATTCCAAAAAATGCATTAATCCATCACGAGTTTCAGTCAACAAAATGCCGCCTTTCAACAACTTCCCCGCTCCTCTTGAAATCGTCACACTCAGATCATGCTTTTGGAAAATCACAGTACACATTACTGATTTTGTTTTTGCGCGGATGCCTTTCTCTGCGATGTGCCACATCACCTACCAAAATTGAAGCGTTCGTTAAGCGGTAGGCGGGAGAATATCTTTGACAGACGAAAGAACACGACAAAACTGTTGACTGAACTCGTCTCTGATTAATGTATTTTTGGAATGAACTTAAAGTAAAAGATAAATTCAGTTTGTATGAGCTGTGCGTTTTTATGAGTTCGTTAGTTTACGAGATTATTGTCTTTCTCAGTTCTGGGCGCTTATCTTTGTCGCTAGTTTGCTTTGTACTTGTAAGAATTCCAAGAGGCAGTGTTTCTGAATGGAACTAACATTCGCTCTTTAATTTGTGAACGAAGACAACAAATATTTTATAAAATAGATACTAATCCAGGAAAATAAGTCTGATTTATCAATGTATTGTGTTTACTAACATGTCAAAAAGCTTACCGCTCTTGAATGTAGTGTGACACATTGATGAATGTTTCCAAGTGAATCTATCTTTGATGGAAGGAAAAGCTTTGAAAATTTTAGATAGCGGAGAACAGGTCTGGTCATGAGCAGTGGTTTCATATACGACGTATTCGAAGCATGAACACAAAACAAGGTTACCATCGTAACTTGAGTGACGAGCTTCTAATATCTATCTCTTCCTTCGCCAGGGTTAACACATATCGACAGAAAAGAAAAAAAATTACCCCCTCAAGTTTTGCTTTTGGTCTTATGTTTTTAATTTGGGTTAGCTCTCCTCCGTTTTATTTGTCACCATATGCAAAGAATGACTCTTATTGTTAACCTAGGGCCTGTATTCACGTTGAGGATATTATAGGAAAAAAAAAAAAAAAACTATGCCGTGATCTTAGATTCTTTAAGTAGTTATGATTTATGAACTTTAGAAGGACTTCTAAGTATCATGACTGACGTAAGTCTCATACTATCTCAATGTGAAATAGGCCTGGGTGCAGAGATGAGATGAAACTTTGGCAAACTGTTGAAAGACTACATAGTGCTCGGAATCCTAAAACGTAAATATATGGCTATGACCACACAATGCCGGGCTCTGTGTTCTCCTAGTTGCCTTGGACGCTCAGCTTGTTCAATCCCACAACGTGGAACTCAACTTGTGGACAAGAGTCTTTGGAATATACTAGAATCTTCGTAATCCTATACTTGTCACAGCTGATCGAATTCTCCTGTGGAATACGGAGCTTTCATAAGCAAGCTTTCACTATAGTGCTGATTGTCAGAGATATTACAGTTTTTAGCGATCAGGAAGGTGGGATGGTGAGCGAAAAAACGTTGGTAGATACTAACCTCTGCTAGAATCTCCTGTTCTTCAGACAGAATTACATAACCTGCCATAATGGCTTCGGCAGAAGAGGCTATTCACTCCTATTCTCTGATTGGTTGAGTTCCTTATCCAACACCTACAGCGCTAGTTCCATGGAGAAAGTTGATGGTCATCACCATTATCTTCCACGCATCGATTACTCTCCTTGCCTTCATCATTACCCAAGCGGATGACGTCAGCCAACAAGTGCCTTTCTGCCATGGGACAACCCGTATAACGTCATCACACTGCAGGATTATCATTGGTCGAGAAGATCTGTTGTTATGCTTAGCCTGTGCCGTTTTTATCGGGGTTCTGCCAACATTATCAAGCTGCATAGTGTTTTTTAGACAGGGCTTGATGAGGCGGATGATCTCTGTCTGTTCTTTCTGGCGCCTCGTGATTTGCGTCGTCTTCTTTTTAATCGTCGCGTCTTCCTATCATGTGGGTACTTCGTCCTGAATTGAGCAATGTGAATTGTTCACCCGTAAGAACTTCACGTATCTACCGCGGGTTCCTGTACTCCTTACAGGACTGTCTGACGGCTGTCATCGCTCTGGATCGTTGTGTGTGTGTAGTGCTACCACTCAAGGCGACTCTCTCTCATCAGGACTCTCACCATAGTCTCATCATGCGCCCTCATTGTAAGCTCATCCATTTGGCCTCGGTGCTGTACCCCTGCATCTTAGAGATACGGTTCTCGCACGATACATGACACAGGTAGGACGCATTCTGTCCCTCTGACGCCAGCGAGTTTTACCTGAGGCTACAGAACGCTGCCAATGTGGTGGGAACATCCTGATCATGGTGTCACGACGTTCGTCAGCTTTCATCGATGGTGGTTCGTCTAGCACTAGTCCGTCACTGTGCTGGAGCTACAGCTGAGGTTTAGCGATGGAGACAGCTGTCCTCGCTCTCTGATGGGGCTGCTAGGCACGAGACGACAGGTAGATTTAGGTATTAGTATTATTAGGTATTAGGTACTTTATAGTCACAGAGGCGTCTCTGTGAAATTCGGGTTAGCTCTCACCTGGAGAGCCACGTCGCGCCAGAGGCGCGCCACCAAATGTTTTTTGTTTTCTTTTTTGCATGCCGATTTTTGTGTGACTCGAGGAAGGAAGGGGGGTGGTGGTGGGGTGGGGGTGGTGGGGGGTAAATTTGACGCAAATGAGCAACGTTTTTGTTGCCAACTGATTAACGTGTGCTAATGGCTGGCACAATCATGGACGCTCGGATATGTCGTCTCATCCGAAATACTACTATGATCAAGGCTGTGTTCCTCTTCTCTGCTCCCCTTTCTGTTGTCGCTACTCTGGCAACATGTAGGTTTCATATGTAGTTATCACTATTTGTAGTATTTGATAGTAAATTTGGATTTAGTTTAGAATATTTTGGCATAAAAGTGTAGATAGCTATATCCCTAAACAGTAGTATATGTTTTGTCATGACCGTTGCATAAACGTAACTCCAGGGATCATCCAACGTCCGAAGAACTTGAACACTATGGTGCCTAAATGCCAGCTAGGATGATAACTATTACTTGTGTGACTGTTTTTATTACTCGTTACCCTCCACATGGTCAGATACACTCGCGACTTCGGGGAAGTACGATATGATAACGTCAGTCAAGATTTATATTGTGCTTTTTTTTTACCATGGATACATTATTTGCATTTATCAACGAGCAACATTATAAAGTTAAGGGGTATCAACGATCCTGAATCTTTCGATATCAAAGAAAGGAACCGAGAGGGAGGGATAGGGTTTAAACGTGGGGGTCTGGTGTCAGGATTGTGGCGACGGTTATGGTAAAAGAGAAAATGGAAAATAAAGATCACTGTTTGGGATGGATGTATCTGACTCTGTTTGACGCAGGCAGGCACTATATTTACTGCAATTATAGTGACATTTTTCGAATATTCTATGGTTCATCTGGTCGATATCAGTTAGCAATGACAGGTGTAGTTTATATATTGAAAACATAATAATATTAATATTTTAAAATGATAAATGTTGATGCGGTATTTGAATGACACTTGGAAGACGACGGTTTCTTGTTAAGTATCTGTCTCTTTAATCGACTAATACGACAAATTTTGTAAAGCAAATACAATAGAGATAACAAAGTAAAAGACGCACAGGCACTCCCAACATTTTCTCGAATTAGATTAGTTATCTATAATGCTTATTTGGAAAAGCTAACTGCTCAGAAAGGACTTGAAAATTTAATCTGGAAACCTTACTCCTCTTTTCTGGTTTTACTCTCTCCTTCGTCTCTTATTATACGCTTAGGTGAAGTTGTGAGTGCGTGCCTGGTGTGGTGTGCCTGTCTCTACATCGTCGACGGCAGGCCCCTAACGTGGCTCCTGGTTCTGAACATACCGTCCTTGGTGCCGAAGTCCATCACATCCGACGTTACTCTAACATCTTCCTGCTTCCTCCTCTCTTGTATCTATTGATTTTGGCCATGATCAATTCCTCTGTCGATTTTTTTGTCTAATCTTCATCAGGTCCTCGCGCTTCAGAGCTCATCTTGCCGGCATGTTGTGATGCCGAGTCAGCGATTGTGGCTCATCGTCAGGTGATGTGGCAACCACTCGATCTATGCGCTCAGAAGTCTGTGTTAATGTCTCTACGTTTTCACGTTTCTGATTGAGGGATGTTGTTTGATGGCGTCTATTGTAAAAAAAGAAAAAGCTTCCAAGACAGGACTTGTATCGTCAGAGTTACAAGCTTTCTAATTCTATTCCACTGTGTGAAAATCTATTGTCAATCAACGCAACATTTTAGCAACATTCAGTGGTTTAATATATACCTTAGGTTATATGACCGCCGCACGTGTTAGTCACGGTCGGTCTGTTCATTGCCTCCGCACTGGAACTACTGTAAATTTCATGTGAAACGCCACCCTTGTCGATGACTGGGGACCTCACTGCAGCAGAATCTGGGAAGGAACTCCAACAGGCCATCCAGCACCAAATCCCAAGTCTGCCCTCGAGCAGTTGGAGAAATATAGTAAGGCCGGCGAAGCTCCGCACAGACTTGGTTTTGGCGAACTTTGTGAACTTTGAAAGTATGAATGAAAGTTATATTTAACGACATGTAATTACATAAGCAAGGTGTAAGGAGGAGGGAGTTAGATGATGAAGAGGAGAGAACCGAGGAGAGGAACAGCTCACCCCTGTGGAGATGATAGGCTTGAGTTGGAATCGAGTGGTTCACTACCTTGATGTGGAAAAAGAGGGTAGAGAGTATAGAGTGGTTCAAACGTAAGGCGATGGTGTCAAAAGGAGATGGAGAAGAAATGTTGGTTAGAGGGATAATACCTAAAGCCGTGCTGAACAGTGGCTGGAAGAAAAAGAGGCGAAGTCTTGTCAAGGGAAGATGACAATGTGTAGTAAGTCTCCTCAATGCTTTAGTGCTGAAAATATACTAGCAGGCACGCGCATCTGTGTGTCAATGTTAATGCAATGCAATTGTAATACATTATAGTTTATAGATTGCAGAAGCAGTGGCGGGGTGTAATATCAGTGAAGTGTGTAGCAATGGGCATGCGCAGTTACTTAATTTGTTAAGGATTTCCAAGGTGCGGGTGAAGACTTGTTAGTAGAGGAGGGTTTGATAGCGCTGCCAGCGCTACTTGTGCGCAGTGGAACACGACTGCACTCCCTGATCGATGCATAGAAGGGACATGTCTGCCATGCGAGGGAGCACCAAGCCATCAAAACCGGTATGGACAAGGCTCTTTGTTTTTGTGGAGTGTCACACCCTAGTGATCTGATTCAGTCACTGACTCTGGATACAGAGCTAGACGCAGCAGACAACTAGGTTCTTTCTTCACCTTTTGTATCTCTGCAGCATGGTGTCGGAGGGAAGTGATGATAGGAAGTGAGTTTTCGTGAAGCTGAACACGCATACCCAAACTGGACAAGGTGAGGGCAGCAATATTGGATCCCCGCTAACAGCCGCATGCATGGGGCGACCTCATCGACAACCAGCCAACTTCGACCGTCACGGACCATCTCCAATAACACGGAGATGATATGGGAACTGCTGCCCGCTACACCTGGCAGTTGTTCTCCTCTTTCGATAAAGAGCACCGCAGAGTGCAGGCCAAACTGCGATTCTCTCTGGGGCTACACAGGCCCCATCATCTTGGCACAGTCATGCTGCGGGACTGACCCTGCCCATAACCCCTCACAGCCAAGGACACCAGTGTGCCCACCAGTCACTCACCGCCCATTGGACTCTATCAGGGTAGGAGATCTGCTTCCAGTCACCGTGAGGCTGCTCACTACAAGGTGCTCAATAGCAAATGACGAGGCCGCATCGCGCTACTGCTGCGGTAGCGCAGAGACGCTACAGATGGATCACAACACTGGTGGTCGTCTGCCCCACTCCAGCAGCAATGCCTGGTTCCTAGCAGGCATCAGCAGCCAGTGTGCAGCTCTAGGACACTCATCAGCAGAATCGGAGTTCCAGGTAGGCCCTACCTTCACTAGTCCCTTATCCATGCCTCTGATCCTTTCACCTGTGGTTATTTAGGAAGCAATGTATCCATATAGTCAACATTGTCTAGCTGTAAGAAGAACTTGCTAATGATAGGGGCACAATCTCGTTTGCTTAAGTATCTAGAATGGTTTCTCATGTAATCGACAATCAATCCGAGTAAGCCAGCGCATCAAAGAAGCCGAATTCCTCTTATCGAGTATAGAAGCCGTTGAGCAATAGCTTAGGACTAAATAAAGCAAGGGGCCTACATTGTAGCAGATAAGAACCGTCCAGTAGTCAGTGCATTAGGCAGCTATTCCAAGGACGATGGATCTATTAGACTGATACATGATGGTAGTAACCAATAGGAGCTATTCCTACGCTGAACAGATAGTTGTAAAATTCAAACGTTTACAGTGCTTGTCTATTTAGCCCAACCTTTTACTATTTTTCAAAGATAGACCTGCAGTCTAGCTCTATCGATCTGTGCTATCGCATTCTAGAAGGATTACATAGCGACAGGGTTAATGTGGCACGTCCTACAAGGTGGACAGCACCCCCACTATTTCTGTTTTACAGTAACTACCATTTGGCAGTAATAAAGCACCAGCGCATTTGCATGCGTCTCTCCCAAGCGATTCGTAGATGTATGGTAGCATAGAGATTTAAGGGAGTGTGAGTCCCGCGAGGAAGGGGGGAGGGAGGTCCCTAGCATTGATGATGTTTTCTTGGCTGCACCCACCTATGATGATGCAAGCATTGGTGGATGTGTATTAGGAGCTCTTAGGAAGTTAGGGTTTCTGATCAGTCTGGCGAAATTGAAGTGGTAGGCCTACCAGCGCATCAGCCTTCCTTGGCGTCAACATCGTCACAACAGCAGCACACGTGTCCTTATGCAAGGACCAGCTCCAGCGTCTCCAGCAGCATCTACCAGCGTTCTCCGCACGCCAACGCGCCAGTAATGCAGCATTGCAAGGCTTTGCTGAATTGGGCAACTGCAGGCGATCCGAGGAGGAAAATGTTTTCTTCGGCGCATTTTGGATACCCTGCAGCCTCTTCACAGCAGTCGACACAAAGCTCGGCTATCACCGATTATACATTGATATTCAATGGTGCTTTCTTTTCTACATGTTTTGAATCGGCTCTGTGGTATTATAATGCCTAGTGAAAGTGTTCATGTTCTATGTAGATTCATTAATGCCTCAGCGGGGGCATTTTGGCAAGGTCGGTGGATTCATACTGTGTTATGATTGAGACTCACCATCAGCTCTGCTCTCCCCATAAACTACAAAGAAATTGTGCTATTGTGTGTGCTGTGGAGGCTTGGCACATCATGGCAGGGTAAATCGGTGATAGTGCACGACTGATTGAATAACGCAAAAGCAGCCATTTAATAAGGGTGGACAAACTGCCTATGTCACTGTCTATTGCGCCATGGCCTGGATGTGTGCTAAACTAAATGTAAATTGAAAGCTGTGGTCCGCGTTCAGGTGTTATGAATAGTTTCCTGACAGCGATTCCACTAGTGCATCAGAAAGAGAAACTATGCAATACTTTGTCAAACTTCTTTATTCATGGCACACATGTAATCACATGTCTCCTCAAGCTTCCCTTCCTATTTCGTATGGGCGGTTTTTTAGGGGTTTTAGTTTGGGGCCTTCTTCGTGGGAGGTTTGCTATGAAGGCATTTAGAGTAAGGGTATTGTGGCTGCATTTGCTGAGTGTAATACGAGCCTAGCCAGACTAATGACTGCGTTTTAAACTTCAATTATTTAGTTTGTATTTTATTTGTATTTTGGGTGTGTTAATCGCTTATTGTTTTCGTGTTTGTTGTTTTTTTCTCTCCCCCCCCCATGTTCTGTCTTACATTCAAACTTCTCATTACTTCATAGTATTCAAGCATCCTTGGCATTATGCAATTAGAGTGTAAAGTTACAACCCCTGTGTGCACTTCTGGGTTTTTTTCAAGCAACCTTCAAAGAGGTTGAGAAACCAAGGAGACTTATGCTAACCAAAACAATTCCTGTTCCCCCAACTGTGTATTCTTGATCGCCTTGTGTGTGAGCAGGAGGGGGCTGAGATAAACAGTGATAGAAGAGACTGCCTTGTGCTTCGCACAGACGTGGTTTTGTTACTTTGAGAAAATTAAATGGGCCAATTTCCATACTATAGTCTTTCCTTTAATGCAGTCATCAAGAGATCAAAACTTACATCTAGATGTTACACTGGATTTATATCATTCCACGGTAGTTCCAGTTTTGTTATTCCAGTTTTGTTATATGGATGCGAAATATGGGGTTATGAGAATATAGATATGCTTGAAAAGTTACAGTTAAAATTCTTAAAGCACTTGTTTCGTTTGAAAAGAAGTACCATTAATAATCTCATCTATGGTGAAACTGGAATTTATCCTCTTTCAGTCCTTATTAAATCAAGACCTATTAGAATGTGGACTTCACCTGTATCTGGACAATCGGATAAAATATCTTCAAAAATGTATAGAACATTGCATAATTTATACACAAAAGGATCATTTCGGTCTGCGTGGATTAGTAAAATTCAACAAATATTAATTGAAACGGGTTTTGACTGTGTATGGGAATCACAGACATTTATGAATAAAGATTGCCTATGCAGGAATGTTATTAAAAAGAATTTTGAAAGCGAATAGTTAGAATCATTTCAGCAAAGTAATAATTGTGTTATTTAAAAACAACCCCCCCCTCCCCCCACATTTATAACACAGAGTTTAAGAGAGAAAAATACACCAGTCAGTTACCATACATGTACACAATTTAATTAATCAAATTTAAATGCAATAGCCACTCTCTCCCTGTTGCAAACATGCCGTAAAAATGGTATCCCAAGATCAGAAAGAACCCGTAGAAAAGGCAATAGAAATACTTTACGTGATGAGTATCATTTTATTATGGAGTATTCATGTTTTTTCCGATTTACGAAAGCAAATTCTCCCTAAAAGATTACTTTATCCCAGATCTGTGTTTTCTTTTCGTAATTTATTTTCTACTGAAAAAAATATTTTACTAAAATAAAGCAAATTCATTAAAGCATGCCATGTCGTATAAGCTTGAATCTTATGTTTGTTTAAAGTTGAAGTTTAATTAAATCCTCCATGCCCCAATAGGGCTGAAAGGATAATAACAACTTGAATCTTGAATCTCTTGTATGTGTGTTTGTGTGAGGGATTTGAAAGAAAGTGAAAGAATGTGAGTTTGTGAATGCGTGTGCAAACGCGTGCACGAGCACCAAAAGAAAAGAAAGAAGGACAGTGTGCTTAATATAGGGGAATACTTGGTAAAAAAAACGGCCATGGGCGGGTAAGAAGCCCATGCCAATTTTATCTCATGAAATGAAGCAAATTTTTATTCTCATTTTGCCCATGAGACGAGCGGTTAATGTCTAGCATTCGTCTCATGGGCAAAATCATGTGACTGAAACTTTCTTTATTTCATGAGATAATTGGGGTGGGCTTCTTACCCGCGCACATGCGCTTTTTACCACGTCTTCCCACCATATACTGATGGGATTGCCTTGTCCTCCTTGTTGGTGAGTGCAGGGACGGAGAGGGCGGCGTGTTGATGGAGAGTCGGCATGGTGATACTAATAACAAGTTGTAAGCCTTGCTGTACTATACGTCTCCTGTCGGCAAAGGACATGTCTGCCGCCCAGCGTCACACTTGTTTGTACTAAGATCGATCTTCTGTATGTCTAACTAATTAGGTGCAGATATACCTGCCCCCCCCCCCCCCCTGAAATGGGACGAATCATCAGAGAGAGAGAGAGAGAGAGAGAGAGAGAGAGGGGGGGAATGGAAAGAGAGAGGAGAGAGAGAGAGAGAGAGAGATGAGAGAGATAGAAAGGGGAGAGTAGAGAGAGAGATGTGAGAGAGAGAGAGTAGAGAGAGAGAGAGTAGAGAGAACGAGAGCGAGCTCACCACGGACGCAAGTGTTGTTTGTGTGTTTGTGTGTGTGTTGTGTTTGTGTGTGTGTTTGTGTGCGTGTGCGTACGTGCGTGCGTGAGCGCGGGGTGTTAGCGTGTGTATGTGTATGTGTGTGTGTTTACTTTGTGAATATGCATGTGTGTGTGTGTGTGTGTGTGTGTGTGTGTGTGTGTGTGTTGTTTGAGTGTAAGTTTGTGTGGTGCGTAATGCGTAATCTGTGTTGTGTGTGTGTGTGTTGTGTGTGTGTGGCGCGTGCGCCGTGCGTACTCACTTGCTTTTGATATCACACACATTGTGTTTGAATAGTTCAACGCAGGCATAACAAAATATTTTTGAAATATAGATCATGCTACTGAAAATGAAAATGCTGGTAATCAATTTTTATTCTAGAAGAAAACGCCTGAAGACTTTCAACATTTAACACACACACACGCACGCACGCACAAACAAACACACACAAACACGCACGCACGCACGCGCGCGCACGTGCAAGCACACATAGAACCAGCATGTACAGCGCCTGGGAAGTACAATGCACTCTGTGTGTGTGTGTGCGTGTGTGTGTGCGTGTGCGTGTGTTGTGCGTGCGTGTGTGCGTTTGACTTTGCGCGTGTGTCTGTTTATTCGATTTTACGTCCTTCCACTAAAAATGGATTAAGACAATATGATATTTGAAGTGTGATTTTGATGCTGGAAGAGTGACATGGTGTGTCTGAGTGGTATGTGAGAAACTATTGAATAAGTGATAAGGTAAGTGACACACAATCTTAGCAAACCACTCTCCAACGCGCCACCCCCCCCCCCCCCCTACCTCCGCGAGAAAAAAAGGTTCAAACTTGCTCAACAAAACCGAACAATAACAATGCTAAAGATAAATACTAATTGGACTACTCAACAAACATCTACAAACTGAATCAAGAAAAGAATAGTTGTTCAATATGCTGGATAATGGAGTCGATCCACCACACAAACAGTCAATGCCTGATTTCTCATAAAGCTCTCTTGCTCTTGGACAGTGAATCAGTACATGACTGACTCACCACAGATTCACCACACATACATTTGACAGTTTTACAGTATTTTGTTTTCAAGGAATTCAAGCGTAGTCTATGGATTAAACTTTCAGCTTCCCTGGATGAAAAAGTAACGTTATTGTTTGGTGAAGCTTTCGAGACACCGTTGCTTTAGACACATAGGCTTTTTAATGCCAATTATGATGAATATTGGATATTTGAATTCCTTAATACCTATTTTTAAATGACATCACTGGGATCCGCCTCCTTACCGTAATAATTGAAAAAACATTCTGTCAGATACTAAAGGATTGTTAATGTGAGTACTATATATATAGGGTAAGACGGGGTCAAAAGCCCATGAGCGGGTAAGAAGCCACATGCCAATTATCTCATGAATATGAAGCAAATTTCAGTCACATTTTGCCTATAAGACGAGTGTTAATGTTTAGCATTCGTCGCAATGAGGGGCAAATTTGACCGACATTTTCTTCATTTCATGAAATAAATTGGAATGGGCTTCTTACCCGCTCAATGGGCTATTTACCCCGTCTTCCAACTATTCCGAGCTGCATTAGATTTCTTGCCAGCTTGGTCCTCACCCCCCGTTCAATTGGCACCAGACTGAAAGTCCACAATGAGAAGCCGCCCCCACCAACAACAAGTAAATTAGTAATGCCTTTCATGGATATAGGATGTATTATAATTATGATTAATCTCAATTATCATGTCAAGACGTTTATTTAAATTGAAAGACTTGATGTCATTTATAGCTGATTTAGAATCGGCACATACTAAAACTTGACTGCTATATTCATAGGAAAATCTAAAATGTAATCCAGAGACATAAGAATAGCAAAATAGTTCAGCGCTGTAAATAGACAATCTTTTACCAAGGTAGAATAATTGTTCTACTTTTAGACTGGGAATTACAAAAGCTGCTCCTGTGCTACTGTCATCTAAGACGCGTATGATGTACATTTTAAAATGATCGCTTGTAAACGCGGTCCAAATGAGTTTATCATAGCAGTTCTCCTAAATATTTTGGAGAATCTTTTTTGATAAATGTCTACTGCAAAATGTCTACTTCTTTTACGGAGCGTTTGTGAATAGGATAAGAGAAATTCAGTAATCACTAGTCTTTTTCTGATAGGATTAGTAAAAGTAAAATATAACACCAACAATTGTGCGTCCATGCAGTCATATATTGCAATATTATTCTTACAATAGCGCAACTCCGAGTACCTTGGTAATGCTGAGTACCGGTAATGCCAGAGTACTTGTAACGCTGAGTACATCAAATTTGAAGCTTTTTGGTTAAGAAACGGCGGAGTTATAACGCCCCGTTTCCCGTGGCGCTGTTATTAGAGTGACGCGCTCTCCCGATTACTCTCCAAATTTGCTGCAGGGCTTTGCCCTGGCCACAGAAAGCCTTGACAGCAATTTGGAACGTGATTCGGTTAAGAAAACGGCCTTATTGGAGTTATTATGCGAGAAAAGGGTGACTAAGCGGCGTTATACTAGCGCGCCACTTTCCTGAATCGAATTCGCTTCCGGTTATGGCAAAACGGATACCTCAACGTCCCAGGTCATCGGACCTTCACAAATTTGAAGGCCAAATCTAGTCCAGAAATACCGGAGATAAAGGCGCGGAAAGGCCGGCGGATGCGCGTTTTCGCGCATTTGCTTATAAATCGCGCAAAATCGATACCTTATGGCCACCGCATTGGTTGCCGTTGCCATTGCCCTTTTAGTGCTCACAGCAAATTTAAAGCGGATCGGTCGAAAAACTGCGGAGTTATAAAGGCTTCTGTTTTTGTGTTTCACACACACACACACACAACACACACACACACACAGAGCCTACCACAACACACTTGCCTTGTAACTATTATGATTGAGTGGAATATAGAACACTTAACCGGATTTATTGGTGCTAATGCCCCGCGCCACCAGAGATGCTGCACCAGCCACGCCCGCCCCATCAACGCGTGTTAGTTTTTTCACCCAGTGTCATTGCATTTTCTTTATTTTCTTTGATTTTTTTTGTTGCAATACATAATACGCATACACATACATCAATAGTTTCTTACATACATTGTTGCATTGATTTAAAAAAAACAATAATCGAAGGAGAGGATCAAAGGAAGAAATGAAAGAAACAAAGCAAGAAAAAAAATGCAACAGACAGGACAAAATAGACACCCACAAAAACTAGTGAAAGAAAGCACACAACAAACAGAAAATAAAACTAAAAAACTACAAATACTAACATCATCGGGTGTATGTGAAAACGAGACGAAAATCAAAGATACACGAAATCCACATATAAATACACAAGCGAAGCAAATTCACCTTAATTACGAAAGCATACACACACACGCGCGCATGTGCACGCACGCATGCACCTCCTTGCATTTTCTTACGTGAACTGAGACCGAGGTACGTCTACATATGCTCTCGTGTTTGTGTGCTCGTCAGTTGGTGAATAAAATCGCAAAAAAGACAAAAAGACACAAAGCACTAACAAAGCAAAGCAAAAGCAAACAAACGACGACGACCACAACACATAACCCCCGGATTTGGGGTTTGGGATTTTGGATTGCCATTGAGATACTTTATATTTACCCCATCATTGTTTCCAAAAAAGAAAAAAGAAAAAAAAGACGAAGAAAAACAAACAAACAAAACAAACAAACAACACAAACAACACAACAACAACAACAACAACAACAACAACAACAGAAAACCCCCGGATTTGGGGTTTGGGATTTTGGATTGGCCATTGAGATACTTTATATTTACCCCATCATTGTTTCCGTGTGTGTTTGTAAGAAAAAAAGGAAAAAAAAGCAGCAAACAAACAAACAAACAAACAACACAACAACAACGAACAAACAACAACAAACAACAACAACAGAACCCCCGGATTTGGGGTTTGGGATTTTGGTTGCCACATTGGAGATACTTGCGTGCCTTATTTAGATATACACATCAAGCATCAAATGTTAACATTAAAGTGTGTTTTTGGAACTACGAATGCATAGTTATTTCCAAATGTCTCACATTTGCCAAATTAGAAACTTAAAATAATAAGAATTATATAACTGAATTAAAAAAGAAACATCACAACGCTACACATTAAATAAAACAGCCCGTGAAGATGGGAAAAAGAAGATGAAGTAAAAAAAACAACTCACATTTTCGTCTTATAGATTTTCGTCAATAATAAGATTTATGAATGGATTGGTGGTGGAATTGTGTTTGCATTTAGAACGTCAAGCCAGAAAATATTAACATCTTGGGAGTAGTGAAGTTGTCTTGAAAGCTCAAATGGAATAATTAAAATGTGTACTTACGAAATTCTCCATTTTGTCCTTAATATAATACAATAATAACTCATCATAATAACACTAATAATTTAATGATCAATTAAAAAAAAGATGATAACGGAGTTGTCTTTTGCTGGATGTATTGTGCTGCATCAGCACGTTCAGTAACAACAAACAAACCTCAAAGTGATATGATTGACCCCCCCCAAATTTGAATTGAATTCGTTGTTAAACCAAATAAACCCCCCCCAAAAACACACACACAAACAACAAAACACATACAAATAATCCCAACAACGACAAAACACACACAAAATCCCCCCCCCCCCCCCCACCCCCACCCCCCCCCCAAACAAAAAGAAAAAGAAGTGTTTAATAAAGACACACTTTTGCTGCTTACGTGCTGCTATTTACTTTGATTTATAGGGAGACGTTTAAATCATTGTAAGATCAGTGGGTGGGTTGTCATTAATTATTTAATTAATTCATTCTTTCTTTCTTTCATTCAATCTCATTTTCCTCTTTCTATTTTGTTCTTCCTTCTCATACTGCTCCTACCCCCCCCCCCCCCTCCTCCACCTTCTTCTTCTTGTTCTTCCTATTTGTCTTCTCTTTGTTTTTCCCTTTCAATCATCTTGCCATTTGTTCTTGTTCTTGTTCTTATTTTCCATTGTCTCTTTCCTTCTTCTTAGACAACTTCCTGCGATGTACACAAGAATAAAGAGAAAAAACAAACAACAAGAACAACACAGCAACAAAGACGACGACCCCCCGCCCCCGCACCACCACCACCACCAAGAACAAACAACAGCACCGACGCCGCTTAATGTATACCCGGGCATCCCCAGCCAGCAGAACAGATTATCAATCATATAATTCTGTCAATGGGGGTGCCTAGGTATCTTGCTCACATGATCGATACATTATGCACATGCATACATTCTTCAATTGTCTAATAAAAAAAATGTACAGAAAAAGTGTCAGTTGCTTCTATATCTGATCAAGTCTCAATCAACAAATTTACAAGACATTTTTGTTCAAAGCCAATGATAGGAAGGGCATAATGTGAATCTAAAAAAAGAAGAAGGCAAAAGCAGCTGTTTTACTAGTAGTAGCAGCTGAACTGTTTTCTAATTCTCTAAAAGGTGAGAAAAATGTTTAAGATGTTTAAGTAAACTTTTAAAATTCTTATGTCGGTGTTTCTTGACTTGACGTTATCACATACAAATATTAACACACAGCTCGGCCCCACAAAAATGTCCGTTGAAGAAAAAAAAGTATGTTACGGAGAAAATTATTACCAATTAAATAAAAAAAACAAGGGCATCGCCGAGCGGCAGATATGTCCTTTGCCCGTTTTGCTCTGTACCCGCCTGCTCCACTCTATACCTCCCCTGCCCCTCGCATCTTAGCCCCGCCAGTAACTGCACAAATGTGTAACATATTGTTAAGGCGTAAAGTTGACACCTACAAGGCCTTCGTCTGAGTCTGTGACCTAAGGCCACTACTCTTGACGTTGACCCTGAGCTTTGACAACATGCCCTGTGAATTATCGACGACGAAATACAGACGTTATGTTGCTTTACTTTGAGCCAAACAACCTGTTAACTTAAAGGTGATAATTTGCAAACGGCTGAAAGATTGGGGCATATGAGCAGAACCCTCAGTATGTTATGGCCACATGAGGCCGGGCTCTATGTTCCATCAGTTCCTTGGTCCTATAGCTAGCTTGTTAATACCCCAAATGTGGGAACATTATAGTGCCATGGAATCAAAGAGCTTTGGGAATTATTCATAGTCTATGGTATTGCATTACCTTTAGAGGGCCTACTGGCAGCTTTCATATGGAGAGCGCATCGTCGATTGTGCAGCGCAATCCTTTTTTTAAAATAGATTGGACGCCAATTTAGCCTCTATGTGTTAAACAGTAAGAGGAGATGGTGAGAGAGAACATGTGGATGATTGAAAACTAAACCTTTTTGAAATTTTTAGATTGCTGATCCACACAGAAACTGTACAGAACCCTGTTATTATTGACTTCACAGAAGTGGGCAGGGTGAGTCTTCATATCCCTGATTGGGATGAGCTCCTCGTCCACGATCTACAGCGATAGTCCCATGGAGAAAGTTGATAATCCACCATCTTCCACCATCGATTACTCTCCCTTGCCTTTCAATCACACCCAAGCGGAAATGACGTCAGTCCAACAAGATGTCTTCCTGCCATGGGACAACCCGTACAACGTCATCACGTTGACAGATTATTTGTTGATTGAGAAGATCAATTTCTGTTACGTCAGTCTGGTGCTGTTTTTGATCGGGGTTCCCACCAACACTGTCAACTGCTTAGTGTTTTTCAGACAGGGGTTGAAAGAGCGGATGAATCTGTGTCTGTTTTGTCTGGCCCTTGTGGATTTGCTGTTCGTCTTCTTTTTCTACATCGTCCTTTCGTCCTGCATGGTGGGGTATTTCCACCCTGAAGTGGAAGGGTGGTGGAAGCTGTTCACCCGTAAGTACTTCACGGGGATCTACCGCGGGTTCCTGTTCTCCTCGGGATGTCTGACGGCTGTCATCGCTCTGGATCGTTGTGTGTGCGTGGTGCTACCCCTCAAGGCGACCTCCCTCATCAGGACTCGCACCATAGGCATCATCATCGTCCTCATTGTGGGGCTTATGCAGTTAGCTACCGTTCTCTATCCGCTCAATTTAGAAATCGGTTCTCGCGTAGATCCTAAGACGGGTGGAACTACCTTTTATTTAACGTCCAGCGAGTTTTACAGAAATCACAGAATGCTGTACATAGTGGTGGAAGACAACCTGCTCATGGTGGTCGTGCCTTTCATCACTTTCATCGTGGTGGTCGTCAGCACTGTCGTCACTGTACTGGAGCTCAAGCTGAGGTTACGATGGAGACAGCTGTCCTCCTCCAGTGATGGGGCTGCTGCACGACAGCAGGTGAATAAAAAACATTGCTGTAGGCGTATTCTTCCTTCTCCTCTATTTAAATTGTTGGTGTTTGTTTTACTGCAAGTCTCATTCTCTCTCTCTAATCAAACCAAAATCACTTCATTATAATGCAATGCTCATTCTCTATCTTCAGTTATTAAAGCTAATCAACTATCGGTATTATAAAACGTTCTTTTGAGTCTAGACAAAGATGTTTTTTAATTTTTATTATTAAACTCTATAGATCTTTGGTTCGTCCGCATTTGGAATATGGGAACATTATTTGGTATCCATATCTGATGTTTTTTGTTTTTGCTAGTCACTCTGTTATTGACCATTCCTTTGCTGATGATACCCAGCTTCAAAAATCGGCAGAACCTACCCAACTTGACAGCGCTATTCAGTCTATGGAATCCTCTATTCATGATGTCAAATCCTGGATGACCTGCAACAAATTAAAACTTAATGATGACAAGACGTAAGCTCTGATTGTTTCCTCTCAGCGTATCTCTGCAACTATCTCTCTTCCAGAAACTCTTACAGTTGGCAATGCTTGTGTTCAGTTTTCTAAGTCAGCAAAGAATCTCGGATCGAGTTACCCTCGATTAAAATCTTACAATGCATACACAGGTTATTAATCTCATACGTTCCATCAATTACGAGCTCAGACGAATCAGTGCTGTTCGACACTTTCTGTCTGTCGAAGCCACGAAAACTCTTATTTCTGCCTTTATTCTTTATCGCAATGACTGTTGCAAGCAACTCCCTTCTCTGTGGCTGTCCTCGGTATCTTCTGAAACGTGTTCAAAAACTGCAAAACAGTGCAGTACGCCTCACTCTCAAGATTCCACGTTCTGATCATATAACACCTCATCTTCGTAACTTGCACTGGTTTCCAGTAGAGGCTAGAATCAAGTATAAAATAGCTTGCCTTTGTTTCGGTGCTGTTCACTCTTCTGGTCCTGTCTATCTCTCCGAACTAGTAACTGTCTACACACCTGCTCGCTCCCTACGTTCTTCCTCTGACTGCTGCACACTCAAGGTTCCTTGGGTCCAATACAAAATCTTTTGGTGAACGATCCTTCTACTATTTAGTACCTCATATATCGGAATTCCCTCCCACAACATGTCCGCTCATCTGACTCTATCTCCGCCTTTCGCTCTGCCCTTAAAACTCACTTGTTTCGGACATATTATGATTGATTAGTGTTTGTGTGTGAGGTGGGGGTGGGGGTTCCGTTTCATTGCAGAAATCTTGTGAAATTTTGTTTTACAATTATTTTATATTTCACAAGTTGTATGTAGAATGTCTACGTCTTGTAAACTTTAAACGCTTGTAAATGAGGTAGAAGGGTATCTTTGTTTTTGCAAAATTTGTCTGTTATAATTAGTCATGTAACTGGTATGTTGATGGCAGTATGATTTTATTTGCAGTATTGTATCTAAACTTGATTGAGAAGGTGAATGTGGTCTGTGTTTTTTCTTAGAATTTTCATGTTATAACTATTTTACTCTTGTATAATTGTGTGTGTGGGTATGTGCGTGCGTGTATGTGTGTGTATGTGTGCGTGCGTTCATGGGTGTGCCTGTGTGTGTGTGTGTGTGTGTGTGTGTGTGTGTGTGTGTGTGTGTGTGTGTGTGTGTGTGTGTGTGTGTGTGTGTGTGTGTGTTGTGTGTGTGTGTGTGTGTGTGTGTGTGTGCAAGTGCGTGCATGCAGGCGTGCGTGCGTTTGTGCTTGTGTGTGTGTGTGCGCGCATGCGCATACGTGCTTGTGTGTGTGTGTGTGTGTGCGTGTGTGCGTGTGCGTGTGCGTGTGCGTGTGTGTGTGAGGAAGAAAGAGAACGTTGCGTGCAATCATCGTGTTTATTTTACTTTCTAATGATTCATTATTTAATTGCCTTTAATGTTCTTGTTATCAATGTAAAGCGCACTGAGCTCATGTGAGAAAGAGCGCTATATAAATTCCCATTCCCATTATTATTATTATATATTATTATTATTATTATTATTATCATTTGGTATCCATATATAAAACGTCAATATGTGGCTATGGAAAAAGTTCAAAGAAGAGCTACTAAATTAGTAAAGGAAATTACCAACCTACCATATAAAGCAAGACTTAGAGAACTACATTTGCCCTCATTAAAATACCGAAGATTTTGAGGCGATCTGATTCAATTATATAAGATAATCAATAAGATTGATGATAAAGAATTTAATAGCTTTTTTTACATACAATTCAACACAACAAACTAGACACTTCGAAATGAAATTGTTTATGATTTTTTCTAGAACTAACATTAGAAAATTCACTTTTAGGAATCGAGTTGTTCAGACAAGAAAGACCAACTGGTCAGGGTATTGCGTTTGTTTTCTGATTTCTTTTTCGTGATAGCAGCTCATGATCAGCTAAGGTCTCAATACACGTGAAAATTTTCCACTGCTTCCCCATGGCAACACAGCCATAGGTCAGTCATAATATGGCTTACATATCACATGGGAAAAGAGAGAAAAGGACTAACTTGTATTGAGGCCATCAGTTGTGGGCAATGTGTAGTTTTAATTGAAACAAAGTGATTCATATTTTGAAATGACAAATCACAACTGGTTGACGCAAGGTACTCGAAAACAACAAAAGATATAGGTACAAGTACTTATGTGTCTTCTAAATTTACATATGCGAATAATATCGTAGAAGCAATATGCAGTACAAATTGAGATGCAAAAAAAGAAGAAGAAAGAAACTACCCAAATTGTCTGGAATCTTTGGGAAAGTTAGTTTACTTGTAAATGTAAAACATACACTTGAAATAAAATTATTTCGAAATATTAAACCGCAGAAACCAAATTGGAAAACTGAAAACTGCATATATCTCTCTCTCTCTCTCTCTCTCTCTCTCTCTCTCTCTCTCTCTCTCTCATCTCTCTCTCTCTCTCTCTCTCTCTCTCTCTCTCTCTCTCTCTCTCTCTCTCTCTCTCCTCTCTCTCTCTCTCTCTCTCTCTCTCTCTCTCTCTCTCTCTCTCTCTCTCTCTCTCTCTCTCTGGGAAAGTTTGTTTACTTGTAAATGTAAAAAATAAATTTGAAATGAAATTATTTCGAAAAACTAAACCGCAGAAACCAAATTGGAAAACTGAAACTGCAGATCTCTCTCTCTCTCTCTCTCTCTCTCTCTCTCTCTCTCTCTCTCTCTCTCTCTCTCTCTCTCTCTCTCTCTCTCTCTCTCCCTCTCTCTCTCTCTCTCTCTCTCTCTCTCTCTCTCTTCTCTCTCTCTCTCTCTCTCTCTCTCTCTCTCTCTCTCTCTCTCTCTCTCTCTCTCTCTCTCTCTCTCTCTCTCTCTCTCTCTCTCTCTCTCATTCCTCCAGGTGAAGTTGGTGAGCATGCTGGTGGTGGTGTCCTGTATCTACATCGTGACGGCAGCCCCTAACGTGGCCCTGGGTCTGACCCGGTCCTTGGTGCCAGAATTCTATCACACCCGACGTTACTCCAACATCTTCCTGGCTTCTCATCTCTTGTACCTGATGCTGGCCCAGTTCAACTCCTCCGTCAATTTCTTCGTCTACGTCATCAGGTCCTCGCGCTTCAGAGCTCACCTGGCCGCCATGATGACGTTTCAGTCAGCGATTGGCTCATCGTCAGTTGAGGTCACATATTCGGGGTCTGCGATGGCTCAGGGGTCTGTTGCTAATGCCTCCACGTTTTCCCGTTTTTGGCTTACACTGAGGGATGCGTTTTGTTGCCGTAATGAGTCACATTCTAAGACAGGAACAGCGTCAGAGGGCAAGCCTGTTGCTTCAGAGGTCGTGATACCAGACTCAGTCGTCAAACATCGCCGGAAATGAAAATTACCTTCTGTACGCATTTTCCTGCAGTTGTATCCTGAAGCAACGCCAACGATGACAGACACCATCAGCCAGTACGGCCCGTCTCCCATTTTTGAAGAGCCAAACATGGTTCCAAAGCTGATACTGGGTAGGAAGGACATGCACAAATGGTTCTAATCCTAGTACCAAAATAATTAATGAACGCCTATAGACCAACACAAAACACAGAGTTCTGCAGACTATGCCCTTGTGCTGATTCCATAGAGACTTCGTAGATATAATTGTGGCATTTTCTTGTCCATGTCCTGAGTCTCCTATGCACGGGCATTCACAGTTTGGGGGATAGAGGTGTCAATGGGCAGACTCGAGTCTTTTACACCACTTTCAAAATAGTGAAGACGTTTTTGAAGGTTCATCTTCAACACTACATGCTCAACACTTTCCATAAATGTTTACCATTTTCTCAAGTAGGCTTACACCTTTGTTTCTTTTAATTGGGCACCGTGGTGGCACAGGGTTGAGAGGACGGGCCAATAATAACACAAGAGCCTGGAACAGATAGACTTCAAGATCCACCAGATCACGTGTCAAAATCACGGGTTTCACGTGTTTTCCCTCTTATAACTGGAACTGAAGAAATCTTGTTTTTGACCAAGTCTGACTCCCATATAAATGGCCCCAAATTCAAACCGAAACATCAGTTTAAAGAGCAGCCTCAATTTCAAGTTGGGGAAATTTTGGATGTGGGTCACAGCAACCCAGAAAAAACCCAAGGGACTTAATCGTGGTGCGTCACTGGGTCTTTAAAAGGAGGCGAGAGATGCGGGAGAGGGCAAGATAGGCTAAGACTGGGAGGCCAGGGGTGGGGGTGGGGGTGGGTAGGGGGGGGGGGGTGGGGGGGGGGGTAGGGGGGGGGCGATTATTTTAATGACATGAGGTGTGTGTGTGTGTGTGTGTGCGTGCGCGTGCGTGCGTGCGCATGTGCACCTTGCTTGCTTGCGAGCTTATGCTTATGCTTATTTTGTGTGTGTGTGTGTGTGTGTTGTGTGTGTGTGTGTGTGTGTGTGTGTGTGTGTGTGTGTGTGTGTGTGTGTGTGTTTGTACATGTGTGCATGCTATGGGTGGGTGTACGACCGTGTAGTAGTTCTCTCTCTCTCTCTCACTCCTCTCTCTCTCTCTCTCTCTCTCCAACTCTCTCTCTCTCTCTCTCTCTCTCTCTCTCTCTCTCTCTCTCTCTCTCTCTCTCTCTCTCTCTCTCTCTCTCTCTCTTCTCTCTCTCTCTCTCTCTCTCTCTCTCTCTCCTAATTCAGTTCATTGTAAGAATAGGCTTCGCCTAAGATCTTTATCTTTGTTAGATAAAGTTTTTGAGTGCTCAGTGTTCAGTATTCTGTCTCTCTCTCTCTCTCTCTCTCCTCTCTCTCTCTCTCTCTCTCTCTCTCTCTCTCTCTCTCTCTCTCTCTCTCTCTCTCTCTCTCTCTCTCTCTCTCTCTCTCTCTCTGCGTTTGCCTTATTTTTTCTCTTTAGTCGTCGATTAACTTTATTATTTAGGCCTAATTCAAATTCGAGTGTCCTCTTGCTGTAAACATTATTTTATGTCAATGTGAATTAAAATATGTTAAACCTTTACATTTATTTCTGCCCCCGTGGGGATACCGGGGGTCTTTTGTATAAATAGTTCCCCCATTTTCTGGAAGTTCTGTGCTTGTAACTTCCTCTAATCTGTCACTCTCTTTGACTCTGCCCTTTCCCTTTGCTTGCTGTCATCTATACTATCTTTCTGACTTCCCGGCCATTCTCCTTCCTGCCTGTTTTCAAGAAACACTTGCAAAAATATTTCCTCCAGCTGAAGTTGGACGTGCTGGGCCTAATTATTCCTACTTTTAGGCGTATCACGGCAGCATGACGCATCTGCGCTCATAATTGACAGGAAACTGTCTGAGCGATCGAAGAAGAAGAAAGAAGAAGAAAAAGAAAATTCTCTCTCTGTCAGTTTGGCTCCAGAAATAATTAGTTTAGTATAGTATAGTATAGTATAGTGTGGGACTGGCTCAAGCCTAAGTCTCGCGGCTTATAAACGTCCCTTCATTGACAGTGTTTTTTTGGCTTAACCCCTTCCGATGTCTGGTTAGGAGATAGTCTCGTACTGAATGACGTCCTCTCGACCCGGGATGATGTCATTGATGATGTCATAACATTTGATGTCATAGTCCTGGGATGATGGTTTTGGGTTTAGATTACCCAGGAAAGATAAATCTCTAGACCATTTTCTCAGATTGAGTCTAACTGATTTGTTTTAAACTTTATAATAAGAAATTCGATAATTTCTCAGGGTTTTGTTTGGCAGTGACGGGGCTAAAGCATGCCTTTTAAAATTATGATTGTAATTCAATCATTATAATTATTCCAAAAATAGTTGATACGCAGCTAGGTTTGCATAAGCATGGATGCTTTATTGATAGGGTCCATGGTATAAGTTAGCGCGAGGTGTACACTGATGGTGGTTTCTGAATGACTGTCTGAACTGCCAGGATACTCTGCATTTCTCCTTTTACACTGTCCATTTATAACAGCATTAGAAATCAAGAGGGAAAATTACATATACAGAGTTGTAATACTAACAGGCGTAAACATTGTTTTAGTAATCGAGTTGCTAACCTCCCTGCCTCCCTTTCTCCTTGTGGTCGATTTGGAAATGCATAAGTTTAAACGTTTTTTTGCTATAGCACGTAAACACTTTTGTTTTGCAGCACACACACACACACACACACACACACACACACACACACACACACACACACACACACAACACACACACACAACCACACACACACACACACACACACACACACACACACACATACAGAGAGAGAGAGAGAGAGAGAGAGAGAGAGAGAGAGAGAGAGAGAGAGAGAGAGAGAGACTCCAACCGAAGAAGATTAGATGACATTTGGACGTTTTCAAGTGAATTCGAAAAATCAATTCAAATGAATCCCCTGGTCTTCAGTACTTACTCTTGTTTTCTTTAATTCTAAAAAAAGCCTTTTCGAAGTTTCAAAAGCTAACTAATAGTGTTTGCTGTCCATGTTTTTAAAAATCCTTAACTCACCCCTATCCGAGAAAGTGTGCAGACATAATTCATGCTTTAAACACACATCACAAACTCCACCCCTCTCCTCATTAAACTTCTATTTACAGTTCATTACTTTTGTTTCCCAACACGTCTTCTTTCCTCGAATATCACTCACATTTCAGCGTTACTTGCTCTTCGTACTTGGTCAATAATTCACCAAACACCCCCTTTGAGAGCACAAATGTTCGGTTTTAATATATTTTTTAAGAACATCTTTCAAAATGGCAGCAATTATCACATGTGGAAGCATAACAATAGGAATACTTATGCACCCACGCTCACCCACCCACAAGTGCTCTTCGTATTAGTGCGTTACGTTGTAGTTATACGCATTATGCAACATGGCGAGGAGCATTTGGAGGCGAGAAAAGGAAGCGAAACCGTGGATGTTGAAGAACTAATCCAAAAAAAAAAATCAAATCAAAATCAAATTCACTTTATTATCTCCCAAGGAGAAATTTTGTTCAGGTGCCAGAATAACAAAGACATTGACATTTAGCATGCATGAATAGGAGCAAAAGTTACACATAATACACACTAAAAGATACACATTATATGTGGATACATACACGTCTAAGGATAAGCATGCATAGTTTCTTTTAACACGATGAACACACATTTAAACCTAAAAGGATCATGAGTTTAGGAGGTGGATGGATCTGGGGATGAAGGATTTCTGTGCCCTGGAGTTGACTTTAAAAGTTTTGTAGCGACGTCCAGAAGGTAATAGTTCGTAATGTTTTTTCAAAACATGGGAGGTGTCATTTACAATCTTCCTGGCTTTATGCTTGGTCAAAGGCCAACTAGGGCCAAAGATATTCTAAAAGGGTAAGATGGATTACTTAAGAAGCTCGGCGAACCGGGCTGATAGAGTTATCGTTAGTGCGGACGTGTACGCTATTCACAGTGGATGCTATAAAAAAACTCGGACTGGAACTTGAACGGAGAATTCAACTGGCCTATCGATGAGTAGAATGTGTCACGTTTCAAAGGGACATAACCAGTGTTTCTGTCCTCACTACTCATATAGGGAAAAGAGACCGGATGTTTATCTTCCCCTGTACAGTCTTTTGCTAGGGCTGACACACATTGGCACATTCCCAGCAATTCACTCGAGATAGACTATGTGTGTGTGTGTGTGTGTGTGTGTGTGTGTGTGTGTGTGTGTGTGTGTGTGTGTGTGTGTGTGTGTGTGTGTGTGTGTGTGTGTGTGTGTGTGAGTGAGAGAGAGAGAGAGAGAGAGAGAGAGAGAGAGAGAGAGAGAGAGAGAGAGAGAGAGAGAGAGAGAGAGAGAGAGAGAGAGAGAGAGTTGACCTTTGCACTTGGAATTATCTGTAACAGTACGATCCGGCCATACTTTCTTTTCTTCCACGTTTAAGCTACGTGTGTTTACCACTCGATCACTACGTTATCCCAGTTATTATATATTATCAGTACGATCCGGCCATACTTTCTTTTTTTCCACGTTTAAGCTACGTGTGTTTACCACTCGATCACTACGTTATCCCAGTTATTATATATTATCAGTACGATCCGGCCATACTTTCTTTTTTTCCACGTTTAAGCTACGTGTGTTTACCACTCGATCACTACGTTATCCCAGTTATTATATATTATCAGTACGATCCGGCCATACTTTCTTTTTTTCCACGTTTAAGCTACGTGTGCTTACCACTCACTACGTTGTCCCAGTTATCAGTATTTTCCTGCCGTACTTTCTCTGGGCACGATGGGCCACGATCGGGGCTCAGTTCGGCTCATTCATATTTCGCGCTGAACTTTGGCCAATCGAATAAGCGAATACAGCTAACCAATCAGAAAGCTCGTAGCACTCGTACGACTTCCTGCTGTCTGAGTCTAGCCATTTTTTCGACCGGTTTGCATTTGTTTGTGTGAAAATGAGTGATGAAAGTAGTGATTGTGAAGATGAGTATGAGGATGAGTATGTTACCGATGGCTACTCTGATGCAGACTAGGAAGGTAATTAGGCTTGTATTCGTGTTGCAAAGTGAAGGAAAAGGGTTCGAAGTGAAGGAAAAGGGTTCGACTGCATGGTTTTGCTATGTCTGACATGAGCAGATCATCGTGGGATGGGGTGGGGGTGGGGTTAGCTGCAGCCACTGTGAAAGTGCTTTACTGGATTACTGCTGTCACCATATTCAAGGCAAGTTGTTTTCTTCACTTTCATTGCAAAATTCAAGCTTTCTTCTTTCTAAACGTGTATAGGTTTCCCAGTCAAATGTTTGTATGACTATGAGAGATGAAAAGTGAAAATAAGAAGTACCGGTTGACGTTTCTGCAGTCTTCAATTTTACGCCTGTCTTTTAGCTTACGTTTTTTAACTTTTACGTCGTGCCCAGAGGGAAATTTTTAAAATTAAAGCTACAGTGTGTTTTGAGCACGTTTCAATGCGCGTAGCAGGAATGGAACCTACCACTCTCTCTGCGCGCTGCTTCCAAGACCCCACCACGCTCTTATTGAGTTACGCCCAACTGCAGTGGCCTAGGCTAGTATACGCCACGACCATGCTACGATCTGTCACGTTCTGGCTGATCGTGGAGGATGTAGCGAGAACGCGGCCTATGTTGGTGATGGTGTTCACCAAGTCATCCATGTCATCAACATAGAGTGGTACAGTGGTAGCGCGTTCGCTTCGTGTCAAGTAAAACCGAGTTCGAACCTGGGTACAGGGGATTTTTCCTCTCACTTTGCACTAGGCCTTGCGGTCTGAACGTGGAGTATTTCGGGTGAGACGATAAACCGAGATCCCGTGTGCCCATGCACTTAGCATACGTTAAACCCAGTGGCAACAAAAAAAGTTGTCATTTGGTCAAAATTTACCCCCCCCCCCCCCCCCGCCCTCATCAGTCACACAAAAATCGCATGCAAAAAACAACAACAACATCGGGTGGCGCGCCTCTGGCTGCGACGCTCTCTCCAGGTGGGAGCAATCCGAATTTCACAGAGACGCCTCTGTGACTATAAAGTACCTAATACCTAATACAAAAGGCAGCATTTTTTCTTCTTCGTTGCTTAAAATAATGGCATGCTTTAAACATTTGCTTTTGTTTTGTTTTTGTTTTTGTTTTTTGAGTGGGTAGTTTTTGTGGGTCTCTCTCTCTCTCTCTCTCTCTCTCTCTCTCTCTCTCTCTCTCTCTCTCTCTCTCTCTCTCTCTCTCTCTCTCTCTCTCTCTCTCTCTCTCTCTCTCTCTCTCTCTCTCTCTCTCTGGAGGTTGAAATCTAACACAAGAATTATCCAAACTGTAGAGTAATTTAACAACAAAATAATAATTGTATCCGTTTCGCAGATGTGCCCCCCCCTGCATTTCTCGGTTAATTCGATTTTCCCGTTTTTGCCTTTCTTACCAAACATAAAGCTGTATTTTATTAACCTTTTTTTTTTTTTTAGCTAATAACCTTTTTGGAATACTAACCCTATCCCTAACCCTAGCCCATTATCTAATAGGACCCCCCCCCCCCCCCCCCAATATGTAGTGCAGTACACGGCGCCATTTGTCACAGTCGTGGGTTCATTGCGTTTTCCCGTCTTATAGGGGTGGTGGGGGGGTGGTAGGGTTAGGGTTAGGGCTAGGGTTAGGGATAGGGTTAGTATTCCAAAAAGGTTATTAGCTAAAAACGTTCATAAAATACAGCTTTATGTATGGTAAGAAAGGCAAAAACAGAAAAATGCAATTAACCGAGAAATGCAGGGGG
>CM065701.1:29761284-29766284 GCA_017654935.2 Phymorhynchus buccinoides
TTTAGGCTTATTTCATGTCAAACTAAATGATCGTGGGCCCCAAAGAGAAAAAGGATAAGAAATCGCAATCAATTTTTATCAAAATCATTCTGAGAATCAAATGCTCGTTACTAGTGCTTCTGTTTCTTTTGTTTGTCAACATTGAAGAAATATGTATGTATACAGGGGCGGATCTGGGGGGTGGGGGTGGGGGTTTCCATGGTTTCCGGACCCCCTCCCTCCCCCTTGCCCCAAGCATGTATCTTATACAAGGGTAAAAAGTAAGAAAATTGCTCCATTTTTTCTTTAATAATCACAAAATTACAGCATTTTCTGGGGGCTCCGCACCCTGGGCCCCCACAAGGCCACTACACCCTATGCAGCTCTCTGGACTCCCCGCAGACCCCCCCCCCCCTTGCGAATCATTTGGTCCGCCAATGATATATATAAGTGAACAAAACTCTTTATTTGTGCGTGTGTGTTTATAAAAACAAAAACTCTGCGTTTTATTCTTTGGAAATAATTAACCACAAAAGAGGAAGATAACATAGAAACAATAAAAAGTCGAAAAAGTAGTGTTTGTCAAAATTCAATAGCATATTCAAATGAATCATCTTTGAAATTTTTTAACAGAATTGGAAAAAAGCAAAATGATAGAAAACTAAAATAATCATACCATATTCAACATTACACCGAAATCTAGAATTAGTCCAACCACAAAGACAACAGATCGCTTCTCGTTTAAACAATGCATCTTTCTTAAAATTATATAATGATATCAAATGTGTGTGCTCAATTAGACATCCAACAAACATACGCAATATTCTATCATGGAAATTGTTCATAGTGTCATAGCATCGTTGCAAATCTTCTTAACAATTTCACTTACAAGTCTAATTTTCAGGAACATTATACACACAATCACCTGATATTTTGAAAAACACAGCATGTGACCATATGCACAATCACGCGTCGTTTTCATTTATGCTAAGTGCCTGGGTGTCATCATTGTGCTTCAGAGAACATTTTCCATTCATTCTTTGCCAATTGTTGGTGCTCGGGTATATATCACAGACATTGGAATGTTTTTTTAAGAATCTCCCCCAAATCCAAAATCAATGAAAACCTTTTTTTGCTGGCCCATCTTCTGGCCGCATAGTGGCGTTGCTGCTGCCGCCGTTCCAAGTTCCAACATGCAGCCACACCCCAGCTTGTTTAGGTAGCAGAATCCGAAACCAGCAGTCCAAGGGGAACGAATCTATGTTACGCCGGGGGGGGGGGGGAGGAGGCAAACAACCGAGGAGACACTGCACTTCTGCTGAGTCACTTCGGTGGAGTTCAGTGGAGCCTGTTCAGGACACCCCCTACTGAAGACAATAATGTCTTTTGTCACGGAACCAGCGTGAGAGGTCCTCCTCCGAGGGCGCCACCACGTCCGTCCAATGACAGCTCCCCAGAACATACTGATCCCCATGACTTTGACCCGAACGCACCAAGGGCATAAACTGGATTGGTAATCGAAACTGACGTCACTTTGTTTTACTTTTTGATGATTGATGGAAATGAGGCAGATAACGACGGTGATGATGATGCTGTGGAGTTCTGTATTGGTCTGAGACTACGTGACAGGGCTGTATTTTGCTCTTCCTTTTATAATAATATCCCGGCGTTAACCAGGCCCGAGAACTACAAACATCTGCAGTGTTGGGCATGAATTTAGAGCAACGCTTCTCAGAATCGTATCCGTTAACCGGATGAAACTCGACTGTGTGGTTTCAGTCTTCCCATTGAGCCCATAGCCATTCACTCTGGGTGGGAGTTGGTCCAGGACCAGAAAAAAACCCTCGCCTCTGATGTGATTCGAACCCGTGACCTCCCAGCCAGTATACCACTACACCACGGCGGCTGGTATCAATGAAAGCCTTACCCTGTGAATGTGTAAAAGATTATCTTATCAAAAGTTTAGCTTTGCTTTCTGTGGGAAAGATACTTTTTCTGGATTCTCCATTTTCCCGGCAAATGCTTCAACTGCAACTAGGCTTATTATTCAAATAACTTTCTTTGATATCAGAAATCATTTGGTGTCCACCATCATTTAATGTCTTCACAGATATAATTCGAATTTTCTTTTGTCGTCATATTATGCATCCTTTTCGTCGTGTTTATTAATGATTGTATTACCTAAATGAAATGCGTCAGTTCCACCTGATGTGGATAGGCTTAAAATACATTTATATTCACAATATCGGAAATTAGAAATGCGCAGAAAGAGGATTGTGCGCTGAGATAATTAATGAAATTAAATAACGATATCATGAGAGAAAACAAACAAAGAGAAAGCACGAATAAACAAACGAAAAACAATAAAGAAACTTAAACAATTAAATAGTAATAATAAATAAGTAAATATAGGCCTATATATGAAATCAACAATGACTGGAACAAAAAAGGAGCATCTACATGCATGCCATCTCCATTACAGTTGCGTCAAACAACTAATTATACAAACATAAAACAATATTTGTGATAAGTATGTAATTAAAGCAAAAACAAAAATACTACAATAGTATTCTAAAAGCTATGCCCTATCCCAAAAACTTCGACAGGTTGGAAGCAATGTGGAATAAAATGGGATCACAATCTTCAGTCAGTTAAGGCATCATCTGTTTCATCATCAGCATTGAGTCCACAATTCTAAGCAACATGACACACGAGGGGGTCAGTGTCCAGCCATTGCTTTCAACAACTGGTTCGCCTCCAGTGCTGTCCAACCATTCTCTAACGGATGCGACATCAGCTCAGGAAGATGATGTTTTCAAGCCCTGGGACAACCCCTACAACGTTATGACCCGACAGGACTTTTTAACGATCGAGGAGATCAATTTCTGTTATGTCAGCCTGGGGCTGTTTTTAGTTGGGGTCCCCACTAACATCATCAACTGTGTGATCTTTTACAGACAGGGTTTGAAGGAACGCATGAATCTCTGTCTCTTCTGCCTGGCGCTCTTTGACATGCTCTTCGTCTTCTTTTTCTACGTGGTCGCCTCTTACTGCATGGTGGGCTTTGTGTACCCGGAGGTGGAACAGTGGTGGAAGTACTTTGCCCGTAAGTACTTCACGGGGGTGTACCGCGGGTTCCTGTTCTCCTCGGGATGTCTGACGGCTGTCATCGCTCTGGATCGTTGTGTATGTGTGGTGCTACCCCTCAAGGCGACCTCTCTCATCAGGACTCGCACCATAGGCATCATCATCATCCTCATTGTGGGGCTTATGCAGTTAGCTACCGTTCTCTATCCGCTCAATTTAGAGATCGGTTCTCGCACGGACCCTGACACATCTAGAACCATTCTGTACTTGACGTCCAGCCAGTTTTACAGAAATCAAAGAATGCTGTACACAGTGGTGGAAGACAACCTGCTCATGGTGGTCGTGCCTTTCATCACTTTCATCGTGGTGGTCGTCAGCACTGTCGTCACTGTGTTGGAGCTCAAGCTGAGGTTACGATGGAGACAGCTGTCCTCCTCCAGTGATGGGGCTGCTGCACGACAACAGGTGAACAATCTTGTAATAAAATCAGTAATAGTGCTATCACCGTCTTTGTCGTCACAGTTGTCATTTCTATCACGATGTATATCTTAAAAGAAAAGAAAATATTTCCAGAAGAAAATCTATGCACTATAGGAAGATTTGCTTACCGATATTTAATTTTAGTCAGTAGTTTAATTCTCTTAAAACCAAATTATTTTAAGATGTTATCAAGCCTGACATGTGATTTCAACAAAGCAACCACATACATAGTATTCAAAGCCAAACACGTTGGAGAACTCTTGCCTTTCAGATCTTGTGTTTCAGTTATCTCCATCTGTCTTTTTATGTTCCTTTCATAATGACTGAGATTTTCTCCTGTTTCATTATAAAATAACATGTACACATCTCTGCACCCCTCCAGGTGAAGTTGGTGAGCATGCTGGTGGTGGTGTCCTGTATCTACATCGTGACGGCAGCCCCTAACGTGGCCCTGGGTCTGACCCGGTCCTTGTTGCCCGAATTCCATCACACCCGACGTTACTCCAACATCTTCCTGGCTTCTCACCTCTTGTACCTGATTTTGGCCCTATTCAATTCCTCCGTCAATTTCTTCGTCTACGTCATCAGGTCATCGCGCTTCAGAGCTCACCTGGCCGGCATGTTTGGATGTCAGTCAGTGATTGGTTCATCCTTGGATGACGTCAGTGGTCCCAAATCTGGATCTACGAAGGCTCATGGGTCTGGTCTTCGTGCCTCAAGAATGCATCGTTTCTGGTGTGCACTGTGTGGCTTGTTTTGTTGTAGACAATTATTATCAGGGTGTAAAGCTGGTGCAACATCTTAGTATAAGCCAGTGTCTATTAAAGTAACACCGTTTCTGGAATTGGAATCTGTTCTTGGTTCTGTAACTACAATAAAGAAATATTAGGAAAAGTTGCTTTGGTTTCTGCCCAGACACATTTTGAAAGTTTCAAAACTTTGATAAGAGAAACTGTTTGGAAGGCCTTTACTACTACTATAAAGCTTGAAATTGTTTGTTGTGTACACTTCACCCAAGTGTTCTGGTTGTGTTTGAGTGTTTTAAAGGAATTGTTTATGAGACGAGATCATAGATTTTTAGTTACAGTCTAAAGCCTAAATGTTATTGTATGCCATGTTGGCACATGTAAGTGTCTTGGATTTATAATAAACCGCCTGGAATAATTATAGTCTTCGAATAATTAGCTTGGAATCAACTGGCTATTCGTGTCAAACATTTTGGTCAACAAGAATTATCTACGGGTTGAGTATCACGAAGCACATAGTTGTTTAAAATCTCCTACACAAAATTCGCTTAGTTGACATTCACTTGATAATTGCGATGTAGCAGTTATGATACACATAATGTTTGCAATGTTTCCTGTTTTAAAGCATTTATATGTTTGGGATCCTGAGTGATAGGCTGTGTCTGTTCACGTTAACTGTCTTGTCTGTGTGATGCTTACTTGTACTCG
>CM065701.1:29768784-29776284 GCA_017654935.2 Phymorhynchus buccinoides
TAGCAACAGACCCCTGAGCCATCGCAGACTCCGAATATGTAACCTCAACTGACGATGAGCCAATCGCTGACTGACACGTCATCATGGCGGCCAGGTGAGCTCTGAAGCGCGAGGACCTGATGACGTAGACGAGGAAATTGACGGAGGAGTTGAACTGGGCCAGAATTAGGTACAAGAGATGAGAAGCCAGGAAGATGTTGGAGTAACGTCGGGTGGGGAGGAATTCGGGCACCAAGGACCGGGTCAGACCCAGGGCCACGTTAGGGGCTGCCGTCACGATGTAGAGACAGGACACCACCACCAGCATGCTCACCAACTTCACCTGGAGGAATGAGAGAGAGAGAGAGAGAGAGAGAGAGAGAGAGAGAGAGAGAGATGAGGAGATGAGAGAGAGAGAGAGAGAGAGAGAGAGAGTGAGTGAGAGAGAGAGAGAGAGAAAGGGGAAATAGGGATTCAGATCTGCAGTTTCAGTTTTCCAATTTGGTTTCTGCGGTTTAGTGTTTCGAAATAATTTTATTTCAGGTATATGTTTTACATTTACAAGTAAAGCAACTTTCCCAAAGATTCCAGACAATTTGGGGAGTTTCTATTATTTTTTCTTTGCATCTCAATTTGTACTGTATATTGCTTCTACGATATTATTCGCAGATGCCAATTTAGAAGACACATAAGTACTTGTACCTATGTCTTTTGTTGTTTTCGAGTACCTGGCATCAACCAGTGTGACTTGTCATTGGAAAATATTACTCGTTTTGTTTCGATTAAAACTACATATAACCCACAACTATAATGGTCTCAATACAAGTTAGCCCTTTTCTCTCTTCTTTCATGGCAACACAGCGATAGGTCAGTGATAATATGACTTACATATCACCGTGTTGTCATGGGGAACAGGGAAAAATGTTCACGTGTATTGAAACCTTAGCTGATCATGAGTTGCTGTCACGAAAAAGAAACCAGAAAACAAATACAGTACTCTGACCAGTTGGTCTTCCTTGTCTGAACAACTCGATTCCTAAAAGTGAATTTTCTAATGTTAGTTCTAGAAAAATCCATAAACAATTTCATTTCAGAGTGTCTAGTTTGTTGTGTTGAACTGTATGCAAAAAATCTGTTAAAGTCTATATCATCAATCTTATTGATTATCTTTTATAATTGAATCAGATCGCCTCTAAGACTTCGGTATTTTAATGAGGACAAATGTATAGTTATCTAAGGACTTGCTTTGTATGGTAGGTTGGCAATATCCTTTACTAATTTAGTAGCTCTTTTTGAAACTTTTTCTATAGCCACAGATTGACGTTTTAGATATGGATACCAAATAATGTTCCCATATATTCCAAATGCGGACGAACCAAAGATTTATAGAGCTTAATATAAAAAAACCAATCTTTGTCTAGACTATCAAAAGAACGTCTTATAATACCGATAGTTTATTTAGCTTTAATAATTGAAGATAGAGAATGAGCATTGCATTATAATGAATTATTTTTGGTTTGATTGAAGAGAGAGAGAGTGAGCATTGCATTATAATGAAGTGTTTTTGGTTTGATTAAAGAGAGAGAATGAGCATTGCAGTAAAATGAAGTGTTTTTGGTTTGATTAAAGAGAGAGAGAGAGAGAGAGAGTGAGCATTGCATTATAATGAGTTGTTTTTGGTTTGATTTAAGAGAGAGAATGAGCATTGCAGTATAATGAAGTGTTTTTGGTTTGATTAAAGAGAGAGAATGAGAATTGCAGTAAAACCCAAAAAAAATTAAAAAAAGAGGAGAAGGATGAGAAGGAAGAATAGGCCTACAGCAATGCTTTTTATTTACCTGTTGTCGTGCAGCAGCCCCATCACTGGAGGAGGACAGCTGTCTCCATCGTAACCTCAGGTTGAGCTCCAGCACAGTGACGACAGTGCTGACGACCACCACGATGAAAGTGATGAAAGGCACGACCACCATGAGCAGGTTGTCTTCCACCACTGTGTACAGCATTCTGTGATTTCTGTAAAACTCGCTGGACGTTAAATAAAAGGTAGTTCCACCCGTCTTAGGATCTACGCGAGTACCGATCTCTAAATTGAGCGGATAAAGAACGGTAGCTAACTGCATAAGCCCCACAATGAGGACGATGATGATGCCTATGGTTCGAGTCCTGATGAGGGAGGTCGCCTTGAGGGGTAGCACCACACACACACAACGATCCAGAGCGATGACAGCCGTCAGACATCCCGAAGAGAACAGGAACCCGCGATAGATCCCCGTGAAGTACTTACGGGTGAACAGCTTCCACCACCCTTCCACTTCAGGGTGGAAATACCCCACCATGCAGGACGAAAGGACGATGTAGAAAAAGAAGACGAACAGCAAATCCACAAGGGCCAGACAAAACAGACACAGATTCATCCGCTCTTTCAAGCCCTGTCTGAAAAACACTAAGCAGTTGACAGTGTTGGTGGGAACCCCGATCAAAAACAGCACCAGATTGACGTAACAGAAATTGATCTTCTCAATCAACAAATAATCTTGCAACGTGATGACGTTGTACGGGTTGTCCCATGGCAGGAAGACATCTTGTTGGGCTGACGTCATTTCCGCTTGGGTGTGATTGAAAAGCAAGGGAGAGTAATCGATTGTGGAAGATGGTGGATTATCAACTTTCTCCATGGGACTATCGCTGTAGATCGTGGACGAGGAGCTCATCCCAATCAGGGATATGAAGACTCACCCTGCCCACTTCTGTGAAGTCAATAATAACAGGGTTCTGTACAGTTTCTGTGTGGATCAATAATCTAAATATTTCAAAGAGGTTTAGTTGTCAATCATCCACATGTTCTCTCTCACCATCTCCTCTTACTGTTTAACACATATAGACTAAATTGGCATCCAAACTATAAAAAATAGGATTGCGCTGCACTATCGATGATGCGCTGTCCATATCTTCTTCTTCTTCTTCGATCGCTCAGACAGTTTCCTGTCAATTATGAAGGCAGATGCGTCATGCTGCCGTTATGCGCCTAACTAACTAAAAATAGTTAGGCCCAGCAAGTCCGACTTCGGCTGGAGGAAATGTTTTTTTGAAAGTGTTTCGTGAAAAATGGCAGGAGAATGGACCGGGTAAGGCAGAAAGATAGTAGATGACAGTAAGCAAAGGGAAAAGGCAGAGTCAAAGAGAGTGACAAATTAGAGGAAGTTACAAGCACAGAACTTCCAGAAGGTGGGGGAACTATTTATACAAAAGACCCCTGGTATCCCCACGGGGGAAGCTGTCCATATGAAAGCTGCCAGTAAGCCCTCCAAAGGTAATGCAATACCATAGACTATGAATAATTCCCAAAGCTCTTTGATTCCATGGCACTATAATGTTCCCACATTTGGGGGATTAACAAGCTAGCTGTAGGACCAAGGAGCTGGGGGAACATAGAGCCCGGCCTCATGTGGCCATAACATACTGAGGGTTCTGCTCACATGCCCCAATCTTTCGAAATTATCACCTGTAAGTTAACAAGTTGTTTGCCTCAAAGTAAAGCAACATAACGTTTTTATTTCATCGTCGATAATTGATAGGGCATGTTAATGTCAAAGGTCATGGTCAACGTCAAGAGTAGTGGCCCTAGGTCACAGACTCAGATGAAGGCCTGGTAGGTGTCAAATTTACGTTTTAATAATATGTTTCACATTTGTGCAGTTACAGGCGGGGCTAAGATGTGACGGGCAGGGGAGGTATAGGGTGGGACAGGTGCAGGTACAGGGTGAAACGGGCAAAGGACATATCTGCCGCTCGGCGATGCCCTTGTTTTTAATTAATTGGTAATAATTTTTTCAGTAACATACTTTTTCTTCAAAGGACATGTTTGTGGGGTCGAGGTGTGTGCTACATTTTGTGTGTGCTATGTCAAGTCGCGAAACACAGACAGAAGAATTAAAAAAGTTTACTTAAACATCTTAAACATTTTTCGCACCTTTTAGACAATTAGAAAACAGTTCAGCTTCTAGTAAAACAGCTGCCTTTGCCTTTTGTTTTTTTAGATTCACATTATGACCTTCCTTTCATTGGCTTTGAACAAAGATGACTTGTAAATTTGTGCATTGAGACTTGATTAGAAGCAACGGACACTTTTTCTGTACATTTGTTTTTAATAGACAATTGAAGAATGTATGTGCATAATGTATCGATCATGTGAGCAAGATACCTAGGCATCACCATTGACAGATTTCTATGATTGATCATCTGTTCTGCTGGCTGGGGATGCCCGGGTATACATTACGCGGCGTCGTCGTTGTTGTTGTTGTGTTGTTGTTGTGTGTTGTTGTTGTGGTGGTGGTGGTGGTGGGGGGGGGGGGGGTGGGCGGTTTGTCGTTGTCTTTGTTGCTGCTATTGTTGGGTTTTTCCGGTTTTTTGTTTTTCTTTGTTCTTGTGTACATCGCAAGAAGTTATTTAAGAAGAAGGAAAGAGAAAATGGAAAATAAGAACAATAAGAACAAGAACAAGAACAAAGGACAAGAGGATTAAAAGGGAAAAACCCAAAAAGAAGACAAAGAGGAAGAACAATAAGAAGAGGAGGAGGAGGAGAGAGGGGGGGGGGGGGGGAGGGGGGGGGGCAGGAGGAGCAGCATGAGAAGGAAGAAGAAAATAGAAAGAGGAAAATGAGATTGATCGAAAGAAAGGAAAGAATGAATTATTGGTATTTTGGTATATTCAAGTCACAGAGACTTATCTCTGTGAAATTCGGGCTGCTCACCCCTGCGGAGCGCCTACCCAAGTTTTTTAAATTTATTTTAAAAACATTTTGGGGTGAGGGTGAGGAGGGTGTATGGGCAGACTTGGGAAACCTAGCTACCATACCAGGCAGCGAGATTTCTCCCTGCTCTTACCGACTTTCAACTGCCGTGGGATTTGTTTTCGTGCGTAAAGCGCACGGGTCAGACTAGCTTTAAAGACCCAGTGACGCACCTCGATTAAGTCCTTTGTTTGCTTCTGGGTTACTGTGACCCACATACACATTTCCCCAAGTTCAAATTGAGGCTGCTCTTTAAACTGATGTGTCGGTTTCAATTTGGGGCCATTTATATGGGAGTCAGACTTGGTGAAAACAAGATTTCTTTCCAGCTGTAAGAGGGAAATCACGTGAAACCCGTGATTTTGACACGTGATCGAGTGGAGCTTCAAGTCCCCATCCGAAGGACTCGACGTTCAGTTCAATTTTTCCTGTCGAGCTAAAAAGGGTGGGGCCGGGATTCGAACCCCCAAAATTGTTTTTAATCAATGAATGAATTAATGACAAAACACCCACTGATCTCTCATTGTTTTAAACGTCTCCTTATAAATTAAAGTAAATAACAGCACGTAAGCAGCAACATGTTGTCTTTATTAAACACTTTTTTGGGTTGGGTGGGGTGTTCTTGTTGGTGGTGGTGGGTTTGTTTTGTGTGTGTGTGTGTGTGTGTTTTTGGGGGTTGTTTGATTGTTTTTTTTAAAAACCACGAATTCAATTCAAATACTTCAATTTGATTTCAATCATAGCCTACTTTACAACTGAGTTATGTTGTTATGTAACTCTGATGTAGCACAAACATCCAGCAAAAAACAACTCAGTATCATCTTTTATTTTATTATTATTATTAAGACTAAATGCGAGACATTTACAAGACCCCAACATCCGCGACCCCAACATAGAAAAAAGGTTTACTTTAATGTTAATATTTTCTTGCTGGATGTTCTAAATGTCCACATAATTTCATCAACATCCTTTCATAACCTTATTATTGCAACAAATGTGGAAAATATTCAGTGTAAAACAACAACAAATTCAACGATGGGGTAAGAGAAAAAAAAAGGTTTACTTTAATGCTAATATTTTCTAGCTGGACGTTCATGGACGTCCACACAATTCCACCAACATCCTTTCATAACCTTATTATTGCAACAAATGTGGAAAATATTCAGTGTAAAATAACAACAAATTCAACGATGGGGTAAGAGAAAAAAAAGGTTTACTTTAATGCTAATATTTTCTAGCTGGACGTTCTAAATGTCCACACAATTCCACCAACATCCTTTCATAACCTTATTATTGCAACAAATGTGGAAAATATTCAGTGTAAAACAACAAATTCAACGATGGGGTAAGAGAAAAAAAAAGTTACTTTAATGCTAATATGTTCTAGCTGGACGTTCTAAATGTCCACACAATTCCACCAACATCCTTTCATAACCTTATTATTGCAACAAATGTGGAACATATTCAGTGTAAAACAACAACAAATTCAACGATAGGGTAAGAGAAAGGTTTACTTTAATGCTAATATGTTCTAGCTGGACGTTCTAAATGTCCACACAATTCCATCAACATCCTTTCATAACCTTATTATTGCAACAAATGTGGAACATATTCAGTGTAAAACAACAACAAATTCAACGATGGGGTAAGAGAAAGGTTTACTTTAATGCTAATATGTTCTAGCTGGACGTTCTAAATGTCCACACAATTCCATCAACATCCTTTCATAACCTTATTATTGCAACAAATGTGGAACATATTCAGTGTAAAACAACAACAAATTCAACGATAGGGTAAGAGAAAGGTTTACTTTAATGCTAATATTTTCTAGCTGGACGTTCTAAATGTCCACACAATTCCACCAACATCCTTTCATAACCTTATTATTGCAACAAATGTGGAACATATTCAGTGTAAAACAACAACAAATTCAACGATAGGGTAAGAGAAAGGTTTACTTTAATGCTAATATTTTCTAGCTGGACGTTCATGGACGTCCACACAATTCCACCAACATCCTTTCATAGCCTTATTATTGCAACAAATGTGGAAAATATTCAGTGTAAAAGAACAACAAAACCAATGATGCCCATGAGACGAGCGTTAATGTCTAGCATTCGTCTCATGGGCAAATTTGACTGAAATTTTCTTTATTTCATGAGATAATTGGGGTGGGCTTCTTACCCGCCCATGCGCTTTTTACCCCGTCTTCCCCTATATCAATGGCAATCCAAAATCCCACCCCCAAATCCGGGGGTTCTGTTGTTTGTTTGCTTGCTTGCTTGTTTTTGTTTTCGTTGTTGTTTGTTTTGTTTTTGCGATTTTATTCACCAACTGACGAGCACACAAACACGAGAGCATATGTAGACGTACCTCGGTCTCGGTTCACGTAAGAAAATGCAAGGACGTGCATGCGTGCGCGTGCATACGTTTCATATTTAAGGTGAATTTTCTTCATTTGTATATTTTTATGTGGATTTTGTGTATCTTTGATTTTTTTTCGGCTCGTTTTCACATACACCCGATGATATTATTATTTGTAGTTTTTTTAGTTTTATTTTATGTTTGTCGTGTGCTTTCTTTCACTATTATTGTGGGTGTCTATTTTATCCTGTCTGTAGAATTGTTTCTTCGTTTTTTCCCCCTTTCCTTTCTTCCTTTGATCTTCTACTTTGATTATTATTTATAAAAAAAACTAATACAACAATGTATGTAAGAAACTAATGATGTAT
>CM065701.1:29778784-29796498 GCA_017654935.2 Phymorhynchus buccinoides
AGATACAGCTCGGACATGAAATATATAGTGCAAGGTAGAAATGTTCGTCTTTTAGTGTCAAACTCGAAGGTCAAGTTCACCACGGCTATCCTATTTCAGCAGGACCTTTCTCCCTTAGTGATACACCACCATACAAAATGTGAAGTGATTTCACCAAGCGGTTCATGAGATATAGCACAGACAGACAGACAGACAAACAAACAAACATGCAGAGACGAACGAACTTACACTCATTTGCTGATCATAGATCAGGCAAAGGACAATAACATACACCGCTATAATCGTTATATATACTTTGTAGTGTAATTAGCCTGGCACAATTGATTCCTTCTTCTAATAAAGGAACCTGTCTTCACTTCGTCTGTGCAAGTCTTCTTCTTCTTCTTCTTCTGCGTTCCCAGGCCATATGGCCATAATGGGTAAGGTACGTATGTATCCGGGTTTCAGTCTTCACTGGCCTCCTCGATGCGTACAGCCGACACATTCGGATTTCGGAGGAGCTCAAAGGAGAAACAATATTTGGATTTTTTGTGTGGAAAAAAGCAGAAAAGAATAGTACCAGTAGATGGTAGAAAGCAAAGGGAAAAGGCAGAGTCACAGAGAGTGGCAGATTAGGGGAAGTTTCAAGCACAAAACTTCCAGAAGGTGGGGGAACTATTTTTTACAAAAGACTTCCCCCGGTATCCCCACGGGGAGAGACTGGTGGAAGGGGCGGGGTCGTCCAGCTCCCCGTATGGAGGCACGAGGCATCCACCCACTGCCCCAACTGTGCAAGTCAAATCGTTTCCGACTATGACCACCAGACAGTACAGAAATAACGCAAGTGCTGTTCTGGTAAGCTGGGCTGGAATGTGTTCACAGTTGGGAGTACGTGCCTTGCCCAGGGCACGTTTCCACTCCCTCGGCTACGAGGTCTTGGACAGACAGCTTGGAGGATGGTACCCAAAAGCCAAGTAATCCCCAATAGTGCAACACTGTTGTTGTTGCTGTAGTGCCTTGGCTAAGCGACTCCAGGGATCATCCTAACAGCCGAAGCACTTGAACATTATGGTACAAATGCATCAGCTGGAAAGAGAATATTAAGTCTCTTTATGCAATAATATTTTACGGTCTTTATAAAAGATAAATTCCAAGATTCCTGGTCACACAGTCTCTTCAACCGAGTAACAAAAAATATTTATGGGGTCGGGCTGCCACGGTTCTTCATCAATTTTGTAGATGTAATATTCTCTCGTCTTAGTAGGATCATTGTCACTTTCTATTCTCGAAAGGTTTTCTTAACTTTAGTTCCGGAAGTTAGATTCAAGCCATCTGAGAATGGTTAGTAAATCATTATTCGTCTGACTCCATTGCGATCTCAGACAAATCTTTTTTCTTCACCATTATAATATATCTTTTAAACTTTTAACAGATAAGTACTCTTTTTCAGATTTCTCATTTTGCGGTTTTATGTTCTTTTCTTGAGGCGACTTGGTCTTACAGATTATATGTTTTCTTCTGGGGGATGTTTCTTGGTTTTGTTCGATTGTCACTTCACAATCGAGGAGCCAGTTTCTTTGTTCTCTCTTCGGTCAGCGTTTCACCCCAGTAGAATGTCAGAGGATTCTCGAAGCGTTACCGTTTATTGCATAAACGGTCGCTAATTTTACGGGAATTTCCCATGGTTTACGGCAACATTGATTTGTACGCAGAATTTAGAGGGTGTTTCGTTTTTTTCCTTTCAAAGTGGCTAGAGCCCGCCAGTTACGTCATTGTTGCAAGTCAACACTCAGACCATGTTCAGGGATAGTAACTCTTCAGGTTTTCCTAGTCGAATTTTTCGTCACCAAATTCATTTTCTTATTTCGTATATTTACACATCTTGGTAAAATGTAAGCACCAGAATTTAAATTTCAAAGGTATGAAGTTGGCTGTCCAACGCGGAGAAGCTTACATTTTTTTTTTTTTTTTTAAATGGATAAATTCTCAGGCCATTTCAGTATTTTCTTGCAGATTCAGATTGCACTTCAGGTAGTGTTTAGTGTTACGGTCTACATCATACTACTCTTTTGGTTAGAGAGGCGATGACATGTTCATTATTTTCGTGTGGCCTGTATATTCTACTGTCACTCAAATTGTACGCATATTTTCATTTAGCCAATGTTTTTGGCCGTCGTCTTATTGCTCAGGTATTCAGGGAGAAGGCAGACTTATTCCATGTCGTCGTGTTGCTCAGGTACTCAGGGAGAAGGCAGACGTCATGGCCGTCTTATTGCTCAGGTACTCAGGGAGAAGGCAGACGTCATGGCCGTCTTATTGCTCAGGTACTCAGGGAGAAGGCAGACGTCATGGCCGTCTTATTGCTCAGGTACTCAGGGAGAAGGCAGACGTCATGGCCGTCTTATTGCTCAGGTACTCAGGGAGAAGGCAGACGTCATGGCCGTCTTATTGCTCAGGTACTCAGGGAGAAGGCAGACGTCATGGCCGTCTTATTGTTCAGGTACTCAGGGAGAAGGCAGACGACATTTCGTCGTATGCTCAGGTACTCAGGGAGAAGGCAGACGACATTTCGTCGTATGCTCAGGTACTCAGGGAGAAGGCAGACGTCATGGCCGTCTTATTGCTCAGGTACTCAGGGAGAAGGCAGACGACATTTCGTCGTATGCTCAGGTACTCAGGGAGAAGGCAGACGTCATGGCCGTCTTATTGCTCAGGTACTCAGGGAGAAGGCAGACGACATTTTGTCGTATGCTCAGGTACTCAGGGAGAAGGCAGACGACATTTCGTCGTATGCTCAGGTACTCAGGGAGAAGGCAGACGACATTTCGTCGTATGCTCAGGTACTCAGGGAGAAGGCAGACGACATTTCGTCGTATGCTCAGGTACTCAGGGAGAAGGCAGACGTCATGGCCGTCGTCTTATGCTCAGGTACTCAGGGAGAAGGCAGACGTCATGGCCGTCTTATTGTTCAGGTACTCAGGGAGAAGGCAGACGACATTTCGTCGTATGCTCAGGTACTCAGGGAGAAGGCAGACGACATTTCGTCGTATGCTCATGTACTCAGGGAAAAGGCAGACGTCATGGCCGTCTTATTGCTCAGGTACTCAGGGAGAAGGCAGACGTCATGGCCGTCGTCTTATGCTCAGGTACTCAGGGAGAAGGCAGACGTCATGGCCGTCTTATTGTTCAGGTACTCAGGGAGAAGGCAGACGACATTTCGTCGTATGCTCAGGTACTCAGGGAGAAGGCAGACGACATTTCGTCGTATGCTCATGTACTCAGGGAAAAGGCAGACGTCATGGCCGTCTTATTGCTCAGGTACTCAGGGAGAAGGCAGACGTCATGGCCGTCGTCTTATGCTCAGGTACTCAGGGAGAAGGCAGACGTCATGGCCGTCTTATTGTTCAGGTACTCAGGGAGAAGGCAGACGACATTTCGTCGTATGCTCAGGTACTCAGGGAGAAGGCAGACGACATTTCGTCGTATGCTCAGGTACTCAGGGAGAAGGCAGACGTCATGGCCGTCTTATTGCTCAGGTACTCAGGGAGAAGGCAGACGTCATGGCCGTCGTCTTATGCTCAGGTACTCAGGGAGAAGGCAGACGTCATGGCCGTCTTATTGCTCAGGTACTCAGGGAGAAGGCAGACGACATTTCGTCGTATGCTCAGGTACTCAGGGAGAAGGCAGACGACATTTCGTCGTATGCTCAGGTACTCAGGGAGAAGGCAGACGTCATGGCCGTCTTATTGCTCAGGTACTCAGGGAGAAGGCAGACGTCATGGCCGTCTTATTGCTCAGGTACTCAGGGAGAAGGCAGACGACATTTCGTCGTATGCTCAGGTACTCAGGGAGAAGGCAGACGTCATGGCCGTCTTATTGCTCAGGTACTCAGGGAGAAGGCAGACGACATTTCGTCGTATGCTCAGGTACTCAGGGAGAAGGCAGACGTCATGGCCGTCTTATTGCTCAGGTACTCAGGGAGAAGGCAGACGACATTTTGTCGTATGCTCAGGTACTCAGGGAGAAGGCAGACGACATTTTGTCGTATGCTCAGGTACTCAGGGAGAAGGCAGACGACATTTCGTCGTATGCTCAGGTACTCAGGGAGAAGGCAGACGTCATGGCCGTCTTATTGCTCAGGTACTCAGGGAGAAGGCAGACGACATTTCGTCGTATGCTCAGGTACTCAGGGAGAAGGCAGACGTCATGGCCGTCTTATTGCTCAGGTACTCAGGGAGAAGGCAGACGACATTTTGTCGTATGCTCAGGTACTCAGGGAGAAGGCAGACGACATTTCGTCGTATGCTCAGGTACTCAGGGAGAAGGCAGACGTCATGGCCGTCTTATTGCTCAGGTACTCAGGGAGAAGGCAGACGACATTTCGTCGTATGCTCAGGTACTCAGGGAGAAGGCAGACGTCATGGCCGTCTTATTGCTCAGGTACTCAGGGAGAAGGCAAACGACATTTCGTCTTATGCTCAGGTACTCAGGGAGAAGGCAGACGACATTTCGTCGTATGCTCAGGTACTCAGGGAGAAGGCAGACGTCATGGCCGTCTTATTGCTCAGGTACTCAGGGAGAAGGCAGACGACATTTTGTCGTATGCTCAGGTACTCAGGGAGAAGGCAGACGTCATGGCCGTCTTATTGCTCAGGTACTCAGGGAGAAGGCAGACGACATTTCGTCGTATGCTCAGGTACTCAGGGAGAAGGCAGACGTCATGGCCGTCTTATTGCTCAGGTACTCAGGGAGAAGGCAAACGACATTTCGTCTTATGCTCAGGTACTCAGGGAGAAGGCAGACGACATTTCCGTCGTATGCTCAGGTACTCAGGGAGAAGGCAGACGTCATGGCCGTCTTATTGCTCAGGTACTCAGGGAGAAGGCAGACGACATTTTGTCGTATGCTCAGGTACTCAGGGAGAAGGCAGACGACATTTCGTCGTATGCTCAGGTACTCAGGGAGAAGGCAGACGACATTTCGTCGTATGCTCAGGTACTCAGGGAGAAGGCAGACGACATTTCGTCGTATGCTCAGGTACTCAAGGAGAAGGCAGACGACATTTCGTCGTATGCTCAGGTACTCAGGGAGAAGGCAGACGACATTTCGTCGTATGCTCAGGTGCTCAGGGAGAAGGCAGACGACATTTCGTCGTATGCTCAGGTGCTCAGGGAGAAGGCAGACGACAGTTATGGCATTTAGCATTTGTGCTATGTCCTGTACTCAATTTTGGTTTCGACCATTGTCCAGCCACTAATGGTTTTCCCCCCAATTGTCTTTATGGTCAGGTAACCTTGTCTCGTGAGTGATGAATCATCACTGTATTTTTCTTTCACATTTTTAGTGAGCGATAGTCATCGCAAATCAGCACTGTGTAGGTTCTCCTCCTTTCATGAGTCATGAGTCATCACTGTATTGTTAGTGGACAGTTTTAGTGAGCGATAGTCATCTCAAATCGGCACTGAGTTCATCCTGTGTAGATTCACCTTGTTTCATAGTTATGGGTCATCACTATCGCACTAAGTCCTTTCACCTTTAGATTTTAGTTCTCTTGCTTAGTGATGAGTCAGCACAATTCAGCACTGCTCAGTGCTGTATAATCATATACTGTAATGCTATTATAATGAATTCCACCAATAGTGAGTGAGTCACTCATAATTTGTTTTAATCATATACATTATTATCAAGTCACTCGATCTTCTCAGTATCATGTACTCATATACAGTAATAATGAGTCAGTCAGTCAGTCATAATTCATCATAAAGGTGATTGTAAAAATTGTAAGAGAACATCTATTATGTTGCAGCTATGTTACTTGCAATTATGTAATCAGTTACAGTAATGGTGTGTAAATCATTCCAAATTTCTTACGAAGATTATTGTATTAAAACATATATCTCAAGTTACAACTGGTGTGTCTGATTCTTATCATGCGTTGCAATTGTCAGAGTCAGTTAATCGGGTTTTCCAATCAATCAATCTTATTTTTTATTATATATTTTATTTTAAAAAAACACACACAAAAAACAATCTTGCATTGCACATAAAATACACAAAACAATAACAAATACAGTATTATGCATACACACATTTACTATACATAATACAAGTAACATATATACTTTTACTATGCATTACTATTATATAGCAGATTTGATATTATAGGGCTGTTTTATTTTAAAATATATGGATGACAGACCACACATTGATCTACATTTCCCTTCAACTTCAGCACACAGATAGCAGGTTGCCAATATGCACAGCATTTTTCCGTGCGTTGCACCTACATGTTACTTATGTCCATATATATGGTATGCCAATGTGCGTTGCCCATTTAAATAATTTATATTTATAGAAATATATTTTTTTTAATCAAAAATAGGATATTATACTGCAACACGGTGCAGGTGTAGAGTGGCACAGTGGTAGCGCGTTCGCTTCGTGTCAAGTAAACCCGAGTTCGAACCTGGGTACAGGGGATTTTTTCCTCTCACTTTGCACTAGGCCTTACGGTCTGAACGTGGAGTCTTTCGGATGAGACGATAAACCGAGGTCCCGTGTGCCCATGCACTTAGCATACGTTAAACCCAATGGCAACGAAAAAGTTGTCATTTGGTCAAAATTCCCCCCCCCCCCTTTCCTTCCTCATCAGTCACATAAATCGCATGCACAAAAAATAAAATAAAATTGGGTGGCGCGCCTCTGGCTGCGACGCGCTCTCCAGGTGGGAGCAACCCGAATTTCACAGAGACGCCTCTGTGACTATAAAGTACCTAATACCCTAATACCTAATACCCCACATCAGCCACCATAGGCTATATAGCAGTTTCTCATGTGGTATGACTGATTTTGAGTGTATAGATGGCAGGCTACATCCTGATCTTTGTTCATCCCTTTATTTTCAGCACATGGAGTGGCAGGTCCAGTATGTTCCAATGTGCACAATATGCCAATGGGTATTGTGCCCATGTTCACCTCATACCAGAGTACTTGGTACACGGATATATGTTGGCATTTAGCATGCACTTGTTTTATTATGTGTACTAGCGCAACGTCGAGTACCAGTAACGCCTAGTAACGGTAACGCCTAGTAACGGTAATGCCAAGTATTGGTAACGCTGAGTACAGCAAATTTGAAGCGATTTGGTAAAGAAACGGTGGAGTTATAAGGCCCCGTTTCGCGTTGGCGCTGCTCTGAGAGTGATGCGCTCTCCCTAGTAACGGTAACGCCAAGTACTGGTAACGCTGAGTACAGCAAATTTGAAGCGATTTCGTTAAGAAACGGCAGAGTTATAAAGCCCCGTTTCCAGTTGGCGCTGCTCTGAGAGTGACGCGCTCTCCCGATTTTCTTCAAATTTGCTGCCAGGCTTTGCCCCGGTGACAGCAAGCCTGACAGCAAATTTGACGCGATTCGGTTGAAAACCGGCGGAGTTATAAGGCCCGTTTTTCATCATGCTGCTGTTATGCGTCTAAGTAATGGATTCGCTTCCGGTTTGGCACATTGATAGTCACCGTCCCCGGTCATATATCTGCCAAATTTGAAGGCAATCGGTCCAGAAATACCAGAGATACGGGCGCCGAAATGCCGTCGGATGCGCGTTTCGCGCATTTGCAAAACCGCGCAAATGACACGGCCGCCTCGGTTGCCGTTGCCATCGCCCCGTTAGGGCTCACAGCAAATTTGAAGCGAATCGGTCGAAAAACGGCGGAGTTATAAGGCCCGTTTCGTGTTTCAGACACACAGACACACACACACACACACACACACACACACACACACACACACGGACGGACAGTTGGCTTTTTACTATATGATTATATATTTGTTTTATTTTTCAGTGGACATATGGTATTCTTGTGCCAATGTATAGCTATTTTAATTTTATATAGTTGCTATGATTTAAGGATGTGGACAGCAGACATGTCATTCTATAGAAGTTTGAATTTTGAATGTCTGTTTTGATTCTCAGTTATTGATGGCAGGCTACATCCGAAGCTATTTTTTTCCTCCACGTTCAGCGTATGTATGTGCATCAATGGTTTTCTCCCCCTGACCCAGCAGATATCTATCGATGGCAGACTACATCTTAATCTATGTTTTTCTCCATTTTCAGCATATGTATGGGCATCAATGGTTTTACTCTCCCTGACCCAGCAGATGGTGTTCTTTAAAAAGCTACTACAGGGAGTACGAATACTAGGGGCCACAGGAGACACTAGTCTTCCAATTACACTTGGAATGCTGCACTAATTATTAGACCTTAGTAGACTGATTATTATATCAACTACATTTCACTTCATTTTTAGCACACAGATGGCAGGTTCAGTATGTACCATTACCTATGCACAGCTTGTTTATGTGCATGACACCATTATGTGACTTGGTCAATATATAGAGTACGCCAATGTGCGTATAGCACTTTTAATTTTGTATGACTGATTTTCAGCGTATAGATAACAGGCTACATTCTGATCTATTTTCCCTTTATTTTCAGCACAGGGATGGCAGGTCCAGTATGTGCATTTGCCAATGGGCATGGTATGCCAAATTGTCTTGTGCCCGTATTCACTTCATGCCAAGGTACATGGTACACGAGTATATGTTGGCACCTAGCATTCACCTGTTTTATGATCATGCTTATTATATAGTTGTTTTCTTTTTCAGTGTACATATGGTATTCTTGTGCCAATGTATAGCTATTTTAATTTTATATAGTTGCTATGATATAAGGATATGGACAGCAGACATGTCATTTTATAGAAGTTTGAATATGGTATGTTTTGAAGTTCAGTTATCGATGGCAGGCTACATCCTAATCTATGTTTTCCTCCATTTTCAGCATATGCATGGGCATCAATGGGTTTCTCTCCCTGACCCAGCAGATATTGATGGCAGGCTACATCTTAATCTATGTTTTCATCCATTTTCAGCATATGCATGGGCATCAATGGGTTTCTTTCCCTGACCCAGCAGATTGTTTTTGCTTAAAAATCTCCTACAGGGAGTACGAAGACTGTACAGGTTGGAGAGATGACTGCCTCTCCAATTAACCTCAAATTGCACAACGTGCAGGTTACGACAGCGAGTGTTCAGATCATTTTCAAAACCTGCAAACAGTAGGAGTCAAGTGGCACGACATACAATCTGTGCCATGCCAGATTTCCCTAACTGTCCAGTCAGGTGGTTGGGCCAGTATTTGCAGTTGCATGGAGCGCTCTCTGGTCCTTTGTTTAGCAAGACGATGGGTCAGCGGTGACACGAAGGGAGTTCCAACCCTACTTAGCAGTTCTTTTTGTGTGGTGGCGGCGACGGCGACGGACCCGAACCCGATTAAGGAAGGGTAGGGGCCCGTCATGTGGCATTTCCGACATAAATAACTGGGGTCATGGTCAATCAGGGTTATGTAGGCGTATAAATAATGTTGGGATGGTTGTGCGTGTGAGGATACATAGTAGAAGTAAAAAATGTTTTTCTGTGTTTTGCAGAATGTTTTCCTTTGTTTGTCCATTTGGGGAAAAAAGGTCGGAATCAATATTTGCCAACATATAAAGACCTTGCAATTTTAATGAGAAAAATGTTCAGAATGTTTTGGGAAAACATTATTTTGGGTTTTGATTTTGTGTAACATAATGTATGGATGATGTTGTTTTAGTGTAACATTGTTTTGTCACTGAATAGAACTAAGAATCAGCGACAGAAAAAATTGACAGTTTCTCTTCTTGAATATGTTCTGGAATTTGTTTTAATGTACCATAATATTTTGTGAAAAGTGTTTTGAATTTGTTTTGTTTAACATTGTTTGTCTCTGAATAAACATCAGCGGCCTAAAATTGGACATAAATGGAGTGGTGTCATTGTATATGAATATATGGATGGAGAGGCGTGAGTCTGGAGAGTGGGTTATAAGTATCTCTTTTAATCATTTCAAAAATTAACTATGCCCGCTAACTAACTAAATAAGATATCAAGTGTTTGGTATTTATTTAAAGCTTATTGTGTGTAATAACGGAAACGGGCACATTCAGAAAAAACCGCTTTTTCTTGCATTAAATTACACTTGATTTTCGTAAGCACGTCAAAATCACATCACACCCCTTTTCTTGCTCAACATGTAACAAAGAGCCCTGTAGGGGCCATCAGAGAGTTGTGACAAAGACATGACTCAGCCGTCACGCCTGGCTGATCCTCTAGTTAGGCTGGTGTAGTATAGCAGTCTTTTCTCTCTCTCTCCTTTGTATAAAATGTGTGAAAATATATCTTCGGCTCCAGTGACCTTGACCTTTGCTCTATGACCTTCATTTTCGAACCGAGCCTAGATATTGTTAGTACCTATCCACATGCAACATTGGAGCATCCTAGTGTTCGATCTGTGAAGATCTCATCAGTTTGCATGATCAGCCTGCAATTTGACTGTCCAGTGGATATTAACTTGAGCAAGAAGACATTCTACAAGAGAATGATGTCTTCTTTGCACCAAATCGGAAAATCCACAATAAAAGCAAATCAGCACTAATTTAAACCAGAAATAGTAAACATCTTATGTAAAATGACGAAAATAATAATGCTCTGAAACTTTAATTAAAAAACCTAATAGACAGGACTAGAGAGGGCCAACTACTGAGATGATATCCAAATTGAGGATATAAATAGCATAAAAGAGAAATCTCAGTGAATAGCTGAGCTCCATACCCCTAATCTGAAGGACTGAAAAGTTTGTGCATTTGAAATGCAGAATACTTTGCTTTGATAAAACTTTTCTGTGTCCAATGTCTGTATTTGTGAACCTTAGAAACAAAATGACTTAATGTTAACTTTATGAATTGGTCAGTGTTCTGAAAAGAAATTGCAGGCCGATGATGCAAACTGATGAGATCTTCACTGATCGAAACAGCTGTCTTTGCATAAGGCACTGTCCCTCCCCCCATTGGGAGAAAAAGTAACTCAGCACATTTTATTATTTACTTCTTTTTAGAACACAGAGCAATTCATAAAGTGAACGTTAACTGAGTTTGTTTCTGGGGTTCACAAATACAGACATTGGACACAGAGAAAAGTTTTATCAAAGCAAATGATCCTGCATTTCAAATGCACCAACTTTTCAGTCCTTCAGATTAGGGATATGGAGCTCAGCTATTCACTGACAGTTATCTTCCATGCTAGATAGATAGGTAGAGAGAGAGATATATAGATAGATAGATAGATACATACATACATACATACATACATATATACATACATACATACATACATACATACATACATAGTCGGCTTCAGAATCCACTGAAAACACTACCAGCTTTGCTCACTTTGTTCGAGGCTGTGTACAAGCAAACACCTTTTCAATAATAATGGTTAGAGAGTCCGTGTTTTAAGGGGGTCACGTTTGTCTGGAAAACCCCTGACAGAAATTAACAAAGTTAGGCCTGTAAAAGTCTTTGGGGCACATCTTCATAGAACGTGGCGAGGTCGCCGAAATCGTCCTTAAGTGTGACTGTAACCGCGACCTCACTACGGTCTAATGGAAAGGAGACCCACAGCTGAGACAAATGGAAGATCGAGCCACGCTCTTGGAATGGGCCCTATACGCTGCCGCTACGTTCTCAGTATTCGGCCACTATTTCTGCTGTCCACGCACTCACCACGCTGCCACTACGTTGTCACCATTCTCACTATGACCCCACTACGCTTCCTTTTCCGTACGTATGGTTTGAGCATGTTCAAAATGTGTGAAGCGAAATCGTAGCCTACCCGCGGGTGCTCTCCACGCTCCAACCAAAACCCCACCACGCTCTTAATAATACGTTACGCCCGACTACAGTATGCTACGCCAAGACCATGCTACGATCCGCTACGTTCTGGCTGATCGTGGAGGACGTAGAGAGAACGTAGCCTGTGTCATTGTCAGGATGATTTGGTCCCCCTCATCACCTCCATCATTAACCACAGTCTTCTGTCTGGCACAGTTGATAGTTATTTGAAACAAGCCATTGTCACTCCTCTCTTGAAGAAACCAACCCTTGATTTCAATCTCCTACAAAACTACAGACCAGTTTCCAATCTTCCTTTTCTTTCCAAACTGCTTGAGAAAGTTGTCCTATCACAACTTCTGCAACATCTTCAGGAAAATGGTCTTTTTGAGTCAAAACAATCTGCTTATCGCGCTTGTCATAGCACTGAAACTGCTCTGTTGGCTGTCACAGATTCCCTCCTTTCAAGCATGGATCAGAACCTTGTGTCTGTTGTTGCCTTCATTGATCTGTCGTCTGCTTTCGACACAATCGATCATGCCATTCTCCTTGAACGCTTGTCCGCCTCCTTTGGTATCAGTTCTACTGCTTTAAACTGGTTCAGCTCATACCTGTCTGGACGTTCTCAGTTGGTTGTGGTCAATGGTCTGTCCTCCAAGCCCTCTCAGCTATGTTGTAGTGTTCCTCAGGGGTCGGTGTTAGGCCCCATTCTCTTCATTCTGTACACCCAGCCTCTTTCAGATGTCATTGAAAGTAATCATTTTGATTATCATAAGTTCGCTGATGACACTGAGATAAATAAGCCCGCCCCTGTTTCTGATTTTCCTGTGGTGTCCCATCAAACGGAGCAACAAATCATGGATGGATAAGAATAGACTCAAGTTGAATGAGGACAAGACTGAGTTGTTAGCTGTTGGAAACCGAAACCGCCTCTCGGTGATAAAGCGTGATCCTTTGACCTTGTCAGATGATTCAGTACCTTTTCAAAAGTCAGTAAAGTATCTAGGTGTCTGTCTGGATGAATCTCTCTCATTTGATCAACATATTTCATCTGTCTGTCGTTCAACATTCTATCATCTTCAGCGACTTTGTTCCATTCGTTCATACTTATTACTTGAAGCTGCTACACAACTTGCTGTTTCTCTCATACTGTCCAGGCTTGATTACTGCAATGCAGTCCTTGCAGGTCTCCCTCTCTCTTCTGTCAAGCGTCTTCAGAGAGTCCAGAATGCTGCTGCCAGGGTTGTGCTCAGAAAGCGTAAGACTGATTCAGCGACACCCTTGCTGAGACAGCTGCACTGGCTCCCTGTTGACGCTAGAGTAGAGTACAAAGTGGCCACTCTTGCCTATCGCTACTTCGAAGACTACCTCTCCTCTCTTCTCTCTGCCTACACACCAGAACGCAACCTCAGATCAAGTAGCCTTAAGCTTCTTTGCACACCTGTCACCAAATACAAAACAGTTGGAAACAGAGCTTTCCGTTTCCAAGCACCACACATCTGGAACAACCTCCCTTCCTCTCTCCGCAGCTCTCCATCTTTGTCTTCTTTCAAAACTGGCCTGAAAACTGTTCTCTTCAAAAAATACCTCTGTTGATCTCCTGTGTCTTCTCCCCTTCAGTTCACCCTCTGTGAGTTTTTGCTGAGTTGGTCTATGTGTGCTTGCAGTGCGATAATGGGCTAATTGGGTTGTTTTTTTCATGGATTTTTTTATGGTTGTGTTTCCACTTTTGTATAATTATGTTGTTTTTCTTCATGATTATTGTATGTATGTTTTTTTGTAAAGCGCTGTGAGTCCTGCTGCGCCAGGAGAACGGCGCTATACAAGAGTTATTATTATTATTATTATTATTATTGTGTGATGGAGTGTTAAGGGGCCAAGCCATGATCACAAGCACCAAACTTGGGACAGCACTCAGCACAATTGTTGCGTGTCAACTGCAACATGTTGATGGTACTGCGGCATGTCTTATGCCAAGCTGGGACACAACGGTAACATGGCGATCAAGCAATAATTATAAGAAGTGTGAAGCATGGTCATCCCCAGTTGTTTTCTCTGAAATCTGTAAATTGTTGTAATCAGTGCGCTAGTGTAAAGTTTAATTTAGTTATTTGATTGGTTTTTCTTCTCCCATCTATTCTTTTATCAAGCTGTCTTTCCTGCTCACATATATACACATACTTGCACACGCGTGTATACTCACACACACGCGTGCGCGCAAGCACGCACTCACATTTAAACAAAAAATTAAATCTAATATCACCACTACATGAACAGATTTTATAATACGTGAAATCGATCAAAATCAAATCCCAATTTTCCCTATGAAGGCTTTCCAGTTTTCAATTGATTTTTTGTTCTCCTACATCATAGATTAGTAACATTCAGATTGATTTCACATAATTTATCGTTACAAAATTCCCCTGCCTTTTTTAAATCTTCCAAATAAATCTCTGATTAGAGCTCCTCCAAAATCGTAATGTGACGGCTGAATGCAGCAGGGAGACCAGTAAAAACGGGAAATCAATATACATACTTACCTCACCCATTATAGCCATTTTGCCTGGGGATGCAGAAGAAGAAGAAGAAGAAAAAGGATCGTTAGAAAATGTCTTCACAATTTTGAAAGTGGTGTAAAAGACTCGAGTCTGCCCATTGACACCATTTTCTTTGAATTTTGAATGCTAGATAGGAAATTCAAAACCTTTTAACAACCAGTTAACATATCATGACATGGACAGGAAAAGAGATCGTTAAGCCTGTTCATTTAATCTTTTCTACCTTTATGGACTCGGCGCGATGGTAGATTCTGCAGAAATCGGTGAGACGTGTATATGTTACGCCCAATCCGTGAAATGGCCCACTTCCTGAGATGGGCAAAATGGTTCGCCCATTTCATCAAGATACAGTTGATGTAGAATTAACAAGCTTGTCTCCGAATAAAAAACTTGGAGACATTAACAATGGACTTCTGAGCCGCCATAGATCCCGAGTGGTTGACGTCACCTGATGATGAGCCAATCGCTGACTGGCATCCAAACATGGCGGCAAGATGAGCTCTGAAGCGCGAGGACCTGATGACATAGACGAAGAAATTGACGGAGGAGTTGAATAGGGCCAAAATCAGATACAAGAGATGAGAAGCCAGGAAGATGTTGGAGTAACGTCGTGTGTGATGGAATTCTGGCACCAAGGACCGGGTCAGACCCAGGGCCACGTTAGGGGCTGCCGTCACGATGTAGATACAGGACACCACCACGAGCATGGTCACCAACTTCACCTAAGGGGTACACAGAGAAAACGACGGAGATCGAGAGAAAAAGAGAAAGAAGAGTAAGGCTTCCAGATTAAATTTTCCAAGTCCGTTTCTGCAGTCTAGTTTTTCAAAATCAGTTTAAAAAACTATCCTACAAATTCGCAAAAAAACATTGTTGGGAGTGCCTGGTGCGTATTTTTCTTTGTATTTCTATTTGTATTTGATTTGACAAAATGTGTCTTGTTCGTAGATTAAAGAGACAGATACTTACAAGAACCGTGTCTTCCGTTGTCTTCGAATACATGCATCAACATTGTTGATTATATCATTTTAAAATGGTAATTTCTTTATTTCGATATGAAACTACACACTACATTGCTAACTGATATCGACCAGCTACCATGAATAATTCTGAAAAATGTACTATAATTGAAATGTAAATATTAGTGCCTGGCTGCGTCAAACAGAGTCAGTACACCATCCCAAACAGTGTTTTTTTCTCTCTCCATTTTCCCTTTACCATAACCGTCGCCCAATCCTGCACCCGACCCCTCAAGGTTTCAACCATGTCCCCTCCCCTTCTCTGTTCCTTTCTTTTATATCGAAATATAATTTTCTTAGAGAATCTAGAATCTTTGATACCCCTTAGCTTATAATTGTCCTGCTCTCTGATAAAGAAAACAATCGTGGGGGGGAAAACACTTAGATCTTGACTGGTTTATCATATCTAACTTTCCCCAAAGTCAGAGTGTAGCTGCCCATGTGGAGGGGTAATCAAAAACGGTCACACACGTAATGTTCTCATCCCTAGCTGGTGCATTTGTACCATAGTGTTCAAGTGCTTCGGATGTTGGGATGATCCCTGGAGTCTTTTAGCCAGGGTATGACAACAACATAATTATCCAACTGTTTCGTCTTTAGTATGTACACATTTTGGAAACTATTCAAACTATCAAAAATACCATTAGTGATAACCTACATTGAAAACTATATGTTGATGAGTAGGACAGGGAGGAGAAGGAGGAGGACGATGAGGAAGAGAAGAAGAGGGAACACAGCCTTGATCATCACCCCTACCTGTTGTTGTGCAGCAGCCCCATCACTGGAGGAGGACAGCTGTCTCCATCGTAACCTCAGCTTGAGCTCCAGCACAGTGACGACAGTGCTGACGACCACCACGATGAAAGTGACGAAAGGCACAACCACCATGAGCAGGTTGTCTACCACCACTGTGTACAGCATTCTGTGATTTCTGTAAAACTGGCTGGACGTCAGGTACAGAATGGTTCTAGACGTGTCAGGGTCCGTGCGAGAACCGGTCTCAAAATTGAGCAGATAGAGAACGGTAGCTAACTGCATAAGCCCCACAATGAGGACGATGATGATGCCTATGGTGCGAGTCCTGATGAGGGAGATCGCCTTGAGGGGTAGCACCACACACACACAACGATCCAGAGCGATGACAGCCGTCAGACATCCTGATGAGAACAGGAACCCGCGGTACACCCCCGTGAAGTACTTACGGGCAAAGTACTTCCACCACTGTTTCACCTCCGGGTACACAAATCCCACCATGCAGTAAGATGCAACCACGTAGAAAAAGAAGACGAAGAGCATGTCAAAGAGCGCCAGGCAGAAGAGACAGAGATTCATGCGTTCCTTCAAACCCTGTCTGTAAAAGATCACACAGTTGATGATGTTAGTGGGGACCCCAACTAAAAGCAGTCCCAGGCTGACATAACAGACATTGATCTCCTCGATCGTTAAAAAGTCCTGTCGGGTGATAACGTTGTAGGGGTTGTCCCAGGGCTTGAAAACATCATCTTCCTGAGCTGATGTCGCATCCGTTAGAGAATGGTTGGACAGCACTGGAGGCGAACCAGTTGTTGAAAGTAATGGCTGGACATTGATCTCCATGTGTGACATGTTGCTTAGCTTTGTGGACTCAGTGCTGATGATGAAACAGATGATGCATTAACTGACTGAAGATTATCATCCCATTTTATTCCACATTGCTTCCAACCTGTGAAACATTTTGGGATAGGGCATAGCTTTTAGAATACTATTGTAGTATTTTTGTTTTTGCTTTAATTACATACTTATCACAAATATTGTTTTATGTTTGTATAATTAGTTGTTTGACGCAACTGTAATGGAGATGGCATTGTTGATTTCATATAGGCCTATATTTATTTACTTATTTATTATTACTATTTAATTGTTTGTTTAAGTTTCTTTATAGTTTGTTTGTTTATTCGTGCTTTCTGGTTTGTTTTTTCCCCTCTTGATATCGTTATTTAATTTTATTAATTCTCTCAGCTCACTATCCTCCTTCTGTGCATTTGTAATTTCCGATATTGTGAAAAAAAAAGTATTTTAAACCTATCCACACCAGGTGGAATTGATGCTTTTCATTTAGATAATACAATCATTAAACACGACGAAAAGGATGCATAATATGACAACAAAAGAAAATTCGAAATTGTATCTATGAAGACATCAAATGATGATGGTCACCAAGTGATTTCTGATAAAAAAAAGAAAGTTATTTGATACTCAAAATTTGAATAATAAGCCTAGTTGCAGTGGAAGCAATTGCCGGGAAAATGGAGAATCCAGAAAAAAAAATTTCCCACAAAAAACAAAGCTAAACTTTTGATAAGATAATCTTTTACACATTCACAGGGTAAGGCTTTCATTGATGCCAGCCGTCGTGGTGTAGTGGTATACT
>CM065701.1:29796998-29801998 GCA_017654935.2 Phymorhynchus buccinoides
GAGAAAACTGTCAATTTTGTTGGTCGCCATGATTCTATTCTATTCGCGACACATGTTACAACCAACAACATCATCCATCCATTATGTTACACAAAATCAAAACCCAAAATAATTTTTTCCCAAAACATTCTGAACATTTTTCTCATTAAAATTGCAAGGTCTTTATATGTTGGCAAATATTGATTCCGACCTTTTTTCCCCAAATGGACAAACAAAGGAAAACATTCTGCAAAACACAGAAAAACATTTTTTACCTCTACTATGTATCCTCACACGCACAACCATCCCAACATTATTTATACGCCTACATAACCCTGATTGACCATGACCCCAGTTATTTATGTCGGAAATGCCACATGACGGGCCCCTACCCTTCCTTAATCGGGTTCGGGTCCGTCGCCGCCACCACACAAAAAGAACTGCTAAGTAGGGTTGGAACTCCCTTCGTGTCACCGCTGACCCATCGTCCGTGATAAACAAAGGACCAGAGATCAATGCATCTGCAAATACTGGCCCAACCACCTGACTGGACAGTTAGGGAAATCTGGCATGGCACAGATTGTATGTCGTGCCACTTGACTCCTACTGTTTGCAGGTTTTGAAAATGATCTGAACACTCGCTGTCGTAACCTGCACGTTGTGCAATTTGAGGTTAATTGCAGAGGCAGTCATCTCTCCGACCTGTACAGTCTTCGTACTCCCTGTAGGAGATTTTTAAGCAAAAACAATCTGCTGGGTCAGGGAGAGAAACCCATTGATGCCCATGCATATGCTGAAAATGGAGGAAAACATAGATTAGGATGTAGCCTGCCATCAATATCTGCTGGGTCAGGGAGAGAAACCCATTGATGCCCATGCATATGCTGAAAATGGAGGAAAACATAGATTAGGATGTAGCCTGCCATCAATATCTGCTGGGTCAGGGAGAGAAACCCATTGATGCCCATGCATATGCTGAAAATGGAGGAAAACATAGATTAGGATGTAGCCTGCCATCGATAACTGAACTTCAAAACATACCATATTCAAACTTCTATAAAATGACATGTCTGCTGTCCATATCCTTATATCATAGCAACTATATAAAATTAAAATAGCTATACATTGGCACAAGAATACCATATGTACACTGAAAAAGAAAACAACTATATAATAAGCATGATCATAAAACAGGTGAATGCTAGGTGCCAACATATACTCGTGTACCATGTACCTTGGCATGAAGTGAATACGGGCACAAGACAATTTGGCATACCATGCCCATTGGCACCTGCACATACTGGACCTGCCATCCCTGTGCTGAAAATAAAGGGAAAATAGATCAGAATGTAGCCTGTTATCTATACGCTGAAAATCAGTCATACAAAATTAAAAGTGCTATACGCACATTGGCGTACCCTATATATTGACCAAGTCACATAATGGTGTCATGTACATAAACAAGCTGTGCATAGGTAATGGTACATACTGAACCTGCCATCTGTGTGCTAAAAATGAAGTGAAATGTAGTTGATATAATAATCAGTCTACTAAGGTCTAATAATTAGTGCAGCATTCCAAGTGTAATTGGAAGACTAGTGTCTCCTGTGGCCCCTAGTCTTCGTACTCCCTGTAGTAGCTTTTTAAAGAACACCATCTGCTGGGTCAGGGAGAGTAAAACCATTGATGCCCATACATATGCTGAAAATGGAGAAAAACATAGATTAAGATGTAGCCTGCCATCGATAGATATCTGCTGGGTCAGGGGGAGAAAACCATTGATGCACATACATACGCTGAACGTGGAGGAAAAAAATAGCTTCGGATGTAGCCTGCCATCAATAACTGAGAATCAAAACAGACATACAAAATTCAAACTTCTATAGAATGACATGTCTGCTGTCCACATCCTTAAATCATAGCAACTATATAAAATTAAAATAGCTATACATTGGCACAAGAATACCATATGTCCACTGAAAAATAAAACAAATATATAATCATATAGTAAAAAGCCAACTGTCCGTCTGTGTGTGTGTGTGTGTGTGTGTGTGTGTGTGTGTGTGTGTGTGTGTCTGTGTGTCTGAAACACGAAACGGGCCTTATAACTCCGCCGTTTTTCTACCGATTCGCTTCAAATTTGCTGTGAGCCCTAACGGGGCGATGGCAACGGCAACCAAGGCGGCCGTGTCATTTGCGCGGTTTTGCAAATGCGCGAAACGCGCATCCGACGGCCTTTCGGCGCCCGTATCTCTGGTATTTCTGGACCGATTGCCTTCAAATTTGGCAGATATATGACCGGGGACGGTGACTATCAATATGCCAAACCGGAAGCGAATCCATTACTTAGGCGCATAACAGCAGCATGATGAAAAACGGGCCTTATAACTCCGCCGGTTTTTCAACCGAATCGCGTCAAATTTGCTGTCAGGCTTGCTGTCACCGGGGCAAAGCCTGGCAGCAAATTTGAAGAAAATCGGGAGAGCGCGTCACTCTCAGAGCAGCGCCAACGGGAAACGGGGCCTTATAACTCTGCCGTTTCTTAACGAAATCGCTTCAAATTTGCTGTACTCAGCGTTACCAGTACTTGGCGTTACCGTTACTAGGCGTTACCGTTACTAGGGAGAGCGCATCACTCTCAGAGCAGCGCCAACGCGAAACGGGGCCTTATAACTCCACCGTTTCTTTACCAAATCGCTTCAAATTTGCTGTACTCAGCGTTACCAAGTACTTGGCATTACCGTTACTAGGCGTTACCGTTACTAGGCGTTACTGGTACTCGACGTTGCGCTAGTACACATAATAAAACAAGTGCATGCTAAATGCCAACATATATCCGTGTACCAAGTACTCTGGTATGAGGTGAACATGGGCACAATACCCATTGGCATATTGTGCACATTGGAACATACTGGACCTGCCACTCCATGTGCTGAAAATAAAGGGATGAACAAAGATCAGGATGTAGCCTGCCATCTATGCACTCAAAATCAGTCATACCACATGAGAAACTGCTACATAGCCATATGGTGGCTGATGTTCTGCAGTATAATATCCTTTTTTTCTCTTTTTTTTATAAATAGAAATTATTTAAATGGGCAACGCACATTGGCATACCATATATATGGACATAAGTAACATGTAGGTGCAACGCACGGAAAAAGGCTGTGCATATTGGCAACCTGCTATCTGTGTGCTGAAGTTGAAGGGAAATGTAGATCAATGTGTGGTCTGTCATCCATACATTTTAAAATAAAACAGCCCTATAATATCAAATCTGCTATATAATAGTAATGCATAGTAAAAGTATATATGTTACTTGTATTATGTATAGTAAATGTGTGTATGCATAATACTGTATTTGTTATTGTTTTGTGTATTTTATGTGCAATGCAAGACTGTTTTTTGTGTGTGATTTTTTAAAATAAAATATATAATAAAAAATAAGATTGATTGATTGGAAAACCCGATTAACTGACTCTGACAATTGTAACGCATGATAAGAATCAGACACAGCAGTTGTAACTTGAGATATATGTTTTAATACAATAATCTTCGTAAGAAATTTGGAATGATTTGCACACCATTACTGTAACTGATTACATAATTGCAAGTAACATAGCTGCAACATAATATATGTTCTCTTACAATTTTTACAATCACCTTTATGATGAATGATGACTGACTCACTCATTATTACTGTATATGAGTACATCATACTGAGGAGATCGGGTGACTTGCTAATAATGTATATGATTAAAACAAATTATGAGTGACTCACTCACTATTGCTGGAATTCATTATAATAGCATTACAGTATTAGGTACTTTATAGTCACAGAGGCGTCTCTGTGAAATTCGGGTTGCTCTCACCTGGAGAGCGCGTCGCTGCCAGAGGCGCGCCACCCAATTGTTTTTTTGTGTGTGTGGGTTTTTTTGGCATGCGATTTTTGTCACTGATGAGGGGGGGGGGGGGGTACATTTTGACCAAATGACAACTTTTTCGTTGCCACTGGGTTTAACGTATGCTAAGTGCATGGGCACACGGGACCTCGGTTTTATCGTCTCATCCGAAAGACTCCACGTTCAGACCGTTAAGGCCTAGTGCAGAATGAGAGGAAAAAATCCCCTGTACCCAGGTTCGAACTCTGGTTTACTTGACACGAAGCGAACGCGATACCACTGTGCCACTCTACACCAGTATATGATTATACAGCACTGAGCAGTGCTGAACTGTGCTGACTCATCACTAAACAAGAGAACTAAAATCTAAAGGTGAAAGGACTTAGTGCGATAGTGATGACCCATAACTATGAAACAATGTGAACCTACACAGGATGAACTCAGTGCCGATTTGAGATGACTATCGCTCACTAAAACTGTCCACTAACAATACAGTGATGACTCATGACTCATGAAAGGAGGAGAACTTACACAGTGCTGATTTGCGATGACTATCGCTCACTAAAAATGTGAAAGAAAAATACAGTGATGATTCATCACTCACGAGACAAGGTTACCTGACCATAAAGACAATTGGGGGAAAAACCATTAGTGGCTGGACAATGGTCGAAACCAAAATTGAGTACAGGACATAGCACAAATGCTAAATGCCATAACTGTCGTCTGCCTTCTCCCCGAGTACCTGAGCAATACGACTGCCATGGAATAGCGTCTGCCTTCTCCCTGAGTACCTGAGCAACACGACGACATGGAATAAGTCTGCCTTCTCCCTGAGTACCTGAGCATAAGACGACGGCCAAAAACATTGGCTAAATGAAACTATGCGTACAATTTGAGTGACAGTAGAATATACAGGCCACACGAAAATAATGAACATGTCATCGCCTCTCTAACCAAAAGAGTAGTATGATGTAGACCGTAACACTAAACACTGCCTGAAGTGCAATCTGAATCTGCAAGAAAATACTGAAATGGCCTGAGAATTTATCCATTTAAAAAAAAAAAAAAAAATGTAAACTTCTCCGCGTTGGACAGCCAACTTCATACCTTTGAAATTTA
>CM065701.1:29806998-29824498 GCA_017654935.2 Phymorhynchus buccinoides
AGACTGAAATTTGCTTCATTTCATGAGATAATTGGGGTGGGCTTCTTACCCGCCCATGCGCTTTTTACCCCGTCTTCCCCTACTTCTGTTTATTTCTATTTACCCCATCATTGGTTTTGTTGTTCTTTTACACTGAATATTTTCCACATTTGTTGCAATAATAAGGCTATGAAAGGATGTTGGTGGAATTGTGTGGACGTCCATGAACGTCCAGCTAGAAAATATTAGCATTAAAGTAAACCTTTCTCTTACCCTATCGTTGAATTTGTTGTTGTTTTACACTGAATATGTTCCACATTTGTTGCAATAATAAGGTTATGAAAGGATGTTGGTGGAATTGTGTGGACATTTAGAACGTCCAGCTAGAAAATATTAGCATTAAAGTAAACCTTTCTCTTACCCTATCGTTGAATTTGTTGTTGTTTTACACTGAATATGTTCCACATTTGTTGCAATAATAAGGTTATGAAAGGATGTTGATGGAATTGTGTGGACATTTAGAACGTCCAGCTAGAACATATTAGCATTAAAGTAAACCTTTCTCTTACCCTATCGTTGAATTTGTTGTTGTTTTACACTGAATATTGTTCCACATTTGTTGCAATAATAAGGTTATGAAAGGATGTTGTTGGAATTGTGTGGACATTTAGAACGTCCAGCTAGAACATATTAGCATTAAAGTAAACCTTTTTTTTTTCTCTTACCCCATCGTTGAATTTGTTGTTTTACACTGAATATTTTCCACATTTGTTGCAATAATAAGGTTATGAAAGGATGTTGGTGGAATTGTGTGGACATTTAGAACGTCCAGCTAGAAAATATTAGCATTAAAGTAAACCTTTTTTTTTTCTCTTACCCCATCGTTGAATTTGTTGTTATTTTACACTGAATATTTTCCACATTTGTTGCAATAATAAGGTTATGAAAGGATGTTGGTGGAATTGTGTGGACGTCCATGAACGTCCAGCTAGAAAATATTAGCATTAAAGTAAACCTTTTTTTTTTCTCTTACCCCATCGTTGAATTTGTTGTTGTTTTACACTGAATATTTTCCACATTTGTTGCAATAATAAGGTTATGAAAGGATGTTGATGAAATTATGTGGACATTTAGAACATCCAGCAAGAAAATATTAACATTAAAGTAAACCTTTTTTCTATGTTGGGGTCGCGGATGTTGGGGTCTTGTAAATGTCTCGCATTTAGTCTTAATAATAATAATAAAATAAAAGATGATACTGAGTTGTTTTTTGCTGGATGTTTGTGCTACATCAGAGTTACATAACAACATAACTCAGTTGTAAAGTAGGCTATGATTGAAATCAAATTGAAGTATTTGAATTGAATTCGTGGTTTTTAAAAAAAACAATCAAACAACCCCCAAAACACACACACACACACACACACACAAAACAAACCCACCACCACCAACAAGAACACCCCACCCAACCCAAAAAAGTGTTTAATAAAGACAACATGTTGCTGCTTACGTGCTGTTATTTACTTTAATTTATAAGGAGACGTTTAAAACAATGAGAGATCAGTGGGTGTTTTGTCATTAATTCATTCATTGATTAAAAACAATTTTGGGGGTTCGAATCCCGGCCCCACCCTTTTTAGCTCGACAGGAAAAATTGAACTGAACGTCGAGTCCTTCGGATGGGGACTTGAAGCTCCACTCGATCACGTGTCAAAATCACGGGTTTCACGTGATTTCCCTCTTGCAGCTGGAAAGAAATCTTGTTTTCACCAAGTCTGACTCCCATATAAATGGCCCCAAATTGAAACCGACACATCAGTTTAAAGAGCAGCCTCAATTTGAACTTGGGGAAATGTGTATGTGGGTCACAGCTACCCAGAAGAAAAAACAAGGGACTTAATCGAGGTGCGTCACTGGGTCTTTAAAGCTAGTCTGACCCGTGCGCTTTACGCACGAAAACAAATCCCACGGCAGTTGAAAGTCGGTAAGAGCAGGGAGAAATCTCGCTGCCTGGTATGGTAGCTAGGTTTCCCAAGTCTGCCCATACACCCTCCTCACCCTCACCCCAAAATGTTTTTAAAATAAATTTAAAAAACTTGGGTAGGCGCTCCGCAGGGGTGAGCAGCCCGAATTTCACAGAGATAAGTCTCTGTGACTTGAATATACCAAATACCAAAATACCAATAATTCATTCTTTCTTTCTTTCGATCAATCTCATTTTCCTCTTTTCTATTTTCTTCTTCCTTCTCATGCTGCTCCTGCCCCCCCCCCCCCCCCCCGCCCCTCCCCCCCCCCCCCCCCGCCCCTCCCCCCCCCCCCCCTCTCCTCCTCCTCCTCTTCTTATTGTTCTTCCTCTTTGTCTTCTTATTGTTCTTCCCCTTTTAATCCTCTTGTCCTTTGTTCTTGTTCTTGTTCTTATTGTTCTTATTGTTCTTATTTTCCATTTTCTCTTTCCTTCTTCTTAAATAACTTCTTGCGATGTACACAAGAACAAAGGAAGAACAAAAAACGGAAAAAAAAACAACAATAGCAGCAACAAAGACAACGACAAACCGCCCACCCACCACCACCACCACCAACAACAACACCAACAACAACACCAACAACAACACCAACAACAACACCAACAACAACACCAACAACAACACCAACAACAACAACAACGACGCCGCGTAATGTATACCCGGGCATCCCCAGCCAGCAGAACAGATGATCAATCATAGAAATCTGTCAATGGTGATGCCTAGGTATCTTGCTCACATGATCGATACATTATGCACATACATTCTTCAATTGTCTATTAAAAACAAATGTACAGAAAAAGTGTCAGTTGCTTCTAATCAAGTCTCAATGCACAAATTTACAAGTCATTTTTGTTCAAAGCCAATGAAAGGAAGGTCATAATGTGAATCTAAAAAAACAAAAGGCAAAGGCAGCTGTTTTACTAGAAGCTGAACTGTTTTCTAATTGTCTAAATGGTGCGAAAAATGTTTAAGATGTTTAAGTAAACTTGTTAAATTCTTCTGTCTGTGTTTCGCGACTTGACATAGCACACACACAAAATGTAGCACACACCTCGACCCCACAAACATGTCCTTTGAAGAAAAAGTATGTTACTGAAAAAATTATTACCAATTAATTAAAAACAAGGGCATCGCCGAGCGGCAGATATGTCCTTTGCCCGTTTCACCCTGTATCTGCACCTGTCCCACCCTATACCTCCCCTGCCCATCACATCTTAGCCCCGCCTGTAACTGCACAAATGTGAAACATATTATTAAAACGTAAATTTGACACCTACCAGGCCTTCATCTGAGTCTGTGACCTAGGGCCACTACTCTTGACGTTGACCATGACCTTTGACATTAACATGCCCTATGAATTATCGACGATTAAAAAAACACGTTATGTTGCTTTACTTTGAGGCAAACAACTTGTTAACTTACAGGTGATAATTTCGAAAGATTCTGACACTTCTCTCCTCCAGATCCCTCGTTACCGCACCAGGACTCTCGGTGAACGTTCCTTCTCTTTTCAGGCCTCCTCTACTTGGAACAAACTCCCTCTTCCTCTCCGTTCTGCCAACTCCCTTTCTTCATTTAAGTCTTCCCTCAAAACCACTCTCTTCAAATCGTAGCCTGCTCTGTTCTTTTGGAAAGTAATTTTTGTCCCTTCTCTGCGCGTGTGTTTGTGTGCAGTGTGTGGTTTGTGCGGGCGTGTGTTGTGTTGTGGTGTGTCGTGTGGTGTGGTGTGGTGTGGTGTGTTGTGTTGTGGTGTGTCGTGTGGTGTGGTGGTGTGTGTGTGTGTGTGTGTGTGTGTGTGTTTTGTTTGTGTGTGCGCGTGCATGTGTGTGTGTATGCGAGGAAATGTTTGACATTCTCATATTTTCTACTGCTTGTTGTTGTTGCTGTTGTTGTTTGTCTTTGTTTTGTGGGGGGGGGGGGGGGTATTCATTTATTTGTTTATTATTGTAAGCGCTTAGGGCTTGTTTAAGATTAAGCGCATATATAAATGCTCATTATTATTATTATTATTATTGGGGCATGTGAGCAGAACCCTCAGTATGTTATGGCCACATGAGGCCGGGCTCTATGTTCCCCCAGCTCCTTGGTCCTACAGCTAGCTTGTTAATCCCCCAAATGTGGGAACATTATAGTGCCATGGAATCAAAGAGCTTTGGGAATTATTCATAGTCTATGGTATTGCATTACCTTTGGAGGGTCTACTGGCAGCTTTCATATGGACAGATTCCCCCGTGGGGATACTGGGGGTCTTTTGCATAAATAGTTCCCCCACCTTCTGGAAGTTCTGTGCTTGTAACTTCCTCTAATTTGTCACTCTCTTTGACTCTGCCTTTTCCCTTTGCTTACTGTCATCTACTATCTTTCTGCCTTACCCGGTCCATTCTCCTGCCATTTTTCACGAAACACTTTCAAAAACATTTCCTCCAGCCGAAGTCGGACTTGCTGGGCCTAACTATTTGTTAGTTAGGCGCATAACGGCAGCATGACGCATCTGCCTTCATAATTGACAGGAAACTGTCTGAGCGATCGAAGAAGAAGAAGAAGATATGGACAGCGCATCATCGATAGTGCAGCGCAATCCTATTTTTTATAGTTTGGATGCCAATTTAGTCTATATGTGTTAAACAGTAAGAGGAGATGGTGAGAGAGAACATGTGGATGATTGACAACTAAACCTTTTTGAAATTTTTAGATTGCTGATCCACACAGAAACTGTACAGAACCATGTTATTATTGACTTCACAGAAGTGGGCAGGGTGAGTCTTCATATCCCTGATTGGGATGAGCTCCTCGTCCACGATCTACGGCGATAGTCCCATGGAGAAAGTTGATAATCCACCATCTTCCACAATCGATTACTCTCCCTTGCTTTTCAATCACACCCAAGCGGAAATGACGTCAGCCCAACAAGATATCTTCCTGCCATGGGACAACCCGTACAACGTCATCACGTTGCAAGATTATTTGCTGATTGAGAAGATCAATTTCTGTTACGTCAGTCTGGTGCTGTTTTTGATCGGGGTTCCCACCAACACTGTCAACTGCTTAGTGTTTTTCAGACAGGGCTTGAAAGAGCGGATGAATCTGTGTCTGTTTTGTCTGGCCCTTGTGGATTTGCTGTTCGTCTTCTTTTTCTACATCGTCCTTTCGTCCTGCATGGTGGGGTATTTTCACCCTGAAGTGGAAGGGTGGTGGAAGCTGTTCACCCGTAAGTACTTCACGGGGATCTACCGCGGGTTCCTGTTCTCTTCGGGATGTCTGACGGCTGTCATCGCTCTGGATCGTTGTGTGTGTGTGGTGCTACCCCTCAAGGCGACCTCCCTCATCAGGACTCGCACCATAGGCATCATCATCGTCCTCATTGTGGGGCTTATGCAGTTAGCTACCGTTCTTTATCCGCTCAATTTAGAGATCGGTACTCGCGTAGATCCTAAGACGGGTGGAACTACCTTTTATTTAACGTCCAGCGAGTTTTACAGAAATCACAGAATGTTGTACACAGTGGTGGAAGACAACCTGCTCATGGTGGTCGTGCCTTTCATCACTTTCATCGTGGTGGTCGTCAGCACTGTCGTCACTGTGCTGGAGCTCAACCTGAGGTTACGATGGAGACAGCTGTCCTCCTCCAGTGATGGGGCTGCTGCACGACAACAGGTAAATAAAAAGCATTGCTGTAGGCCTATTCTTCCTTCTCATCCTTCTCCTCTTTTTTTTAATTTTATTTGGTTTTTACTGCAATTCTCATTCTCTCTCTTTAATCAAACCAAAAACACTTCATTATACTGCAATGCTCATTCTCTCTCTTAAATCAAACCAAAAACAACTCATTATAATGCAATGCTCACTCTCTCTCTCTCTCTTTAATCAAACCAAAAACACTTCATTATAATTCAATGCTCTCTCTCTCTCTCTCTCTCTCTCTCTCTCTCTCTCTCTCTCTCTCTCTCTCTCTCTCTCTCTCTCTCTCTCTGTCTCTCTCTCTCTCTCTCTCTCTCTCTCTTCAATCAAACCAAAAACACTTCATTTTACTGCAATGCTCATTCTCTCTCTTTAATCAAACCAAAAACACTTCATTTTACTGCAATGCTCATTCTCTCTCTTTAATCAAACCAAAAACACTTCATTATAATGCAATGCTCACTCTCTCTCTCTTCAATCAAACCAAAAATAATTCATTATAATGCAATGCTCATTCTCTATCTTCAATTATTAAAGCTAAATAAACTATCGGTATTATAAGACGTTCTTTTGATAGTCTAGACAAAGATTGGTTTTTTTATATTAAGCTCTATAAATCTTTGGTTCGTCCGCATTTGGAATATATGGGAACATTATTTGGTATCCATATCTAAAACGTCAATCTGTGGCTATAGAAAAAGTTTCAAAAAGAGCTACTAAATTAGTAAAGGATATTGCCAACCTACCATACAAAGCAAGTCCTTAGATAACTATACATTTGTCCTCATTAAAATACCGAAGTCTTAGAGGCGATCTGATTCAATTATAAAAGATAATCAATAAGATTGATGATATAGACTTTAATAGATTTTTTGCATACAGTTCAACACAACAAACTAGACACTCTGAAATGAAATTGTTTATGAATTTTTTCTAGAACTAACATTAGAAAATTCACTTTTAGGAATCGAGTTGTTCAGACAAGGAAGACCAACTGGTCAGAGTATTGCATTTGTTTTCTGATTTCTTTTTCGTGACAGCAACTCATGATCAGCTAAGGTTTCAATACACGTGAACATTTTTCCCTGTTCCCCATGACAACACGGTGATATGTAAGTCATATTATGACTGACCTATCGCTGTGTTGCCATGAAAGAAGAGAGAAAAGGGCTAACTTGTATTGAGACCATTATAGTTGTGGGTTATATGTAGTTTTAATCGAAACAAAACGAGTAATATTTTCCAATGACAAGTCACACTGGTTGATGCCAGGTACTCGAAAACAACAAAAGACATAGGTACAAGTACTTATGTGTCTTCTAAATTGGCATCTGCGAATAATATCGTAGAAGCAATATACAGTACAAATTGAGATGCAAAGAAAAAATAATAGAAACTCCCCAAATTGTCTGGAATCTTTGGGAAAGTTGCTTTACTTGTAAATGTAAAACATATACCTGAAATAAAATTATTTCGAAACACTAAACCGCAGAAACCAAATTGGAAAACTGAAACTGCAGATCTGAATCCCTATTTTCCCCCTTTCTCTCTCTCTCTCTCTCTCTCTCTCTCTCTCTCTCTCTCTCTCTTTCTCTCTCTCTCTCTCTCTCTCTCTCTCTCTCTCTCTCTCTCTCTCTCTCTCTCTCTCTCTCTCTCTCTCTCTCTCTCTCTCTCTCATTCCTCCAGGTGAAGTTGGTGAGCATGCTGGTGGTGGTGTCCTGTCTCTACATCGTGACGGCAGCCCCTAACGTGGCCCTGGGTCTGACCCGGTCCTTGGTGCCCGAATTCCTCCCCACCCGACGTTACTCCAACATCTTCCTGGCTTCTCATCTCTTGTACCTAATTCTGGCCCAGTTCAACTCCTCCGTCAATTTCCTCGTCTACGTCATCAGGTCCTCGCGCTTCAGAGCTCACCTGGCCGCCATGATGACGTGTCAGTCAGCGATTGGCTCATCGTCAGTTGAGGTCACATATTCGGGGTCTGCGATGGCTCAGGGGTCTGTTGCTAATGTCTCCAAGTTTTCCCGTTTTGGGCTTACACTGAGGGATGCGTTTTGTTGCCGTAATGAGTCACATTCTAAGACAGGACCAGCGTCAGAGGGCAAGCCTGTTGCTTCAGAAGTGATACCAGACTCCGTCGTCAAACATCACCGCAAATGAAAATTAGCTTCTGTACGCATTTTCATACAGTTGTATCCTGAAGCAACGCCAACGATGACAGACACCATCAGCCAGTACGGCCCGTCTCCCATTTTTGAAGAGCCAAACATGGTTCCAAAGCTGATACTGGGTAGGAAGCACACACACAAATGGTTCTAATCCTAGTAACAAAATAATTAATGAACGCCTATAGGCCAACACAAAACACAGAGTTCTGCAGACTATGCCCATTGTGCTTATTCCATAGAGACTTCGTAGATATAATTGTGGCATTTTCTTGTCCATGTTATGTCATGTTGCGAATTGTTACCAAAAAAAAAGTATTGAGTCTCCTATACACGGGCATTCACAGTTTGGGGGATAGACGTGTCAATGGACAGACTCGAGTCTTTTACACCACTTTCAAAAATAGTTTTTGAAGGTTCATCTTCAACACTACATGCTCAACACTTTCCATAAATGTCTACCATTTTCTCAAGTAGGCTTACATCTTTATTTCTTTTAATTGGGCACCGTGGTGGTACCGAGTTGAAAGGACGAGCCAATAATAACATAGGAGGAAAGAGATTAGGGAGAGGGCAAGATAAGGTTGGGAGGCCAGCGGGGGTAGGGGTGTGGGGTGATTATTTTAATGACATGAGGTGTGCGTGTGTGTGTGTGTGTGTGTGTGTGTGTGTGTGTGTGTGTGTGTGTGTGTGTGTGTGTGTGTGTGTGTGTGTGTGTGTGTGTGTGTGCGTGTGTGCGCATGCGCACTTGCTTGCCCGCGAGCTTATGCTTATGCTTATTTTTTTGTACGTGTGTTTGTACATGTGTGCATGCTATGGGTGGGTGTGCGACCGTATAGCATCTCTGTCTCTCTCTCTCTCTCTCTCTCTCTCTCTCTCTCTCTCTCTCTCTCTCTCTCTCTCTGCGTTTGTCTTATTTTTTTCTGTAGCCGTTGATTAACTTTATTATTTAGGCCTAATTCAAATTCGAGTGTCCTCTTGCCATAAAGATTGTCTTAATATGCCAATGGCAATTCAAACATGTTAAACTTTTAAATTTATCTCTGCCCCTGTGGGCATACCGGGGGTCTTTCAGGATCTCCGCCAAGGAGGAATCGCCGAATTGACGGTTTGATTTCTAGGAAACCAGAGCATAGTGAGTGTTGCAATCTCTGTAAAGGGTGTTTTCCTGGTGATCTCGACGTTGTTTCTTGCAAAAACTCATCCGTCAAGGTCCACCTTTAAACACAAATGCCACCCCTCTCCTCATTAAACTTCTATTTTCAGTTTATTACTTTTTTCTTAACACTTCTTCTTTCCCTCGAATATCACTCACCTTTCAGCGTTATTTGCTCTTCGTATTAGTGCGCTACGTTGTAGTTATACGCATTATGCAACATGGCGAAAAGTATTAGGAGGCGAGAAAAGGAAGCGAAATCGTGGATTAATGTTGAAAAACTAGGGCTGACACACATTGGCACTTTCCCAACAATTCACTCAGATATTCTACGTGAGAGAGAGAGAGAGAGAGGAGAGAGAGAGAGAGAGATGAGAGAGAGAGAGAGAGAGAGAGAGAGAGAGAGAGAGAGAGAGAGAGAGAGAGAGAGAGAGAGAGAGAGAGAGAGAGAGAGAGAGAGAGAGAAGAGAGAGAGAGAGAGAGAGAACACTGAACACTGAACTTTTTTAATATCATTGGCTTACATAGCTTAGATGACATGGGGGTGCTCATAGAGAGAGAGAGAGAGAGAGAGAGAGAGAGAGAGAGAGAAGAGAGAGAGAGAGAGAGAGGAGAAACAGAGAGAGAGAACACTGAACACTGAACTTTTTTAATGTAATTGGCTTACATAGCTTAGATGACATGGGTGTGCGCATAGGAGAGAGAGAGAGAGAGAGAGGAGAGAAAGAGAGAGAGAGAGAGAGAGAGAGAGAGAGAGAGAGGAGAGAGAGAGAGAGAGAGAGAGAACACTGAACACTGAACTTTTTTAATATCATTGACTTACATAGCTTAGATGACATGGGGGTGCTCATAAGAGAGAGAGAGAGAGAGAGAGAGAGAGAGAGAGAGAGAGAGAGAGAACACTGAGAAACACTGAACTTTTTTTATGTAATTGGCTTACATAGAGATGACATGGTGGTGCGCATAGGAGAGAGAGAGAGAGAGAGAGAGAGAGAGAGAGAGAGAGAGAGAGAGAGAGAGAGAGAGAACACTGAACATTGTACTTTTTTAATGTCATTGGCTTACATAGAGTAGATGACATGGGGGTGCGCATAGGAGAGAGAGAGAGAGAGAGAGAGAGAGAGAGAGAGAGAGAGAGAGAGAGAGAGAGAGAGAGAGAGAGAGAGAGAGAGAGAGAGAGAGAGAGAGAGAGAGAGAGAGAGAGAGATGGCCTTGCACTTGGAATGAAAACTGTTTGCTGACACGAACGACTTAACGAGTACAAGTAAGCATCACACAGACAAGACAGTTAACGTGAACAGACACAGCCTATCACTCAGGATCCCAAACATATAAATGCTTTAAAACAGGAAACATTGCAAACATTATGTGTATCATAACTGCTACATCGCAATTATCAAGTGAATGTCAACTAAGCGAAGTTTGTGTAGGAGATTTTAAACAACTATGTGCTTCGTGATACTCAACCCGTACATAATTCTTGTTGACCAAAATGTTTGACACGAATAGCCAGTTGATTCCAAGCTAATTATTCGAAGACTATAATTATTCCAGGCGGTTTATTATAAATCCAAGACACTTACATGTGCCAACATGGCATACAATAACATTTAGGCTTTAGACTGTAACTAAAAATCTATGATCTCGTCTCATAAACAATTCCTTTAAAACACTCAAACACAACCAGAACAGTTGGGTGAACTGCACACAACAAACAATTTCAAGCTTTATAGTAGTAGTAAAGGCCTTCCAAACAGTTTCTCTTATCAAAGTTTTGAAACTTTCAAAATGTGTCAGGGCAGAAACTAAAGCAACTTTTCCTAATATTTCTTTACCGTAGTTACAGAACCAAGAACAGATTCCAATTCCAGAAACGGTGTTACTTTAATAGACACTGGCTTATACTAAGATGTTGCACCAGCTTTACACCCTGATAATAATTGTCTACAACAAAACAAGCCACACAGTGCACGCCAGAAACGATGCATTCTTGAGGCACGAAGACCAGACCCATGAGCCTTCGTAGATCCAGATTTGGGACCACTGACGTCATCCAAGGATGAACCAATCACTGACTGACATCCAAACATGCCGGCCAGGTGAGCTCTGAAGCGCGATGACCTGATGACGTAGACGAAGAAATTGACGGAGGAATTGAATAGGGCCAAAATCAGGTAGAAGAGATGAGAAGCCAGGAAGATGTTGGAGTAACGTCGGGTGTGATGGAATTCGGGCAACAAGGACCGGGTCAGCCCCAGGGCCACGTTAGGGGCTGCCGTCACGATGTAGATACAGGACACCACCACCAGCATGCTCACCAACTTCACCTGGAGGGGTGCAGAGATGTGTACATGTTATTTTATAATGAAACAGGAGAAAATCTCAGTCATTATGAAAGGAACATAAAAAGACAGATGGAGATAACTGAAACACAAGATCTGAAAGGCAAGAGTTCTCCAACGTGTATGGCTTTGAATACTATGTATGTGGTTGCTTTGTTGAAATCACATGTCAGGCTTGATAACATCTTAAAATAATTTGGTTTTAAGAGAATTAAACTACTGACTAAAATTAAAAATCGGTCAGCAAATCTTCCTATAGTGCATAGATTTTCTTCTGGAAATATTTTCTTTTCTTTTAAGATATACATCGTGATAGAAATGACAACTGTGACGACAAAGACGGTGATAGCACTATTACTGATTTTATTACAAGATTGTTCACCTGTTGTCGTGCAGCAGCCCCATCACTGGAGGAGGACAGCTGTCTCCATCGTAACCTCAGCTTGAGCTCCAACACAGTGACGACAGTGCTGACGACCACCACGATGAAAGTGATGAAAGGCACGACCACCATGAGCAGGTTGTCTTCCACCACTGTGTACAGCATTCTTTGATTTCTGTAAAACTGGCTGGACGTCAGGTACAGAATGGTTCTAGATGTGTCAGGGTCCGTGCGAGAACTGATCTCTAAATTGAGCGGATAGAGAACGGTAGCTAACTGCATAAGCCCCACAATGAGGATGATGATGATGCCTATGGTGCGAGTCCTGATGAGGGAGGTCGCCTTGAGGGGTAGCACCACACATACACAACGATCCAGAGCGATGACAGCCGTCAGACATCCCGAGGAGAACAGGAACCCGCGGTACACCCCCGTGAAGTACTTACGGGCAAAGTACTTCCACCACTGTTCCACCTCCGGGTACACAAAGCCCACCATGCAGTAAGAGGCGACCACGTAGAAAAAGAAGACGAAGAGCATGTCAAAGAGCGCCAGGCAGAAGAGACAGAGATTCATGCGTTCCTTCAAACCCTGTCTGTAAAAGATCACACAGTTGATGATGTTAGTGGGGACCCCAACTAAAAACAGCCCCAGGCTGACATAACAGAAATTGATCTCCTCGATCGTTAAAAAGTCCTGTCGGGTGATAACGTTGTAGGGGTTGTCCCAGGGCTTGAAAACATCATCTTCCTGAGCTGATGTCGCATCCGTTAGAGAATGGTTGGACAGCACTGGAGGCGAACCAGTTGTTGAAAGAAATGGCTGGACACTGACCCCCTCGTGTGTCATGTTGCTTAGAATTGTGGACTCGGTGCTGATGATGAAACAGATGATGCCTTAACTGACTGAAGATTGTGATCCCATTTTATTCCACATTGCTTCCAACCTGTGGAAGTATTTGGGATAGGGCATAGCTTTTAGAATACTATTGTAGTATTTTTGTTTTTGATTTAATTACATACTTATGACAAATATTGTTTTATGTTTGTATAATTAGTTGTTTGACGCAACTGTAATGGAGATGGCATGCATGTAGATGCTCCTGTTTTGTTCCAGTCATTGTTGATTTCATATAGGCCTATATTTACTTATTTATTATTACTATTTAATTGTTTAAGTTTCTTTATTGTTTGTTTGTTTATTCGTGCTTTCTCTTTGTTTGTTTTCTCTCATGATATCGTTATTTAATTTCATTAATTTTCTCAGCGCAAAATCCTCTTTCTGCGCATTTGTAATTTCCGATATTGTGAATATAAATGTATTTTAAGCCTATCCACATCAGGTGGAACTGACGCATTTCATTTAGGTAATACAATCATTAATAAACACGACGAAAAGGATGCATAATATGACGACAAAAGAAAATTCGAATTATATCTGTGAAGACATTAAATGATGGTGGACACCAAATGATTTCTGATATCAAAGAAAGTTATTTGAATAATAAGCCTAGTTGCAGTTGAAGCAATTGCCGGGAAAATGGAGAATCCAGAAAAAGTATCTTTCCCACAGAAAGCAAAGCTAAACTTTTGATAAGATAATCTTTTACACATTCACAGGGTAAGGCTTTCATTGATACCAGCCGCCGTGGTGTAGTGGTATACTGGCTGGGAGGTCACGGGTTCGAATCACATCAGAGGCGAGGGTTTTTTTCTGGTCCTGGACCAACTCCCACCCAGAGTGAATGGCTATGGGCTCAATGGGAAGACTGAAACCACACAGTCGAGTTTCATCCGGTTAACGGATACGATTCTGAGAAGCGTTGCTCTAAATTCATGCCCAACACTGCAGATGTCTGTAGTGCTCAGGTCTGGTTAACGCCGGGATATTATTATAAAAGGAAGAGCAAAATACAGCCCTGTCACGTAGTCTCAGACCAATACAGAACTCCACAGCATCATCATCACCGTCGTTACCTGCCTCATTTCCATCAATCATCAAAAAGTAAAACAAAGTGACGTCAGTTTCGATTACCAATCCAGTTTATGCCCTTGGTGCATTCGGGTCAAAGTCATGGGGATCAGTATGTTCTGGGGAGCTGTCATTGGACGGACGTGGTGGCGCCCTCGGAGGAGGACCTCTCACGCTGGTTCCGTGACAAAGACATTATTGTCTTCAGTAGGGGGTGTCCTGAACAGGCTCCACTGAACTCCTCCGACGTGACTCGCAGCAGTGCAGTGTCTCCTCGGTTGGTTGCCTCCTGATGGCGTAACATAGATTCGTTCCTCTTGGACTGCTGGTTTCGGATTCTGCTACCTAGACAAGCTGGGGTGTGACTGCGTGTTGGAACTTGGAACGGTGCAGCAGCAAAGCCACTATGCGACCCAGAAGATGGGCCAGCAAAAAAAAGGCTTTCATAGATTTTGGATTTGGGGGAGATTCTTAAAAAAAATATTCCAATGTTTGTGATATATACCCGAGCACCAACAATTGGCAAAGAATGAATAGAAAATGTTCTCTGAAGCACAATGATGACACCCAGGCACTTAGCATAAATGAAAACGACGCGTGATTGTGCATATGGTCACATGCTGTGTTTTTCAAAATAGCAGGTGATTGTGTGTATAATGTTCCTGAAAATTAGACTTACAAGTGAAATTGTTAAGAAAATTTGCAACGATACTATGACACTATGAACAATTTCCATGATAGAATATTGCGTATGTTTGTTGGATGTCTAATTGAGCACACACATTTGATATCATTATATAATTTTAAGAAAGATGCATTGCTTAAACGAGAAGCGATCTGTTGTCTTTGTGGTTGGACTAATTCTAGATTTCGGTGTAATGTTGAATATGGTATGATTATTTTAGTTTTCTATCATTTTGCTTTTTTCCAATTCTGTTAAAAAATTTCAAAGATGATTCATTTGAATATGCTATTGAATTTTGACAAACACTACTTTTTCGACTTTTTATTGTTTCTATGTTATCTTCCTCTTTTGTGGTTAATTATTTCCAAAGAATAAAACGCAGAGTTTTTGTTTTTATAAACACACACGCACAAATAAAGAGTTTTGTTCACTTATATATATCATTGGCGGACCAAATGATTCGCAAGGGGGGGGGGGGTCTGCGGGGAGTCCAGAGAGCTGCATAGGGTGTAGTGGCCTTGTGGGGGCCCAGGGTGCGGAGCCCCCAGAAAATGCTGTAATTTTGTGATTATTAAAGAAAAAATGGAGCAATGTTCTTACCTTTTACCCCTGTGTAAGATACATGCGTGAGGCAAGGGGGAGGGAGGGGGTCCGGATACCATGGAAACCCCCACCCCCACCCCCCAGATCCGCCCCTGTATACATACATATTTCTTCAATGTTGACAAACAAAAGAAACAGAAGCACTAGTAACGAGCATTTGATTCTCAGAATGATTTTGATAAAAATTGATTGCGATTTCTTATCCTTTTTCTCTTTGGGGCCCACGATCATTTAGTTTGACATGAAATAAGCCTAAATTCTAATTGTCGATGATTAGGAAACAAAGTTTCGTGCTTGTGAGTGTCTTGTTTCATTGACCCATAGGCCTAAGCCTACAGTTAGCAGTCTCGTGTTTGGGGCATAAGCCACATTTTTGCCCGTAAGCGCAGATAATTATGTAGTTGGCATTTGGTATATTAAAAAGTACCAAATACCAATTATAAGTTGTTGACGGTAAGAGGAACTGTTTTGCTCTCTTCAGACGATAAATTATCTCCCTTAGGGTAAAAAATTGTTTTAATGCGGATACAGCCGAGTCTTGAGAGTGATGGGTGTCTAGGCAAATACATTGAGAGATTTCTTGCCAGCCTGCTCGCTCCATTCAACTGAGATGCCCAGGCACATGTACATTCATTATAGGAGAGCTTCGTTTAGTGTCGGTCGGTCCAGGGCCAGTGGATTTACACAGGCCCTGGTTGGTCTGTCTCTTTTGTTGCGTTTTGTCTGTCTCTGTGTTTATATGTCTGTGAAAAGCGTTGTTTGAAAGTCACGGAGAAATTTCCTTAATTTCCCTAATTCCGAATATCCTTGTGACTGGCTTAATCTGTTAAGCACCGAACATCCAGTGAAAGTTTGAGGCGAGTGGATTGTCATTCGAAAACAGGAATTTAGATTTTAATTTCTGAATTTATTTTGCTAATTGGCAAAACTGTTCAAAACATTTATGAACAGGTTATGACCAAATATTGTATACAATTTGGGGTACTATCATTAACAAACACAAACAACAAACCTTCGAAGTTGTGAACTGATTGGAATCATTTAAGCCCCTAATTGGGGATTTCTTTAAAGAGAAGTTTTTATCCATCCCCCGTAACCTTGACTCTGCTCTCAGAAATGGGAGACTATACTAAAACCAAATCATATAATAATTATATAATATATTATAGAGACAAAACAATTCTTCGCAAAGGCAAGGATGTGCCCCCCTCTTACATTTCTCAGCTCTCCCCACATTTTCACACCTGCCTTTCTTACCAAACATTAACCTGTATCTTATGAACTTTTTGAGCTTATTATCTGAATAATTAATCCTTTACTCCCTTTACTCCATCAATTAAACACAGTAACTAGGTGGTACGAATTCCGCAACAGGCCTTGTCTCTGTCTCTCTCTCTCTCTCTCTCTCTCTCTCTCTCTCTCTCTCTCTCTCTCTCTCTCTCTCTCTCTCTCTCTCTCATTTACCTTTACTTACAATAGCACAATACTACAATGATAACAATGTCCTCCTTCACCCTTACTTACAATAACACAATACTACAATAATGATAACAAAGCGCAACAAGGGAGACCAGAGGGACTCTGAGAGAAGAGATAGAAAATTCTGTGACAAACAATTCGCGTGCGTACGTGCGTGCGCGCTAGCGCGCGCGCGCGCGTGTGTGTGTGTGTGTGTGTGTGTGTGTGTGTGTGTGTGTGTGTGTGTGTTTGAGTGTGTGTGTATGTGTGTGTGTCAGTTGAATGTGTTTAATTATGTAAATGGGTGAAAATTAGTGTTAAATATAGCAAACGATAGAGGATGAAATGCTCAATCTGCAGTAAGAAAGGTAAGACTGACAAAAATGGAAAGAACCAAAAAATGGAGGAGAGGGGGGCGCATCAAAACCTTTACCCAATTCTTGCATGACTCAGTATTCTGAACAGCAGCAGGCTAGTAATAACTCCACTTGTCCACTGGGCGAAGTTTTCATTGCATCGGTGCTTTCTACATTACTCAGATGGCTTTTCATCATTGGTTGACATTAGCCTGAATTTGGGGCCAACAGTAACACGAGAGCGGTGAAATAAACAATCTAAATAAATAGTTATTTTATACAGCAATAGACAATCAAAAACGCAGTTTTTACCTTGGCATAGGGCTGTGTCAGACAAAATTGACATAAGCTAGAACACCGAGGCTACATCGAAATGTTGTTATGTTCTGCATAGCTGTGCGGGGATTGTCTTCAGCCATGGCAAGCTCCTAGCATAACATCACCAGTCTCCAAAAAAAACCCAAGTCGGAGTGTGGCTGCCCACATGGCGGGGTAATCAAAAACGGTCACACACGTAATGTTCTCATCCCTAACGATATGTCTTTATCCCCACGCACAAGCTGAATTCTTCTTATTTGAAGCCAATAAACCTATTGATTGAGATTAAAACAAAATCGGAGCTTCTGAAAACGCACAGATTGTGCGTATTTACGCACTAGAGTGATCAAATCACCCCCTAGAATTTCAAACAATGCGTGAGA
>CM065701.1:29826998-29841998 GCA_017654935.2 Phymorhynchus buccinoides
TATTGTTGTGCTTTGTCCGTTATGTCAGAAATACAAGACTAGTCTGACAACCTTAGAGTCCATGGTTGGGTGTGTTCGTAAAAGGATCAATAAAATCTGAAGTATTCCCACCAGCTAAACCTGGGCGTTTTGGTTTTCTTTTCTTCAAACTTTAGAGAATGCGGTAAAAAGTAAAGATGTGCCAACCCCCCCTGCATTTCTCGGTTAATTGCAATTTTCTGTTTTTGCCTTCCTTTGCAAACATAAAGCTGTATTTTATGAATCGTTTTAGCTAATAACCTTTTTGGAATACTAACCCTATCCCTAACCCTAGCCCTAACCCTAACCCTACCACCCCCCCACCACCCCTATAAGACGGGAAAACGCAATGAACCACGACTGTGACAAATGGCGCCGTGTACTGCACTACATATTGGGGGGGGGGGGGGGGGGGGTCCTATTAGATAATGGGCTAGGGTTAGGGATAGGGTTAGTATTCCAAAAAGGTTATTAGCTATATAAAAAAAAAGGTTAATAAAATACAGCTTTATGTTTGGTAAGAAAGGCAACAACGGGAAAATCGAATTAACCGAGAAATGCAGGGGGGGGCACATCTGCGAAACGGATACAATTATTATTTTGTTGTTAAATTACTCTACAGTTTGGATAATTCTTGTGTTAGATTTCAACCTCAGAGAGAGAGAGAGAGAGAGAGAGAGAGAGAGAGAGAGAGAGAGAGGAGAGAGAGAGAGAGAGAGAGAGAGAGAGAGAGAGAGAGAGAGAGAGAGAGAGAGAGAGAGAGAGACCCACAAAAACTACCCACTCAAAAACAAAAACAAAAACAAAACAAAAGCAAATGTTTAAAGCATGCCATTATTTTAAGCAACGAAGAAGAAAAAATGCTGCCTTTTGTATTAGGTATTAGGTACTTTATAGTCACAGAGGCGTCTCTGTGAAATTCGGGTTGCTCCCACCTGGAGAGAGCGTCGCAGCCAGAGGCGCGCCACCCAATTTGTTGTTGTTTTTTGCATGCGATTTTTGTGTGACTGATGAGGGCGGGGGGGGGGGGGGGGGTAAATTTTGACCAAATGACAACTTTTTTGTTGCCACTGGGTTTAACGTGTGCTAAGTGCATGGGCACACGGGACCTCGGTTTATCGTCTCACCCGAAATACTCCACGTTCAGACCGCAAGGCCTAGTGCAAAGTGAGAGGAAAAGTCCCCTGTACCCAGGTTGGAACTCGGGTTTACTTGACACGAAGCGAACGCGCTACCACTGTACCACTCTATGTTGATGACATGGATGACTTGGTGAACACCATCACCAACATAGGCCGCGTTCTCGCTACATCCTCCACGATCAGCCAGAACGTGACAGATCGTAGCATGGTCGTGGCGTATACTAGCCTAGGCCACTGCAGTTGGGCGTAACTCAATAAGAGCGTGGTGGGGTCTTGGAAGCAGCGCGCAGAGAGAGTGGTAGGTTCCATTCCTGCTACGCGCATTGAAACGTGCTCAAAACACACTGTAGCTTTAATTTTAAAAATTTCCCTCTGGGCACGACGTAAAAGTTAAAAACGTAAGCTAAAAGACAGGCGTAAAATTGAAGACTGCGGATACGTCAACCGGTACTTCTTATTTTCACTTTTCATCTCTCATACAAACATTTGACTGGGAAACCTATACACGTTTAGAAAGAAGAAAGCTTGAATTTTGCAATGAAAGTAAAGAAAACAACTTGCCTTGAATATGGTGACAGCAGTAATCCAGTAAAGCACTTTCACAGTGGCTGCAGCTAACCCCACCCCCACCCCATCCCACGATGATCTGCTCATGTCAGACATAGCAAAACCATGCAGTCGAACCCTTTTCCTTCACTTCGAACCCTTTTCCTTCACTTTGCAACACGAATACAAGCCTAATTACCTTCCTAGTCTGCATCAGAGTAGCTATCGGCAACATACTCATCCTCATCCTCACAATCACTACTTTCATCTCTCAATTTTCACATAAACAAATGCAAACCGGTCAAAACAAATGGCTAGACTCAGACAGCAGGAAGTCGCACGAGTGCTTCGAGCTTTCTGATTGGTTAGCTGTATTCGCTTATTCGATTGGCCAAAGTTCAGCGCGAAATATGAATGAGCCGAACTAAGCCCCGATCGTGGCCCATCGTGCCCAGAGAAAGTACGGCAGGAAAATACTGATAACTGGGACAACGTAGTGAGTGGTAAGCACACGTAGCTTAAACGTGGAAAAAAAGAAAGTATGGCCGGATCGTACTGATAATAACTGGGATAAATAGTGAGTGGTAAACACACGTAGCTTAAACGTGGAAAAAAAGAAAGTATGGCCGGATCGTACTGATAATATATAATAACTGGGATAACGTAGTGATCGAGTGGTAAACACACGTAGCTTAAACGTGGAAGAAAAGAAAGTATGGCCGGATCGTACTGATAATATATAATAACTGGGATAACGTAGTGATCGAGTGGTAAACACACGTAGCTTAAACGTGGAAGAAAAGAAAGTTATGGCACCGGATCGTATGACAGATTTAATTCAAGTGCCTCTACTCTCTCTCTCTCTCTCTCTCTCTCTCTCTCTCTCTCTCTCTCTCTCTCTCTCTCTCTCTCTCTCTCTCTCTCTCTCTCACACACACACACACACACACACACACACACACACACACACACACACACACACACACACACACACACACACACACACACACACACACACACACACATAGTCTATCTCGAGTGACTTGCTGGGAATGTGCCAATGTGTGTCAGCCCTAGCAAAGACTGTACAGGGGAAGATAAATATCCGGTCTCTTTTCCCTATATGAGTAGTGAGGACAGAAACACTGGTTATGTCCCTTTGAAACGTGACACATTTTACACATCGATAGGCCAGTTGAATTCTCCGTTCAAGTTCCAGTCCGAGTTTTTGGATAGCCTCCACTGTGAATAGTGTACACGTCCGCACTAACGATAACTCTATCAGCCCGGTTCGCCGAGCTTTTAAGTAATCCATCTTACCCTTTTAGAATATATTTGGCCCTAGTTCTTCAACATCCACGGTTTCGCTTCCTTTTCTCGCCTCCAAATGCTCCTCGCCATGTTGCATAATGCGTATAACTACAACGTAACGCACTAATACGAAGAGCACTTGTGGGTGGGTGAGCGTGGGTGCATAAGTATTCCTATTGTTATGCTTCCACATGTGATAATTGCTGCCATTTTGAAAGATGTTCTTAAAAAAGATATTAAAATCGAACATTTGTGCTCTCAAAGGGGGTGTTTGGTGAATTATTGACCAAGTACGAAGAGCAAGTAACGCTGAAATGTAAGTGATATTCGAGGAAAGAAGACGTGTTGGGAAACAAAAGTAATGAACTGTAAATAGAAGTTTAATGAGGAGAGGGGTGGAGTTTGTGATGTGTGTTTAAAGCATGAACTATGTCTGCACACTTTCTCGGATAGGGGTGAGTTGAGGATTTTTTAAAACATGGACAGCAAACACTATTAGTTAGCTTTTGAAACTTCGAAAAGGCTTTTTTTTAGAATTAAAGAAAACAAGAGTAAGTACTGAAGACCAGGGGATTCATTTGAATTGATTTTTCGAATTCACTTGAAAACGTCCAAATGTCATCTAATCTTCTTCGGTTGGAGTCTCTCTCTCTCTCTCTCTCTCTCTCTCTCTCTCTCATCTCTCTCTCTCTCTCTCTCTCTCTCTCTCTCTCTCTCTCTCTCTCTGTGTGTGTGTGTGTGTGTGTGTGCTGCAAAACAAAAGTGTTTACGTGCTATAGCAAAAAAACGTTTAAACTTATGCATTTCCAAATCAACCACAAGGAGAAAGGGAGGCAGGGAGGTTAGCAACTCGATTACTAAAACAATGTTTACGCCTGTTAGTATTACAACTCTGTATATGTAATTTTCCCTCTTGATTTCTAGTGCTGTTATAAATGGACAGTGTAAAAAGAGAAATGCAGAGTATCCTGGCAGTTCATTTAGACAGTCATTCAGAAACCACCATCAGTGTACACCTCGCGCTAACTTATACCATGGACCTATCAATAAAGCATCCATGCCTATGCAAACCCAGCTGCGTATCAACTACTTTTGGAATAATTATAATGATTGAATTACAATCATAATTTTAAAAGGCATGCTTTAGCCCCTTCACTGCCAAACAAATCCCTGAGAAATTATCGAATTTCTTATTATAAAGTTTAAAACAAATCAGTTAGACTCAATCTGAGAAAATGGTCTAGAGATTTATCTTTCCTGGGTAATCTAAACCCAAAACCATCATCCCAGGACTATGACATCAAATGTTATGACATCATCAATGACATCATTCAGTACGTATGTCCCATATGTGCCTTCCCGGGTCGAGAGGACGTAAAACACCAAAATTATATATCATTCAGTACGAGACTATCTCCTAACCAGACATCGGAAGGGGTTAAGCAAACAAAACAATGTCAATGAAGGGACGTTCATAAGCCGCGAGACTTAGGCTTGAGCCAGTCCCACACTTTACTACACTATACTATACTATACTAAACTAATTATTTCTGGAGCCAAACTGACAGAGAGAGAATTTTCTTTTTCTTCTTCTTCTTCTTCTTGTTCGATCGCTCAGACAGTTTCCTGTCAATTATGAGCGCAGATGCGTCATGCTGCCGTGATACGCCTAAAAGTAGGAATAATTAGGCCCAGCACGTCCAACTTCAGCTGGAGGAAATATTTTTGCAAGTGTTTCTTGAAAACAGGCAGGAAGGAGAATGGCCGGTAAGTCAGAAAGATAGTATAGATGACAGCAAGCAAAGGGAAAGGGCAGAGTCAAAGAGAGTGACAGATTAGAGGAAGTTACAAGCACAGAACGTCCAGAAAATGGGGGAACTATTTATACAAAAGACCCCCGGTATCCCCACGGGGGCAGAGAGAAATTTAAAAGTTTAACATGTTTTAATTGACATAAAACAATTGTTATTGCAAGAGGACACTCGAATCCGAATTAGGCCTAAATAACAAAGTTAATCGACGGCTAAAGAGAAAATAAGACAAAAACGCAGAGAGAGAGAGAGAGAGAGAGAGAGAGAGAGAGAGAGATAGAGAGAGAGAGAGAGAGAGAGAGAGAGAGAGAGAGAGAGGAAGAGAGAGAGAGAGAGAGAGAGAGAGAGAGAGAGGAGAGAGAGAGAGAGAGAGATACTGACACTGAACACTGAGCACTCAAAAAAACTTTATCTAACAAAGATAAGATCTTAGGCGAAGCCTATTCTTACAATGAACTGAATTAGGAGAGAGAGAGAGAGAGAGATAGAGAGAGAGAGAGAGAGAGAGAGAGAGAGAGAGAGAGAGAGAGAGAGAGAAGGGGGGAGGAGAGAGAGAGAGAGTAGGAGTAGAGAGAGAGAGAGAGGAGAGATAGAGAGAGAGAGAGAACTACTACACGGTCGTACAACACACCCTACCCATAGCATGCACACATGTACAAACACACACACAACACCACACACACACAACACACACACACACACACACCACACACACACACACACACACACACCACACACACACAAATAAGCTTAGCATAAGCTTCGCAGCAAGCAAGTTCGCACATGCGAAAAACGCACCAGCCACCCGCGCACGCACACACACACACACACACACCTCATGTCATTAAAATAATCGCCCCCCCCCCTACCCCCCCCCCCCTACCCCCCCCCCCCCCCCCCCCCCCCCCTGGCCTCCCAGTCTTAGCCTATCTTGCCCTCTCCCGCATCTCTCGCCTCCTTTTAAAGACCCAGTGACACCGGGCACGATTAAGTCCCTTGGGTTTTTTTCTGGGTTGCTGTGACCCACATCCAAAATTTCCCCCACTTGAAATTGAGGCTGCTCTTTAAAAACTGATGTTTCGGTTTGAATTGGGGGCCATTTATGAGGGAGTCAGACTTGGTCAAAACAAGATTTTTCTTTCCAGTTATAAGAGGGAAAACACGTGAAACCCGTGATTTTGACACGTGATCTGGTGGATCTTTAAAGTCTAGTCTTCTGTTTCCAGGCTCTTGTGTTATTATTGGCCCGTCCTCTCAACCCTGTGCCACCACGGTGCCCAATTAAAAGAAACAAAGGTGTAAGCCTACTTGAGAAAATGGTAAACATTTATGGAAAGTGTTGAGCATGTAGTGTTGAAGATGAACCTTCAAAAACGTCTTCACTATTTTGAAAGTGGTGTAAAAGACTCGAGTCTGCCCATTGACACCTCTATCCCCCAAACTGTGAATGCCCGTGCATAGGAGACTCAGGACATGGACAAGAAAATGCCACAATTATATCTACGAAGTCTCTATGGAATCAGCACAAGGGCATAGTCTGCAGAACTCTGTGTTTTGTGTTGGTCTATAGGCGTTCATTAATTATTTTGGTACTAGGATTAGAACCATTTGTGCATGTCCTTCCTACCCAGTATCAGCTTTGGAACCATGTTTGGCTCTTCAAAAATGGGAGACGGGCCGTACTGGCTGATGGTGTCTGTCATCGTTGGCGTTGCTTCAGGATACAACTGCAGGAAAATGCGTACAGAAGGTAATTTTCATTTCCGGCGATGTTTGACGACTGAGTCTGGTATCACGACCTCTGAAGCAACAGGCTTGCCCTCTGACGCTGTTCCTGTCTTAGAATGTGACTCATTACGGCAACAAAACGCATCCCTCAGTGTAAGCCAAAAACGGGAAAACGTGGAGGCATTAGCAACAGACCCCTGAGCCATCGCAGACCCCGAATATGTGACCTCAACTGACGATGAGCCAATCGCTGACTGAAACGTCATCATGGCGGCCAGGTGAGCTCTGAAGCGCGAGGACCTGATGACGTAGACGAAGAAATTGACGGAGGAGTTGAACTGGGCCAGCATCAGGTACAAGAGATGAGAAGCCAGGAAGATGTTGGAGTAACGTCGGGTGTGATAGAATTCTGGCACCAAGGACCGGGTCAGACCCAGGGCCACGTTAGGGGCTGCCGTCACGATGTAGATACAGGACACCACCACCAGCATGCTCACCAACTTCACCTGGAGAGAGATAGAGATAGAGAGAGAGAGAGAGAGAGAGAGAGAGAGAGAGAGAGAGAGAGAGAGAGAGAGAGAGAGGGAGAGAGAGAGAGAGAGAGAGAGAGAGAGGAGAGAGAGAGAGAGAGAGAGAGAGAGAGAGAGAGAGAGAGAGAGAGAGAGAGAGATCTGCAGTTTTTCCAGTTTTCCAATTTGGTTTCTGCGGTTTAGTTTTTCGAAATAATTTCATTTCAAATTTATTTTTTACATTTACAAGTAAACAAACTTTCCCCCAGAGAGAGAGAGAGAGAGAGAGAGAGAGAGAGAGAGAGAGGAGAGAGAGAGAGAGAGAGAGAGAGAGAGAGAGAGGAGAGAGAGAGAGTAGAGAGAGAGGAGAGAGAGAGAGAGAGAGAGAGATATGCAGTTTCAGTTTTCCAATTTGGTTTCTGCGGTTTAATATTTCGAAATAATTTTATTTCAAGTGTATGTTTTACATTTACAAGTAAACTAACTTTCCCAAAGATTCCAGACAATTTGGGTAGTTTCTTTCTTCTTCTTTTTTTGCATCTCAATTTGTACTGCATATTGCTTCTACGATATTATTCGCATATGTAAATTTAGAAGACACATAAGTACTTGTACCTATATCTTTTGTTGTTTTCGAGTACCTTGCGTCAACCAGTTGTGATTTGTCATTTCAAAATATGAATCACTTTGTTTCAATTAAAACTACACATTGCCCACAACTGATGGCCTCAATACAAGTTAGTCCTTTTCTCTCTTTTCCCATGTGATATGTAAGCCATATTATGACTGACCTATGGCTGTGTTGCCATGGGGAAGCAGTGGAAAATTTTCACGTGTATTGAGACCTTAGCTGATCATGAGTTGCTATCACGAAAAAGAAATCAGAAAACAAACGCAATACCCTGACCAGTTGGTCTTCCTTGTCTGAACAACTCGATTCCTAAAAGTGAATTTTCTAATGTTAGTTCTAGAAAAAATCATAAACAATTTCATTTCGAAGTGTCTAGTTTGTTGTGTTGAATTGTATGTAAAAAAAGCTATTAAATTCTTTATCATCAATCTTATTGATTATCTTATATAATTGAATCAGATCGCCTCAAAATCTTCGGTATTTTAATGAGGGCAAATGTAGTTCTCTAAGTCTTGCTTTATATGGTAGGTTGGTAATTTCCTTTACTAATTTAGTAGCTCTTCTTTGAACTTTTTCCATAGCCACATATTGACGTTTTATATATGGATACCAAATGATAATAATAATAATAATAATAATAATAATAATGGGAATGGGAATTTATATAGCGCTCTTTCTCACATGAGCTCAGTGCGCTTTACATTGATAACAAGAACATTAAAGGCAAACAAATAATGAATCATTAGAAAGTAAAATAAACACGATGATTGCACGCAACGTTCTCTTTCTTCCTCACACACACACGCACACGCACACACGCACACGCACACACGCACACACACACACACACACACACAAGCACGTATGCGCATGCGCACACACACACACACAAGCACAAACGCACGCACGCCTGCATGCACACACACACACACATACACACACACACACACACAACACACAACACACACACACACACACACACACACACACACACACACACACACACACACACACACACACACACACACACAGGCACACCCATGAACGCACGCACACATACACACATATACACGCACGCACATACCCACACACAATTATACAAGAGTAAAATAGTTATAACATGAAAATTAAAAGAAAAAACACAGACCACATTCACCTTCTCAATCAAGTTTAGATACAATACTGCAAATAAAATCATACTGCCATCAACATACCAGTTACATGACTAATTATAACAGACAAATTTTGCAAGAACAAAGAGATACCCTTCTACCTCATTTACAAGCGTTTAAAGTTTACAAGATGTAGACATTCAACATACAACTTGTGAAATATAAAATAATTGTAAAACAAAATTTCACAAGATTTCTGCAATGAAACGGAACCCCCACCCCCACCTCACACACAAACACTAATCAATCATAACATGTTAAACACAAGTGAGTTTTAAGGGCAGAGTGAACAGCGGAGATACAGACAGATGAGCGGACATGTTGTGGGAGGGAATTCCGTATATGAGGTACTAAATAGTAGAAGGATCGTTCACCAAAAGATTTTGTATTGACCCAAGGAACCTTGAGTGTGCAGCAGTCAGAGGAAGAACGTAGGTAGCGAGCAGGTGTGTAGACAGTTACTAGTTCGGAGAGATAGACAGGGCCAGAAGAGTGAACAGCACCGAAACAAAGGCAAGCTATTTTATACTTGATTCTAGCCTCTACTGGAAACCAGTGCAAGTTACGAAGATGAGGTGTTATATGATCAGAACGTGGAATCTTGAGAGTGAGGCGTACTGCACTGTTTTGCAGTTTTTGAACACGTTTCAGAAGATACCGAGGACAGCCACAGAGAAGGGAGTTGCTTGCAACAGTCATTGCGATAAAGAATAAAGGCAGAAATAAGAGTTTTCGTGGCTTCGACAGACAGAAAGTGTCGAACAGCACTGATTCGTCTGAGCTCGTAATTGATGTACCGTATGAAATTAATAACCTGTGTATGCATTGTAAGATTTGAATCGAGGGTAACTCCGAGATTCTTTGCTGACTTAGAAAACTGAACACAAGCATTGCCAACTGTAAGAGTTTCTGGAAGAGAGATAGTTGCAGAGATACGCTGAGAGGAAACAATCAGAGCTTACGTCTTGTCATCATTAAGTTTTAATTTGTTGCAGGTCATCCAGGATTTGACATCATGAATGCAGGATTCCATAGACTGAATAGCGCTGTCAAGTTGGGTAGGTTCTGCCGATTTTTGAAGCTGGGTATCATCAGCAAAGGAATGGTCAATAACAGAGTGACTAGCAAAAACAAAAAACATCAGATATGGATACCAAATAATGTTCCCATATATTCCAAATGCGGACGAACCAAAGATCTATAGAGTTTAATAATAAAAATTAAAAAACATCTTTGTCTAGACTCAAAAGAACGTTTTATAATACCGATAGTTGATTAGCTTTAATAACTGAAGATAGAGAATGAGCATTGCATTATAATGAAGTGATTTTGGTTTGATTAGAGAGAGAGAATGAGACTTGCAGTAAAACAAACACCAACAATTTAAATAGAGGAGAAGGAAGAATACGCCTACAGCAATGTTTTTTATTCACCTGCTGTCGTGCAGCAGCCCCATCACTGGAGGAGGACAGCTGTCTCCATCGTAACCTCAGCTTGAGCTCCAGTACAGTGACGACAGTGCTGACGACCACCACGATGAAAGTGATGAAAGGCACGACCACCATGAGCAGGTTGTCTTCCACCACTATGTACAGCATTCTGTGATTTCTGTAAAACTCGCTGGACGTTAAATAAAAGGTAGTTCCACCCGTCTTAGGATCTACGCGAGAACCGATTTCTAAATTGAGCGGATAGAGAACGGTAGCTAACTGCATAAGCCCCACAATGAGGACGATGATGATGCCTATGGTGCGAGTCCTGATGAGGGAGGTCGCCTTGAGGGGTAGCACCACGCACACACAACGATCCAGAGCGATGACAGCCGTCAGACATCCCGAGGAGAACAGGAACCCGCGGTAGATCCCCGTGAAGTACTTACGGGTGAACAGCTTCCACCACCCTTCCACTTCAGGGTGGAAATACCCCACCATGCAGGACGAAAGGACGATGTAGAAAAAGAACACGAACAGCAAATCCACAAGGGCCAGACAAAACAGACACAGATTCATCCGCTCTTTCAAGCCCTGTCTGAAAAACACTAAGCAGTTGACAGTGTTGGTGGGAACCCCGATCAAAAACAGCACCAGACTGACGTAACAGAAATTGATCTTCTCAATCAACAAATAATCTTGCAACGTGATGACGTTGTACGGGTTGTCCCATGGCAGGAAGACATCTTGTTGGGCTGACGTTATTTCCGCTTGGGTGTGATTGAAAGGCAAGGGAGAGTAATCGATGGTGGAAGATGGTGGATTATCAACTTTCTCCATGGGACTATCGCTGTAGATCGTGGACGAGGAGCTCATCCCAATCAGGGATATGAAGACTCACCCTGCCCACTTCTGCGAAGTCAATAATAACAGGGTTCAGTACAGTTTCTGTGTGGATCAGCAATCTAAAAATATCAAAAAGGTTTAGTTGTCAATCATCCACATGTTCTCTCTCACCATCTCCTCTTACTGTTTAACACATAGAGGCTAAATTGGCGTCCAATCTATTAAAAAAAAGGATTGCGCTGCACAATCGACGATGCCCTCTCCATATGAAAGCTGCCAGTAGGCCCTCCAAAGGTAATGCAATACCATAGACTATGAATAATTCCCAAAGCTCTTTGATTCCATGGCACTATAATGTCCCCACATTTGGGGGATTAACAAGCTAGCTGTAGGACCAAGGAGCTGGGGGAACATAGAGCCCGGCCTCATGTGGCCATAACATACTGAGGGTTCTGCTCACATGCCCCAATCTTTCGAAATTATCACCTTTAAGTTAACAAGTTGTTTGGCTCAAAGTAAAGCAACATAACGTCTGTATTTCGTCGTCGATAATTCACAGGGTATGTTGTCAAAGCTCAGGGTCAACGTCAAGAGTAGTGGCCTTAGGTCACAGACTCAGATGAAGGCCTTGTAGGTGTCAAATTTACGCCTTAACAATATGTTACACATTTGTGCAGTTACTGGCGGGGCTAAGATGCGAGGGGCAGGGGAGGTATAGAGTGGAGCAGGCGGGTACAGAGCAAAACGGGCAAAGGACATATCTGCCGCTCGGCGATGCCCTTGTTTTTTTATTTAATTGGTAATAATTTTCTCCCGTAACATACTTTTTTTTCTTCAACGGACATTTTTGTGGGGCCGAGCTGTGTGTTAATATTTGTATGTGATAACGTCAAGTCAAGAAACACAGACATAAGAATTTTAAAAGTTTACTTAAACATCTTAAACATTTTTCTCACCTTTTAGAGAATTAGAAAACAGTTCAGCTGCTACTACTAGTAAAACAGCTGCTTTTGCCTTCTTCTTTTTTTAGATTCACATTATGCCCTTCCTATCATTGGCTTTGAACAAAAATGTCTTGTAAATTTGTGCATTGAGACTTGATCAGATATAGAAGCAACTGACACTTTTTCTGTACATTTTTATTTATTAGACAATTGAAGAATGTATACATGTGCATAATGTATCGATCATGTGAGCAAGATACCTAGGCACCCCCATTGACAGAATTCTATGATTGATAATCTGTTCTGCTGGCTGGGGATGCCCGGGTATACATTACGGCGGCGTTGTTGTTGTTTTTGGTGGTGTTCTTGGTGGTGGTGGTGGTGGTGCGAGGGCGGGGGGTCGTCGTCTTTGTTGCTGTGTTGTTCTTGTTGTTTGTTTTTCTCTTTATTCTTGTGTACATCGCAGGAAGTTGTCTAAGAAGAAGGAAAGAGACAATGGAAAATAAGAACAAGAACAAGAACAAATGGCAAGATGATTGAAAGGGAAAAACAAAGAGAAGACAAAGAGGAAGAACAAGAAGAAGAGGGGGAGGACGGGGGGGGGGGGGGGGAGCAGTATGAGAAGGAAGAACAAAAATAGAAAGAGGAAAATGAGATTGATCGAAAGCAAGAAAAATGTTTTTTAATTAATTAAATAATTAATGACAAACCACCCACTGATCTGACAATGATTTAAAAAAAAATTTGGAATATAACGTCTCCCTATAAATCAAAGTAAATTTAGCAGCACGTAAGCAGCAAAAGTGTGTCTTTAATGAACACTTATTTCTTCTTCTTTTTGTTTGTTTGGGGGAGGTTGTTTTTGGTGGTGGTGGTGGATTTTGTGTGTGTTTTTGTCACATTTTGGGATTTTTGTTTTTTTGTTGTTACTTTGTGGTGTGTTTTTTTGGGGGGTTTTTTTGTTAACCCCTTTCTCCGAAAAACCACGAATTCAATTCAAATACTTCCATTTGATTTCAATCATATTTTAAAAAAACTGAGTTATGTTGTTATGCAACTCTGATGCAGCACAAACATCCAGCAAAAGACAACTCAGTATCATCTTTATTATTATGATGATCATTATTATTATTATTATTATTATTATTATTATTACTAGCGCAACGCCGCGTACCAGTAACGCCTAGTAACGGTAACGCCTAGTAACGGTAACGCCAAGTACTGGTAACGCTGAGCACAGCAAATTTGAAGCAATTCGGTAAAAGAAACGGCGGAGTCGCATAGCACGCGCGTTTCTGAACCGATTCGCTTTCCGGTTTGGCACACCGATAGTCACCGTCCCCGGTCATGTACCCGCCCAAATGCGAAGGCAATCGGTCCAGAAACACCGGAGATACGGGCGCCGAGAGGCCGGCGGATGCGCGTTTCGCGCATTTGCCGAACCGCGCAAATGATACGGCCGCCTCGTTGTTGCCGTTGCCATCGCCCCGTTAGGGCTCACAGCAAAATTTGAAGCGATTCGGTCGAAAAAATGGCGGAGTTATAAGGCCCGTTTCGTGTTTCAGACACACAGACACACACACACACACACACACACACACACACACACACACACGGACGGACACTTGGCTTTTTACTATATGATTATTATTATTATTATTATTATTATTATCATTATTATTATTATTATTATTATTATTGTTTATCATTATTATTATTATTATTAAGACAAAATGTCAGACATTTGCAAGACACAGTAAATCATCCCCTACTCCCAAGAAACAAGGTTCACTTTAATGTTAATATTTTCTGGCTTGACGTTCTAAATGCAAACACAATTCCACCAACATCCTTTCATAATCTTATTATTGACGAAAATCTATAAGACGAAAATTTAGGTTGTTTTTTACTTCGCTTCTTTTTCCCATCTTCACCTGTTTTGTGTTAATGTGTAGCGTTGTGATGTTTCTTTTTAGTTCAGTTATATAATCTTATTTATTATTGCAACAAATGTGGAAAAATATTCAGTGTAAAACACACACACAAACAATGATGGGTGCATAGAAATAAACAGAAGTATCTCAATGGCAATCCAAAATCCCAAACCCCAAATCCGGGGATTCTGTTGTTGTTGTTGTTGTTGTTGTTGTTGTTTGTTTGTTTGTTTGTTTGCTTGCTTTTTTTTTCTTTTTTGGAAACAATGATGGGGTAAATATAAAGTATCTCAATGGCAATCCAAAATCCCAAACCCCAAATCCGGGGGTTCTGTTATTGTTGTCGTTTGTTTGTTTGTTTGCTTGCTTGCTTGCTTGCTTTTTGTCTTTTGTCTTTTTTTTCATTTTTGCGATTTTATTCACCAACTGACGAGCACACAAACACGAGAGCATATGTAGACGTACCTCGGTCTCAGTTCACGTAAGAAAATGCAAGGAGGTGCATGCGTGCGCGCACATGCGCGCGTGTGTGTGTATGCTTTCGTAATTAAGGTGAATTTGCTTCGCTTGTGTATTTATATGTGGATTTTGTGTATCTTTGATTTTCGTCTCGTTTTCACATACACCCGATGATGTTATTATTTGTAGTTTTTTAGTTTTATTTTCTGTTTGTTGTGTGCTTTCTTTCACTAGTTTTTGTGGGTGTCTATTTTGTCCTGTCTGTTGCATTTTTTTTCTTGCTTTGTTTCTTTCATTTCTTCCTTTGATCCTCTCCTTCGATTATTGTTTTTTTAAATCAATGCAACAATGTATGTAAGAAACTATTGATGTATGTGTATTATGTATTGCAACTAAAAAAAGTCAAAGAAAATAAAGAAAATGCAATGACACTGGGGGAAAAAACTAACACGTGTTGATGGGGCGGGCGTGGCTGGTGCATCATCTCTGGGTCCCATTAGCACCTCCGGGTGTTTCTAT
>CM065701.1:29846998-29862218 GCA_017654935.2 Phymorhynchus buccinoides
GGAGACATGTGATTACATGTGTGCCATTGACTAAGAAGTTTGACAAAGTATTGTAGTTTCCCTTTCTCGTGCAATCGTGGAATCGTGTCAGGCAAAATATTCATAACACCTGCTACGTGCACAGCTTTCAATTTACATTTAAGTTTAGCACACATCCAGGCCATTGTGCGCAATAGACAGTTTACATAGGCATTTTTTGTCCACCCTTTATTAATGGCTGCTTTTGCTGTTATGCCATCAGTGTGCACTATCACCGATTTACCTGCCCACTGATGTGCCCAAGCCTCCACAGCACACACAATAGCACAAATTTCTTTGTAGTTTATGTGGAGAGCAGAAGCTGAGGGTAGGTCACAATCAAACACAGTATAAATCCACCGACCTTGCCAAAATGCCCCCGCGGAGGCATTACATGCATCTACATGAACATGAACACTTTCACTAGCATTATAATACACAGAGCCGTTAGAAACGTGTACAAAAGAAAGCCACCACGGAAAATAGCTGTGAAATTCGGCTGATAGCCGAGCTTTGTGTCGCTGCTGTTGTAGAGGCTGCAGGGTATCCAAAATGCGCCGAAGAAAGAATTTTCCTCCTCGGATCGCCTGGGTTGCCCAATACAGCAAGCCAGCAAGGCGTTGCTTACTGGCGCGTTTGCGTGTTGAGAACTGCCGGAGCTGCTGCTGGAGACGCTGGAGTTTGTTCTTGCCTAAGGACAGTGTGCTGCTGGTGGTGTCGATGTCGACGCCAAGGAAGGTGATGCGCTGGGTAGGCCCTACCACTTTTTGCCAGCTGATCAGAAACCCTAATATTCCTTAAGAGTCCGAATAACACACCCATCCAATGCTTGCATTCGTCATAGGTGGGGGCAGCAATAAAAACATCATCAATGTAGGCTACCACTCCCATAAATCCTCTACGTACCATACATCTACGAATTGCTTTGGAGAGACGGTGAAAATATGCTGGTGCTTTGTTACTGCCAAATGGTAGTCTACTGTCAAACAGAAAAGTGGGGGTGCTGTCCCCCTTAAAGTGCCACATTAACCCTGTTGCTATGTGATCTTCTGAATGGATAGGCACAGATCGATAGGCTGACTGCAGATCTATCTTTGCACAATAGTAAAAAGGTTTGGCTAACTGACAGGCATCCAGTAACGTTTGAAATTTTACACTATCTGGTTCAGCGTAACTATTCATGGCTGCCCCTACTGGTTTACTACCATCATGTATAAGTCTATAGACCCATCGTCCTTTGAAATAGCTACTAATGCACTGACTACTAACGGTTTATTATCTGCTACAATGTAGTGCCCTTGCTTTATTTGGTCCCTAAGCTCTTGTTCAACCTGCTCTCTATGCTGATAAGAGGAATGGTTCTTTTGATGGGATGGCTTAACTAGGCTCAGATTGTCGATTGCATGAAACCCATTTCTGTTGCCTTCAAGCAAAAAGTCTTTGTCCCTATCATTAGCAAGTTCTTCTTTCCAGCTAGACAATTGTTGACTAATGGATCCATTGCTTCCTAGATAACCACAGGTGAAAGGATCAGAGGCTGGGTAAGGACTAAAGTGGGTAGGGCCTACCTGGGGCTCCGATGTCTGCTGAGATGTGTCCTAGGTGCGGCTGCTGATGCTGCTGGAACCAGGCATTGCTGCTGGAGTGGGTGAGACGCCCACCCAGTGTTGGGATCCACTGTGGTCTCTGCTACCGCAGGCAGTGCGGATGTGCTCGTATTTGCATTGAGCACCGTAGTGGCAGCCTCCACGGTTGAACTGGAGGCAGATCTCCTGCCCTGATGGTCCAAGGGGCCGGTGGCTGGTGGTGGGCCCGCGGGTTGTCCTTTGCTGTGGAGGGGTTTGGGAGGGTCGGTCCCGCAGCATGACTGTGCCAAGGTGAGGGGCCTCTGTGTCCCAGGGGAATCGCAGTTTGGCCTGCCTCTCGCAGAACCAACTGCCAGGTGTAGCGGGCAGCCTGCCCCTATCATCTCCGTGTATTGGAGATAGGCCTTGGGGTCTGGGCTGGTTGTCAGGTGCCCCATGATGCGGCTGTTGGCGGTGATCCACATCGCCTGGCTCACCTTTTCCAGTTTGGGTGTTCAGCTTCAACGAAACACCACCTCCTATCATCACTTCCTCCTCCACCACCATGGCTGCGGATACAAAGTCCACAATGTGGAGACATACACCTGTTGCCTGCTGCCTCTGCTTGGTGTCCAGAGTCAGTGACTGCATCAGATCACTAGGGTGTGACACTGCACAAAAACAAGGCCTTGTCCATACTGGTTTTGAAGGGCTTTGGTGGCCTCCCTCACCATGGCAACATGTCCCTTCCTGATGTAGAGCTGGCACAGCTGGCAGGCTATCAAAACCCTCCTCTACTAACAAGTCTTTCACCTAGCTTGGAAAATCCTTAGCCAATTCAGTAAATGAGAATGCCATTGCTACACACTTCACTGAACTATAACTGCATAAATGCAATACTTCTGAATCTATAAACTATAATGTATTACAATTGCATTGCGTTAGAATTGCACAGATGCGGTTGCTGCTAGTATATTTTCTGGCACTAAAGCATTGAGGAGCTTACTACACATTTATATCTTCCCTTGACAGACTCCGCCCTCTTTTTTTCCTTCCAGCCACTGTTCAGACCCCTTTGGTATATCCCCTACCCCCCTTTTCATCCATCTCCTTTTGACCACCTACCTTAATCGTTTGACCACTCTCTCTCTACCATCTTTTATCACGGCAAGTGGTGACCATGGCCCCTTCTCTGATTGCCTACTTCAAGCCCATCATCTCCACAGGGGTGGAGCTGTTCCTTTCCTGGTTCTTCCCTTTCATCCCTCTAACTCCCTCCCTCCTTCCCACCCTTGCTTACGTAATTACCATGGTCGTTTAAATATAACTTTTCATTCATTACTTTCAAAGTTCAACCAAAGTAGCAAAACCAAGTCTGTGCGGAGCTTCGCCCGCCTTCTATATCTTCTCTCAAACTGCTCGAGGCAGACTTGGGATTTGGGGTGTGGATGGCTGTTGGAGTCCTTCCCAGATTCTGCTCAGTGAGGTCCCCCCAGTCATCGACAAGGGTGGCGTTTACATGAAATTTACATTTCCAGTGGGAGGCAAATGAAACAGCCACCGTGACAACACGTGCGGGGCATGGGTATAGCAAGTATATATTAAACACTGAATGTTGCTAAAATGTTGCGTTGTTTGACAATAGATTTTCACACAGTGGACATAGAATTAGCAAGCTTGTCTCTGGATACAAGTCCTGTCTTGGAAGCTGACAATATACGACATCAAAACACATCCCTCAATCAGAAACGTGAAAACTTAGAGACATTAACAACAGACTTCTGAGCCGCCATAGATCCCGAGTGGTTGACATCACCTGACGATGAGCCAATCGCTGACTGGCATCCAAACATGGCGGCAAGATGAGCTCTGAAGCGCGAGGACCTGATGAGATAGACAAAAAAATTGACAGAGGAATTGAAATGGGCCAAAATCAGGTACAAGAGATGAGAAGCCAGGAAGATGTTAGAGTAACGTCGTGTGTGATGGAATTCCGGCACCAAGGACCGGGTCAGACCCAGGGCCACGTTAGGGGCTGCCGTCACGATGTAGAGACAGGACACCACCACCAGCATGCTCACCAACTTCACCTAAGGCGTATAATAGAGAGAAAAGGGAGAGAGAGAAAACAGAAAGAGGAGTAAGGTTTCCAGATTAAATTTTCAAAGTCCATTTCTGCAGTTTAGCTTTCAAAATCAGATTAAGAAACTATCCTAAAATTCGAGAAAATTGTTGGGAGTGCCTGGTGCGTCTTTTTCTTTGTATCTCTATTTGTATTTGCTTTTACAAAATTTGTCGTATTCGTAGATTAAAGAGACAGATACTTACAAGAACCGTGTCTTCCGTTGTCTTCAAATACCTGCATCAACATTTTATCATTTTAAAATATTAATTTATTTGTTTCAATATAAAACTACACACTGTCCATTGCTAACTGATATCGACCAGCTACCATGAATAATTCCGAAAAATGTACTATAATTGAATGTAAATATTAGTGCCTGGCTGCGTCAAACAGAGTCAGTACACCATCCCAAACAGTGTTCTTTATTTTCCATTTTCTCTTTACCATAACCGTCGCCCAATCCTGCACCCAGACCCCTCCACGTTTCAACCCTATCCCCTCCCCTTCTCTGTTCCTTTCTTTGATATCGAAATAATCTAGGATCGTTGATACCCCTTAACTTATAATTGTCCTGCTCTCTGATAAAGCAAATAATCGTGGTAAAAAAAAAAGCACATATATAAATCTTGACTGGTTTATCATATCTAACTTCCTCCGAAGTCGGAGTGTATCTGCCCACGTGGCGGGGTAATAAAAAAACAGTCACACACGTAATGTTCTCATCCCTAGCTGGTGCATTTGCACCATAGTGTTCAAGTTCTTCGGATGTTGGGATGATCCCTGGAGTCTTTTAGCCAGGGTATGACAACAACATATCTAACTGTTTGGGCTATAGTATCTACACTTTTTGCAAAATATTCTAACTATCAAATTTAAACTATCAAATATACCATTAGTGATAACCTACATTGAAACCTACATGTTGATGAGTAGGACAACAGGAAAAGGGGGAGCAGAAGAAGGAGGAACACAGCCTTGATCATAGTCTTTCGGATGAGACGACATACCGAGGTCCCGTGTGCCCATGCACTTAGCACACGTTAAACCCAGTGGCAACAAAAAAGTTGTCATTTGGTCAAAATTTACCCCCCACACCACCCCCACCCCACCACCACCCCCCTTTCCTTCCTCAGTCACACAAAAATCGCATGCAAAAAAAGAAAACAAAAACATTGGGTGGCGCGCCTCTGGCTGCGACGTGCTCTCCAGGTGAGAGCAACCCGAATTTCACAGAGACGCCTCTGTGACTATAAAGTACCTAATACCTAATAATACTAATACCTAATCCCTACCTGTTGTCGTGCAGCAGCCCCATCACTGGAGGAGGACAGCTGTCTCCATCGTAACCTCAGCTTGAGCTCCAGCACAGTGACGACAGTGCTGACGACCACCACGATGAAAGTGACGAACGTCGTGACCACCATGATCAGGATGTTCTCCACCACATTGTGCAGCGTTCTGTGCCTCAGGTAAAACTCGCTGGCCGTCAGGTACAGAATGGTCCTACCGTGTCAGGATCCGTGCGAGAACCGATCTCTAGATTGAGCGGGTACAGCACCGAGGCCAAATGGATGAGGCTTACAATGAGGGCGATGATGATACCTATGGTGCGAGTCCTGATGAGGGAGGTCGCCTTGAGGGGTAGCACTACACACACACAACGATCCAGAGCGATGACAGCCGTCAGACATCCTGAGGAGTACAGGAACCCGCGGTAGATCCCCGTGAAGTTCTTACGGGTGAACAACTTCCACCATTGCTCAATCTCAGGACGAAAGTACCCCACCATGTAGAAAGACGCGACGATGTTAAAAAAGAAGACGAACAGCAAATCCACGAGGGCCAGACAGAACAGACAGAGATTCATCCGCTCCCTCAAGCCCTGTCTAAAAAACACTATGCAGTTGATAATGTTGGCAGGAACCCCGATCAAAAACAGCACAGGGCTAACATAACAACAGATCTTCTCGACCAATTGATAATCCTGCAGTGTGATGACGTTATACGGGTTGTCCCATGGCAGGAAGGCATCTTGTTGGGCTGACGTCATTTCCGCTTGGGTATGTTTGAAAGGCAAGGGAGAGTAATCGATGGTGGAAGATAATGGTTGATGACCATCAACTTTCTCCATGGAACTATCGCTGTAGGTTGTGGATAAGGAACTCAACCCAATCAGAGACATAAGGAGTGAATTAGCCTCTTTCTGCGAAGCCATTATTGCAGGTTAGTGTAATTTCTGTCTGAATGAAGGAGATTCTGAGAGGTTTAGTTCTCCAAACGTTTTTTCTCTCACCCTCCCCACCTCCTGATCGGCATAAAAAACTGATATCTCTGCACAATCAGCACTATATGAAAGCTTGCTTATGAAAGCTCCTGTATTCCACAGGGAGTAATCGATCAGCTGTGACAAGTAAAGGGATACGATTTTCTAGTCTATTCCCAAAGCTCTTTGGTCCCACAGTTGTATGTTCCCACGTTTGTGGGATTGACAAGCTGTAGGTCCAAGGAACTAGGAGAACACAGAGCCCGGCATTGTGTGGTCATAGCATATTATTACGTTTTAGGATTCCGATCACATGTAGTCTTTCAAACAGTTTGCAAATTGTTCATCTCATCTCGTCACCCAGGGCCTATTTTCACATTGAGATAGTATGAGACTTATATCATCATGATACCTTAGAAGTCCTTCTAAAGTTCCATTAAATCATACTACTTTAGAAGGACTTCTAAGATCACGGTCATAAGTTTCATACTATCTCAATGTGAATACAGGCCCAGGTTAACAATACGAGTCATTCTTTGCTATTGGTGACAAATAAACGGAGGAGGCTACCCAAAATTAAAAACATAAGCAACAAAGCAAAACTTGAGGGGGGGTATTTTTTTTTCTTTTTCTGGATATGTGTTAACACTGGCGAAGGAAGAGATAGACTTATTAGAAGCTTCTGTCACTCAAGTTACGCATGGTACCTTTGTTTTGTGTTCATGCTTCTGAATAACGTCGTATTATGAAACACTGCTCATGACCAGACCTGTTCTCTGTATCTAAAATTTTCAAAAGCATTTTCCTTCCATCAAAGTATAGAATTCACTTTGGAAACAGTCATCAATGTGTCACACTGCATTCAATGAGAGTAAAGCTTTTTTGACAGTTAGTAACACAAACATTTGATAAATCAGACTTATTTTCTGTATTGTATCTATTTTTATAAAATATTTGTTGTCTTGTTCACAAATTACAGAGCGAATGTTAGTTCCAATTCAGAAACACTGCCTCTTGGAATTTTTACAAGTACAAAGCTACACTAGCGACCAAAAGATAAGGCCCAGAAACTTGAGAAAGACAATCATCTCCGAAAACTCACGAACTCAATAAAACGCACCCAGCTCATAACAAAACTGAATTTATTCTTTTAACTTTAAGTTCATTCCAAAAAATCATTAATCAGAACGAGTTCAGTCAACAAGGTTTTTGTGTGTTTTTTCTGTCTGTCCCAAGGATATCTCCCGAACCGCTTGACCGAATCGCTTCAAATTTTGTGTGGTGGTGTGTCACCATGAGAGAAAGGCATCCGCGCAAAAACAAAATCAGTAATGTGTACTGACTGTTCCAAAGTGCATTGATTCTGAGTGTGACTTTTCAAGAGGAGGGGGAAGTTGTTGAAAGGGGCATTTTGTTGACTGAACTCGTTCTGATTAATGATTTTTTTGAATGAACTTAATGTTAAAGAATAAATTCAGTTTTGTTATGAGCTGGGTGCGTTTTATTGAGTTTGTGAGTTTTCGGAGATGATTGTCTTTCTGGGCCTTAACTTTTGGTCGCTAGTGTAGTCCAGTTTTGTTTATGGTTTTGTGTGCTTTTTTAATGCCAAGTTATGGCAATTTTTACAGCTGCTCTGGATTTTCTTAACATGCTAATCTATTATCGTTATACTAACCCCAATTGTCTTGCTTCCTTGACCATTTATCATTCATTTTCAGAAATGCACACCTCTTCTTTTCAATCAGGCTATTAATTATAAGTGTCGAAAGAGAGTTACCCTTTATTGTTACCAATGGTATAGAATGGCTCATATGGTAGTTTGCCTCAAAGCAAATCACCTTCACCTTTATTGTCACCAATGGTATAGAATGGCTCATATGGTAGTCTGCCTCAAAGCAAATCACCTTTATTGTCACCAATGGTATAGAATGGCTCATATGGTAGTCTGCCTCAAAGCAAATCACCTTTATTGTCACCAATGGTATAGAATGGCTCATATGGTAGTCTGCCTCAAAACAAATCACCTTTATTGTCACCAATGGTATAGAATGGCTCATATGGTAGTTTGCCTCAAAGCAAATCACCTTCATTGTCACCAATGGTATAGAATGGCTCATATGGTAGTCTGCCTCAAAGCAAATCACCTTTATTGTCACCAATGGTATAGAATGGCTCATATGGTAGTCTGCCTCAAAGCAAATCACCTTTATTGTCACCAATGGTATAGAATGGCTCATATGGTAGTCTGCCTCAAAGCAAATCACCTTTATTGTCACCAATGGTATAGAATGGCTCATATGGTAGTCTGCCTCAAAGCAAATCACCTTTATTGTCACCAATGGTATAGAATGGCTCATATGGTAGTCTGCCTCAAAGCAAAGCAAAACAACATTGTATTTTGTCGTTAGTAATCCACTAACACGTTTTTTTATATAATTAATTAGCAGTTATTTTCTCCCGAAGTTGGTTGCTTAATCTTACATATTTTCTTCCTTTTTTTTGTTGGTCGACTAATTCTTTCTGAGTGCCAATGCCCAGACTAGAGACTTAGCATTACTTGATATTTTGGTCTCCCGTTTTGGACTATCAGAAAGCATACAACACACAAACAACTACACGACAAGTGTAAAGTGACGTTATTTTATTCACAAGAGACAAAACAAAACTACTGAATATTTCGGCGAATGCGCCTTTATCATAACAAACAAGAAAACAGCAAACAGCAAATATAGCAAAGGGATTTTTTTTTAAAAAGCAGGCAACAAAAAGAGCAAAAAATCAACAAGATCAAAAAATACTTCCCCTGCTCCTCTTGTAAGATCAAAATGTTGATTTTTTGCTCCTTTTGTTGTCTGCTTTTTTATCCTTTTGCGTTTTGCTGTTTTCTTGTTTGTTTGATAAAGGCGCATTCGCCGAAATATTCAGTAGTCTGTTTTGTCTCTTGTGAATAAAATAACGTCACTTTACACTTGTCGTGTAGTTGTTTGTTTGTTGTATGTTCCAGTGACGTTGCAGTCTGTTTCAGTTGTTTTTTTCTTCTATCAGAAAGCAGTTCAGCTGCTGGTTATTTGTACTCAGTATCACGTCGGGGAGGGGTGGTGAAGAAGGAAGAAAGGGAAAACTGCGATGGTTATGTAATTTGTATGGTTTGGACTTTCGTATGAGCGGAAGGCACGGGCCTGCATCCTCTCATATTATCGAAGACAGCAAACCATTGCACGGTCTTTGATAGTATGAAGCCAGCACCAACCACTTTTAAAATCAAACAAAGCAAAAAAATGTATTTAATCGCACAATTTTGACATTCATTTCATTGTCTTTATACAAATGTCTTGAATTTTTTTTTATTACCATTATTTTTGTTCTATTTCCGTTTATACTTAGCATCTGAGTAAATGATATGAAGAACTATGAAGCACCGATACAGTACAAACCGACAGCGCAAACTTCCACCAAAAAACAACTGATTTTTTAAAAAAATAATTATTAAGGCAAAATAATAACAGAATATAATATAATAAGGATGAACTTGGGTCCGTATTGTTGTAGCAACTACTTTCACTTTGCACTCGAATCGGCGCCATAAATAACTTTGGTAAAACAAGGGAGTTAATTTACGAGAAGTTCCTACCCCTTGTTCATTTCACTAATGACAGAGTATTATTGGACAAAATACCCAGATATCACGCCGACGGTGGGCCAACGTTGGGCCGACGTCGGCCGGTCGGGAAATGATCGGCCATAATTGGCAGTATGGTGGCTAATGGTCTGATGAAGCTGAATGACGACAAAACGGAGGCCTTGTTCATCCACTCTCCGTCTAGACAACTTTCGTACCCAAAGCCTGATTCCATCTCTGTCTGTGACACTCAAATACCGTTTTCTCCATCTGCTAGAAATCTTGGCTTCCACATCTCTCAAGATATGAGTGTTGACTCACAAGTTCAAACTATCTGTCAGGTCAGCATACTGTGAGCTGCGTCGCATTGGTACGATTCGCCATCTCCTGTCTATAGATACTACTAAGATACTAGTCTGCGCTTTTGTTCTCTCTAAACTAGATTATTGTAATTCACTCTTGTATGGCTGCCCCCAACACCTCATTGACAAGCTTCAAAAAGTCCAGAACTCTGCTGCCAGACTTGTCCTCAAGGTCTCTAAGTATCATCATGTTCAACCACTCCTGATATCCCTCCATTGGCTTCCCATCAAAGCACGTATTGACTACAAAATTTCCACTCTATGTCATTCTTATTTCTCTGGAAATGCCCCTAGCTACATCTCTGACATGCTTTCTGTCTATACTCCATCAAGGCAACTGCGGTCATCTTCAGATTCCAAAATTCTCTGTGTTCCTAGTACACGAACAAAAATGTTTGGTGAGCGCTCCTTTTCCTTTTCGGCCCCATCAGTTTGGAACTCCTTACCACGCGAAATTCGCCATATCCAGTCCTTGCAATGTTTCAAATCAGCTCTCAAGACACACCTATTCAAGCTACATCACAACCTTTAGGCCACATTACATCTCGACTCTATTCTCACACACACACCCTACGCTCTATGCGCTTAACAACAACAAAATATTAAAAGCAAGAAATTCAACAACAAAACCAAATAATCACTCACGACACATGCAAATAGGCATACACATACACACCCCACCCACACATAGGGGAAGACGGGGTAGAGAAAAAAGCGCATGGGCGGGTAAGAAGCCACCCCAATTATCTCATGAAATATAACTTAAAATCTCAGTCAAAATTGCCCATGAGACGAAATGCTAGACATTAACGTTCGTCTCATGGGCAAAATGAGACTGAAATTTGCTTCATTTCATGAGATAATTGGGGTGGGCTTCTTACCCGCCCATGCGCTTTTTACCCCCGTGCCTTCCCCTATGTGTGGGTGGGGTGTGTATGTGTATGCCTATTTGCATGTGCGTGAGTGATTATTTGGTTTTGTTGTTGAATTTCTTGCTTTTAATTTTTTGTTGTTGTTAAGCGCATAGAGCTCCACATTTGGTGGAGGAATGCACTATATAAATGATTCACTATTATTATTATTATTATTATTATTATTGCCGACCGTCGGATATGCGACCAATTGCCGACGTCGAAAATCCGGCAGTTCATGATCGGATTGCCGTCACCTCCTACAGCCAATAAACAAGGCTAATTTTTTTTACACAATATCAATTAGCCTGTGTTTGCATTGATCAATAACGTTTTTTTTTGGTTTTGGGAAGTGCCCTCTGAATTGACACATTAGCCTTGAGAGCGAATGACTCTTTATTCACAGCTTGTTTGACCTTGATGAGCAGAAACGTTTTACGTGGTGTGGGAAGGCGGGACGGGAGTCTGAATCGCCGGGATTACCTTGAAGGATTGATTCTAAATTCACAGCTTGTTTGCATTGATGGCAGAAACGTTTTACGTGGTGTGGGAAGGCGGGACGGGAGTCTGAATCGGATTACCTTGAAGGATTGATTCTAAATTCACAGTCTCATTGTCCACAAAATGTCATCAACGTCCTTTCATAGCTTTGTTGTTACGACAAATTTGCAAGATACTCATTGCAAAACATAAAGTGGTTGGCTCTATAGGCCTATAAGTGGGTTGGAATGCCTGTATTCCGATGGCAATCCAATGGAGGAAAATAGGGTTTTGCGCCCTCTTCGGCCTTTCGGCTATGTGGGGCATTTGTAAATACAAAGATGGGAGGTTAAACCTCATTGGCTATGGTATTGCTACAAGTTGTCTGTAAGTTATCTCAATGATGGCAATCCAATAAATTCGTGATTTGTTTTTAAAGGTGGACCCTGACGGATGAGTTTTTGCAAAAAAAAAAAAACACGTCGAGGTCACCAGAAAGATAGCCTTTTCAAGGATCGGAACACTCATTTTTGCTCTTGGTTTCCTAGAAATCAAACCGTCAACACGGCGATTCCTCCTGGCGCAGAGATGCCGAGAGAGTGTAGCCATTTTCGGACCCACCCATTGTGGTTTGAAGCGTTTTTTTCTTTTTTTTTTGTAGTGCAGTAACAAAATAAAAGGAGCTATTTCCTTTGTTGTGAGCGAAACTCTTTCAAGATAAACTGCATAAAATTAAAAATAAAAAAAAAAAAAAGGCTTGTATTGCGAAAATTTCGTGCAAACGATTTGGTCTAAACTCAGGCGGCCATTAGAAAAGAGAGACAGCACACGCCTTCTCTTTCAGTAACAGAATTTGACTTCCAGCACCTCCGCCAAGGAGGAATCGCCGATTTGACACTTTGTTTGTGCCTATATAGCTGTTTACTTATCCTATTCACAAACGTGTCCTAAAACAAATATTTGCGTAGTAAACTTTAGTGTCGACTTCAACATACAACTCGTTTTTTGACACAGCCTAGTATAGGCCCCTAGACTACTATTCTTATATTACCATCTTTTTTTCTAGGCTAACTGATCGTTTTAATTTAAGATAATAAAACACAGACGTATGAATAGGCCTACACACATATGCGCACGTACACAGAGGAGAGAGAGAGAGAGAGAGAGAGAGGCGATATGTAGAGAGAGAGAGGATAGAGAGAGAGAGAGAGAAGAGAGAGCGAGAGGAGAGAGAGAGAGAGAGAAGAGAAACAGACAGACCAGAGAGAGAGAAGAGACAGACAGAGAGAGAAGACAGAGAGTGACAGACAGAGGAGACAGATCAAGACAGAAAGAGCGAGCGAACAGTGTACACTACATGCACTGTGCTTCCATTTTCTCTGTTTGCTTTCATAAGCCTACGTGCGCCCATGCGAGTGTGTGTGTGTGTGTGTGTGTGTGGTGTGTGTGTGTGTGTATGGGTGTGTGTGTGTGTTGTGTGTGTATGTTGTGTGGTATGTGTGTGTTGTGTGTGTGTGTGTCAAATGAGTGCGTGTGTGTATGCGCGTGCGCGCGTACAAGGTTACTTTAATTATTTTTAAAACAATATATATCTATTGAAAGCATTTCGGATGTTTTCTTTTAGGAAAAAAATTGATCACCCGCAGGCATTTTTAGACTATATCGATTTTGTTTTTGTCTGTGTTTATAATTAAACTAACTAGCAAAAACACATACATACGTGTATGAACGCATATGCACGCAACACACACACACACCCCAAGCACACACGGGCTCTCTCTCCGCTCGCTCTCTATCTCTTCTCTCCGTTCTTCTATCTAAACTTATTCCCTCTCTCCCCTCCCCACTCTCTCTCTGTATAATGATTCGTCATGTGATCGTTCTCTCTGGCACCCCACCTAAAAGGCTAGGCCAACAGATGAATCGATCTTAGTAGCTCGCAAAGTAAACTACACAATTACACAATGTAATTATCTTGGGCATGATTATATTGATTCCTTCGACTTCTCCTGGTAAAGAAACTCGCCTTCACTTTGTGTGTGCAAGTCAAATCGTTTTTACGAACTATGAACACCAGACAACACTGACAAAAATGAAGCAAACGCTATTAGTGTAGAGTGGCAACCGTGGTAGCGCGTTCGCCTCGTGTCAAGTAAACCCGAGTTCGAAACATGGGTACAGGTACAGAGGATTTTTCCTCTAACTTTGCCACTAGACTTACGGCGGTACTGAACGTGGAGTCTTTCGGATGAGACAATAAACCAGAAGTCCCGTGTGCCCAAAAAAGCACATAGTCTCAGCAGCAGTGCAGTATTTCCTCGGTTGGTTGCCTCCTGACTGAAAAAAACATAGAAAAAAAAAAAAAAAAAACCGACTGCCCGGTCAAAAGATTCTGCCGCGCGACCTGAAGATGTGGAGGTGTGGCTGCGAGTTGGGACTCGCAATGAGCGGCGTGGGAAAAACAATGCCAAAAAAAAAACGGCCCAGACAGATAGAAAAACAAGCAAAAAGAAAAAAAAAGATTAACCCACGAGATACTGTATTAGGGGGCCCGTAAAACCAAGAGCCATTGTAGTCCTCAGACTTTCAACCCTCGGACAAAGTGAATCGAGTCCATTGCCTCTTGGTCACAAGACAAAGAGGTTAAGGGCCTGTATTCCCGTTGAGATAGCATGAGACTTAGCATCATGTTAACTTAGAAGCTCTTCCAAAAAGTCCTATTAAATCCTAATATGCATTGGAAGAGCTTCTAAGTTAGCATCATGCAAAGTCACATGCTATCTCAACATGAATACAGGCCCATTAGAGGGCCTCACGGCCAAGATCACACTAGGCGTGTAGAACGCCAATGAACCACCGCGCGGCAGCATTTTTCCGGGACCGGTCACCTTGACCTTTGACCTTCATTTTCCAACTTGGCCTAGATATTCTAGCTACCTATCCGAACGTAAAATATTCAGAGTGAGAGCCGAGCAGTACTGACAAAGGGAAGTAACAAGGTTGCTGTTGTGGATGGTTGCTAAACAAGATTTGCTTCCCTTGAACCATTGTCTTGTATTACATTATTGTGTGTGCGCCGAGCTGGATTGAGGCTTCAATACTGCTTCTTCGTGTTGCCCAAGGGCGATAATTTTATGTAAGTGGCGCGTTCCCTTGAGGCCCTCTGTTCACTTGAGAGGGGGAGGGAGAGAGAAGGGAAAGAGAGAGGGGGGGGGGGGGGAGAGACAGACACACACAGACATACAGAGATGAGAGAGAGAGAAGGAGGGGAGAGACAGACACAGAGAGAGAATGAGAGATTTGACACAGAGAGAGAGAGGAGGAAGGGAGATAGACACAGAGAGAGAGAGAGGAGGGAGAGAGAGGGACAGAGATAGATAGAGAGAGAAAGACAGAGGAGGGAGAGAGAGACAGAGAGCAAGTAATGTTTATTTTGTGCTTGCAGTGTCTGATCGTTCTAGTGACTCGATTTGCAATGTTTCAGTAACAAACACACAACACATGGTTGTTTTTACATCTTTATTGAACATAACGTTATTCATATTTCATAACAATCAATCAAAATAAATACATCAAATACATCAGGTTGGCCAAAATAACATCATCAATGCAGAAAACAATATCATAACACTATTACAAAGTTTCATAAACTTTGATTCACTGTACTGTCCAAAACAGAAAAACCTAGAGATAGCCATACGCTCATATTTCTGAAAATATGAGGTAATCAGCACTTTCATAGCATTTTACACGCTCATGGATGTTTTCCTGGACATTCATCCGGATGTAGAAAAGGAAAACATATTACATGCCGAGGTGGTTCAGCTATCTTAGCTGAACCTTTCCACGGATCCTATATTTACAATGTAGTGTCCAT
>CM065701.1:29862718-29877718 GCA_017654935.2 Phymorhynchus buccinoides
AAGGTTTATCGAAAGGCTGATTGGTGTAATTGTGTGGACGTCCATGAACGTCCACTAGAAATATTAGCATTAAAGTAACCTTTTTTTTTTTCTCTTCCCCATCGTTGAATTTGTTTATTGGTCTTTACACTGAATGGTTTTTCCACATTTGTTGTCACACATAGATACTGTTATGAAAAGGATGTATGATTAAATTATGTGGACATTTAGAACATCCAGCAAGACAAATATTACATTAAAGTAAACCTTTTTTCTATGTTGGGGTCGCGGATGTTGGGGTCTTGTAAATGTCTCGCATTTAGTCTTAATAATAATAATAAAATAAAAGATGATACTGAGTTGTTTTTTGCTGGATGTTTGTGCTACATCAGAGTTACATAACAACATAACTCAGTTGTAAAGTAGGCTATGATTGAAATCAAATTGAAGTATTTGAATTGAATTCGTGGTTTTTAAAAAAAACAATCAAACAATCTCAAAACAACCCCCAAAACACACACCACACACACACACACAAAACAAACCACCACCACAAACAAGAACACCCCACCCAACCCAAAAAAAAAGTGTTTAATTTATTTTTTATTTTTTAATAAAGACAACATGTTGCTGCTTACGTGCTGTTATTTACTTTAATTTATAAGGAGACGTTTAAAACAATGAGAGATCAGTGGGTGTTTTGTCATTAATTCATTCATTGATTAAAAACAATTTTGGGGGTTCGAAATCCGGCCCCACCTTTCTAGTTCGACGGGGAAAAGCAAACTGAACGTCGAGTCCTTCGGATGGGGACTTGTTAAAGCTACACTCGATCACGTTCAAAAATCAATTGAACTGAACGTCGAGTCCTTCAGATGGGGGGACTTGAAGAGCTCCACACATCACGTGTCAATATGACGGGTTTCACGTGTTTTCCCTCTTCTGTTATTAGCTGGAAAGAAATCTTGTTTTCACCAAGTCTGAATCCCATACAAATGGCCCCAAAATTAAAAACGAAACATCAGTTTAAAGTAGAGAGCAGCGAGACTCAGAATTTACGAACGATCGCGAGCGTTTTATTTACACATCCGTCATTCCGTGACACTGTTTTTTTCAATCCATTTTTCTTGTCCTATCCCTATTTTTTCTTTTCCAGACCCACGTTATTTGTCTTTTGTCACTACCTATTCACCCACCTCCCCCCCCCTGGGTTACCCCTTTACTTTCATCGAGGTGGCGTCCACTGGGTCTTTAAAAGCTAGTCTGATCCCGTGCGCTTTACGCACGAAAAACAAATCCCACGGCAGTTGAAAGTCGGTAAGTAAGAGCAGGGAGAAATTTCGCTGCCTGGTATGACCAAACTGATAGCTAGGTTTCCCAAGTCTGCCCATACACCCTCCTCACCCTCACCCCAAAATGTTTTTAAAATAAATTTAAAAAACTTGGTGGGTAGGGCGACGCTCCAAGGGATGTGGGAGCAGCCCGAATTTTCACAGAGATAAGTCTCTGTGACTTGAATATACCAAATACCAAAATACCAATAATTCATTCTTTCCTTCTTTCTTTCGATCAATCTCATTTTCCTCTTTCTATTTTGTTCTTCCTTCTCATACTGCTCCCTGCCGGCCTCCCTCCTCTTGCCTGGGGGCCTCCCCTCCCTTTCCCTTCTCCCCCCCCCCCCCCCCCCCCCCCCCCCCACCCCCACCCCCCCCTCCCGCCCCTCCCCCTCCCCCCCCCCCCCCCCCCCCGCCCTCCCCCCCCCCCTCCCGCCCCTCCCCCCCCCCCACCCCACCCCTCCCTCCCTACTCCTATTCGTATGTTCTTCCTCTTTGTCTTCTTATTTGTTCTTCCCTTTCTTCCCTTCTTCTCTTTGTTCTTGTTCTTATTGTTCTTATTGTTCTTATTGTTCTTATTTTCCATTTTCTCTTTCCTTCTTCTTAAATAACTTCTTGCGATGTACACAAGAACAAAGAAAAACAACAAAAACGGAAAAAAAAAAACAAAAAAACAATAGCAGCAGCAAAGACAACGACAAAACCGGCCACCCCACCACCACGCACCACCAACAACAACACCAACAACAACACCAACAACAACACCAACAACAACACCAACAAACAACACCAACATCAACATCAACAACACCAACAAACAACGACGCCGCGTAATGTATACCCGGGCATCCCCAGCCAGCAGAACAGATGATCAATCATAGAAATCTGTCAATGGTGATGCCTAGGTATCTTGCTCACATGATCGATACATTATGCACATACATTCTTCAATTGTCTATTAAAAACAAATGTACAGAAAAAGTGTCAGTTGCTTCTAATCAAGTCTCAATGCACAAATTTACAAGTCATTTTTGTTCAAAGCCAATGAAAGGAAGGTCATAATGTGAATCTAAAAAAACAAAAGGCAAAGGCAGCTGTTTTACTAGAAGCTGAACTGTTTTCTAATTGTCTAAATGGTGCGAAAAATGTTTAAGATGTTTAAGTAAACTTGTTAAATTCTTCTGTCTGTGTTTCGCGACTTGACATAGCACACACACAAAATGTAGCACACACCTCGACCCCACAAACATGTCCTTTGAAGAAAAAGTATGTTACTGAAAAAATTATTACCAATTAATTAAAAACAATGGCATCGCCGAGCGGCAGATATGTCCTTTGCCCGTTTCACCCTGTATCTGCACCTGTCCCACCCTATACCTCCCCTGCCCATCACATCTTAGCCCCGCCTGTAACTGCACAAATGTGAAACATATTATTAAAACGTAAATTTGACACCTACCAGGCCTTCATCTGAGTCTGTGACCTAGGGCCACTACTCTTGACGTTGACCATGACCTTTGACATTAACATGCCCTATGAATTATCGACGATTAAAAAAACACGTTATGTTGCTTTACTTTGAGGCAAACAACTTGTTAACTTACAGGTGATAATTTCGAAAGATTCTGACACTTCTCTCCTCCAGATCCCTCGTTACCGCACCAGGACTCTCGGTGAACGTTCCTTCTCTTTTCAGGCCCTCCTCTACTTGGAACAAACTCCCTCTTCCTCTCCGTTCTGCCAACTCCCTTTCTTCATTTAAGTCTTCCCTCAAAACCACTCTCTTCAAATCGTAGCCTGCTCTGTTCTTTTGGAAAGTAATTTTTGTCCCTTCTCTGCGCGTGTGTTTGTGTGCAGTGTGTGGTTTGTGCGGGCGTGTGTTGTGTGTGGTGTGTTTGTGGTGGTGTCGTGTGGTGTGGTGTGGTGTTGTGTTTGTGTGTTGTGGTGTGTCGTGTGGTGTGTGTGGTGTGTGTGTGTGTGTGTGTTTGTGTGTGTGCGGCGTGTGTGTGTGCGCGTGCATGTGTGTGTGTATGCGAGGAAATGTTTGACATTCTCATATTTTCTACTGCTTGTTGTTGTTGCTGTTGTTGTTTGTCTTTGTTTTGTGGGGGGGGGGGGGGGGGGGGTGGGGGTATTCATTTATTTGTTTATTATTGTAAGCGCTTAGGGCTTGTTTAAGATTAAGCGCATATAAATGCTCATTATCTATTATTATTATTATTGGGGCATGTGAGCAGAACCCTCAGTATGTTATGGCCACATGAGGCCGGGCTCTATGTTCCCCCAGCTCCTTGGTCCTACAGCTAGCTTGTTAATCCCCCAAATGTGGGAACATTATAGTGCCATGGAATCAAAGAGCTTTGGGAATTATTCATAGTCTATGGTATTGCATTACCTTTGGAGGGTCTACTGGCAGCTTTCATATGGACAGATTCCCCCGTGGGGATACTGGGGGGGTCTTTTGCATAAATAGTTCCCCCCACCTTCTGGAAGTTCTGTGCTTGTAACTTCCTCTAATTTGTCACTCTCTTTGACTCTGCCTTTTCCCTTTGCTTACTGTCATCTACTATCTTTCTGCCTTACCCGGTCCATTCTCCTGCCTTTTTTCACGGAACACTTTCAAAAAACATTTCCTCCAGCCAAAGTCGGACTTGCTGGGCCTAACTATTTATTAGTTAGGCGCATAACGGCAGCATGACGCATCTGCCCTCATAATTGACAGGAAAACTGTCTGAGCGATCGAAGAAGAAGAAGAAGATATGGACAGCGCATCATCGATAGTGCAGCGCAATCCTATTTTTTATAGTTTGGATGCCAATTTAGTCTATATGTGTTAAACAGTAAGAGGAGATGGTGAGAGAGAACATGTGGATGATTGACAACTAAACCTTTTTGAAATTTTTAGATTGCTGATCCACACAGAAACTGTACAGAACCATGTTATTATTGACTTCACAGAAGTGGGCAGGGTGAGTCTTCATATCCCTGATTGGGATGAGCTCCTCGTCCACGATCTACGGCGATAGTCCCATGGAGAAAGTTGATAATCCACCATCTTCCACCATCGATTACTCTCCCTTGCCTTTCAATCACACCCAAGCGGAAATGACGTCAGCCCAACAAGATATCTTCCTGCCATGGGACAACCCGTACAACGTCATCACGTTGCAAGATTATTTGCTGATTGAGAAGATCAATTTCTGTTACGTCAGTCTGGTGCTGTTTTTGATCGGGGTTCCCACCAACACTGTCAACTGCTTAGTGTTTTTCAGACAGGGGTTGAAAGAGCGGATGAATCTGTGTCTGTTTTGTCTGGCCCTTGTGGATTTGCTGTTCGTCTTCTTTTTCTACATCGTCCTTTCGTCCTGCATGGTGGGGTATTTTCACCCTGAAGTGGAAGGGTGGTGGAAGCTGTTCACCCGTAAGTACTTCACGGGGATCTACCGCGGGTTCCTGTTCTCTTCGGGATGTCTGACGGCTGTCATCGCTCTGGATCGTTGTGTGTGTGTGGTGCTACCCCTCAAGGCGACCTCCCTCATCAGGACTCGCACCATAGGCATCATCATCGTCCTCATTGTGGGGCTTATGCAGTTAGCTACCGTTCTTTATCCGCTCAATTTAGAGATCGGTACTCGCGTAGATCCTAAGACGGGTGGAACTACCTTTTATTTAACGTCCAGCGAGTTTTACAGAAATCACAGAATGTTGTACACAGTGGTGGAAGACAACCTGCTCATGGTGGTCGTGCCTTTCATCACTTTCATCGTGGTGGTCGTCAGCACTGTCGTCACTGTGCTGGAGCTCAACCTGAGGTTACGATGGAGACAGCTGTCCTCCTCCAGTGATGGGGCTGCTGCACGACAACAGGTAAATAAAAAGCATTGCTGTAGGCCTATTCTTCCTTCTCATCCTTCTCCTCTTTTTTTTAATTTTATTTGGTTTTTACTGCAATTCTCATTCTCTCTCTTTAATCAAACCAAAAACACTTCATTATACTGCAATGCTCATTCTCTCTCTTAAATCAAACCAAAAACAACTCATTATAATGCAATGCTCACTCTCTCTCTCTCTCTCTTTTCTCTTTAATCAAACCAAAAACACTTTCATTATAATTCAATGCTCTCTCTCTCTCCATCTCTCCCGTCTCTATCGCCCGGTAGTCTCCTCTCTTCTCTCTCTCTCTCTCTCTCTCTCCCGTTCTACTCTCTCATCTCCATCCTCTCTCTCTCTCGTCTCACATCTCCATCTCTCTCTCTCTCTCTCTCTCTTGCCGAATCAAACCAAAAACACTTCATTTTACTGCAATCTTCTCTCCTCTCGTGTCTCATTCTCTCTCTTTAATCAAACCAAAAACACTTCATTTTACTGCAATGCTCATTCTCTCTCTTTAATCAAACCAAAACACTTCAAACCAAAAACACTTCATTATAATGCAATGCTCTCTCTCTCTCTCTCTCTTCAATCAAACCAAAAATAATTCATTATAATGCAATGCTCATTCTCTATCTTCAATTATTAAAGCTAAATAAACTATCGGTATTATAAGACGTTCTTTTGATAGTCTAGACAAAGATTGGTTTTTTTATATTAAGCTCTATAAATCTTTGGTTCGTCCGCATTTGGAATATATGGGAACATTATTTGGTATCCATATCTAAAACGTCAATCTGTGGCTATAGAAAAAGTTTCAAAAAGAGCTACTAAATTAGTAAAGGATATTGCCAACCTACCATACAAAGCAAGTCCTTAGATAACTATACATTTGTCCTCATTAAAATACCGAAGTCTTAGAGGCGATCTGATTCAGTTATAAAAGATAATCAATAAGATTGATGATATAGACTTTAATAGATTTTTTGCATACAGTTCAACACAACAAACTAGACACTCTCAAATGAAATTGTCTATGAATTTTTTCTAGAACTAACATTAGAAAATTCACTTTTAGGAATCGAGTTCTTCAGACAAGGAAGACCCACTGGTCAGAGTATTGCATTTGTCTTCTGATTTCTTTTTCGTGACAGCAACTCATGATCAGCTAAGGTTTCAATACACGTGAACATTTTCCACTCTTTCACCATGGCAACACGGTGATATGCAAGTCATATTATTATGTCTGGCCTATCGCTGTGTTGCCATGGGAGAAGAGAGAAAAGGGCTAACTTGTATTGAGACCATTATAGTTGTGGGTTATGTGTAGTTTTAATCGAAACAAAACGAGTAATATTTTCAAATGACAAGTCACACTGGTTGACGCAAGGTACTCGAAAACAACAAAAGACATAGGTACAAGTACTTATGTGTCTTCTAAATTGGCATCTGCGAATAATATCGTAGAAGCAATATACAGTACAAATTGAGATGCAAAGAAAAAATAATAAGAAACTCCCCAAATCTGTCTGGAATCTTTGGGAAAGTTGTTTTACTTGTAAAGGTAAAACATATACCTGAAATAAAATTATTTCGAAACACTAAACCGCAGAAACCAAATTGGAAAACTGAAACTGCAGATCTGAATCCCTATTTTCCCTTTCTTTCTCTCTCTCTCTCTCCTCTCTCTCTCTCTCTCTCTCTCTCTCTCTCTTTGTCTCTCTCTCTCTCTCTCCTCTCTCTCTCTCTCTCTCTGACTCTCTCTTCCTCTCTCTCTCTCTCCTTCTCTCTCTCTCTCTCTCTCATTCCTCCAGGTGAAGTTGGTGAGCATGCTTGTGGTGGTGTCCTGTCTCTACATCGTGACGGCAGCACCTAACGTGGCCCTGGGTCTGACCCGGTCCTTGGTGCCCGAATTCCTCCCCACCCGACGTTACTCCAACATCTTCCTGGCTTCTCATCTCTTGTACCTAATTCTGGCCCAGTTCAACTCCTCCGTCAATTTCCTCGTCTACGTCATCAGGTCCTCGCGCTTCAGAGCTCACCTGGCCGCCATGATGACGTGTCAGTCAGCGATTGGCTCATCGTCAGTTGAGGTCACATATTCGGGGTCTGCGATGGCTCAGGGGTCTGTTGCTAATGTCTCCAAGTTTTCCCGTTTTGGGCTTACACTGAGGGATGCGTTTTGTTGCCGTAATGAGTCACATTCTAAGACAGGACCAGCGTCAGAGGGCAAGCCTGTTGCTTCAGAAGTGATACCAGACTCCGTCGTCAAACATCACCGCAAATGAAAATTAGCTTCTGTACGCATTTTCATACAGTTGTATCCTGAAGCAACGCCAACGATGACAGACACCATCAGCCAGTACGGCCCGTCTCCCATTTTTGAAGAGCCAAACATGGTTCCAAAGCTGATACTGGGTAGGAAGCACACACACAAATGGTTCTAATCCTAGTAACAAAATAATTAATGAACGCCTATAGGCCAACACAAAACACAGAGTTCTGCAGACTATGCCCATTGTGCTTATTCCATAGAGACTTCGTAGATATAATTGTGGCATTTTCTTGTCCATGTTATGTCATGTTGCGAATTGTTAAAAAAACAAAAAAAGGTCTTGAGTCTCCTATGCACGGGCATTCACAGTTTGGGCGATAAAGGTGTCAATGGACAGACTCGAGTCTTTTACACCACTTTCAAAATAGTGAAGACGTTTTTGAAGGTTCATCTTCAACACTACATGCTTAACACTTTCCATAAATGTCTACCATTTTCTCAAGTAGGCTTACACCTTTGTTTCTTTTAATTGGGCACCGTGGTGGTACAGGGTTGAAAGGACGGGCCAATAATAACATAGGAGGAAAGAGATGAGGGAGAGGGCAAGATAAGGTTGGGAGGCCAGAGGGGGTAGGGGTGTGGGGTGATTATTTTAATGACATGAGGTGTGCGTGTGCGTGTGTGTGGTGTGTGTGTGTGTGTGTGTGTTGTGTGTGTGTGTGTGTGTGTGTGTGTGTGTGTGTGTGTGTGTGTTGTGTGTTGTGTGTGTGTGTGCGCATGCGCACTTGCTTGCCCGCGAGCTTATGCTTATGCTTATTTTTTTGTACGTGTGTTTGTACATGTGTGCATGCTATGGGTGGGTGTGCGACCGTATAGCATCTCTGTCTCTCTCTCTCTCTCTCTCTCTCTCTCTCTCTCTCTCTCTCTCTCTCTCTCTCTCTGCATTTGTCTTATTTTTTTCTGTAGCCGTTGATTAACTTTATTATTTAGGCCTAATTCAAATTCGAGTGTCCTCTTGCCATAAAGATTGTCTTAATATGCCAATGGCAATTCAAACATGTTAAACTTTTAAATTTATCTCTGCCCCTGTGGGCATACCGGGGGTCTTTCAGGATCTCCGCCAAGGAGGAATCGCCGAATTGACGGTTTGATTTCTAGGAAACCATAGCAAAGTGAGTGTTGCGATCTCTGTAAAGGGTGTTTTCCTTGTGATCTCGACGTTGTTTCTTGCAAAAAAACTCATCCGTCAAGGTCCACCTTTAAACACAAATGCCACCCCTCTCCTCATTAAACTTCTATTTTCAGTTTATTACTTTTTTCTTAACACTTCTTCTTTCCCTCGAATATCACTCACCTTTCAGCGTTATTTGCTCTTCGTATTAGTGCGCTACGTTGTAGTTATACGCATTATGCAACATGGCGAAAAGTATTAGGAGGCAAGAAAAAGAAGCGAAATCATGGATTAATGTTGAAAAACTAGGGCTGACACACATTGGCACTTTCCCCACAATTCACTCAGATATTCTACGTGAGAGAGACGAGAGAGAGAGAGGAGAGCGGCTACGGGGGTAAGTAGAGAGAGCGAGAGAGAGAGAGAGAGAGAGAGAGGGACCGAGGGAGATTGGAGAGAGAGAGGAGGAGAAGAGAGAGAGAGAGAGAGAGAGAGAGGAGAGACTGACAGAGAGAGAGAGAGAGAGAGAGAGAGAGAGAGAGAAGCACACTGAACATTGAACTTTTGTTAATATCATTGGCTTACATAGCTTAGATGACATGGGGTGTGCTCATAAGAGAGAGAGAGGAGAAAGAGAGAGAGAGAGAGAACACTGAACACTGAACTTTTTTTAATGTAATTGGCTTACATAGCTTAGATGGCATGGGGGTGCGCATACTTTATTTATTTCATTGAGAGAGATGAGAGAGAGAGAGAGAGAGAGAGAGAGAGAGAGGAGAGAGAGAGAGAGAGAGAGAGAGAGAGAGAGAGAGAACACTGAGACATTGTACTTTTTTAATGTCATTGGCTTACATAGAGTAGATGACATGGGGGTGCGCATAGGAGAGAGAGAGAGAGAGAGAGAGAGAGAGAGAGAGAGAAGAGAGAGAGAGAAGAGAGAGAGAGAGAGAGAGAGAGAGGAGAGAGGAGAGAGAGAGAGAGAGAGAGAGAGAGAGATGGCCTTGCACTTGGAATGAAAACTGTTTGCTGACACGAACGACTTAACGAGTACAAGTAAGCATCACACAGACAAGACAGTTAACGTGAACAGACACAGCCTATCACTCAGGATCCCAAACATATAAATGCTTTAAAACAAGGAAACATTGCAAACATGTGTATCATAACTGCTACATCGCAATTATCAAGTGAATGTCAACTAAGCGAATTTTGTGTAGGAGATTTTAAACAACTATGTGCTTCGTGATACTCAACCCGTAGATAATTCTTGTTGACCAAAATGTTTGACACGAATAGCCAGTTGATTCCAAGCTAATTATTCGAAGACTATAATTATTCCAGGCGGTTTATTATAAATCCAAGACACTTACATGTGCCAACATGGCATACAATAACATTTAGGCTTTAGACTGTAATTAAAAATCTATGATCTCGTCTCATAAACAATTCCTTTAAAACACTCAAACACAACCAGAACACTTGGGTGAAGTGTACACAACAAACAATTTCAAGCTTTATAGTAGTAGTAAAGGCCTTCCAAACAGTTTCTCTTATCAAAGTTTTGAAACTTTCAAAATGTGTCTGGGCAGAAACCAAAGCAACTTTTCCTAATATTTCTTTATTGTAGTTACAGAACCAAGAACAGATTCCAATTCCAGAAACGGTGTTACTTTAATAGACACTGGCTTATACTAAGATGTTGCACCAGCTTTACACCCTGATAATAATTGTCTACAACAAAACAAGCCACACAGTGCACACCAGAAACGATGCATTCTTGAGGCACGAAGACCAGACCCATGAGCCTTCGTAGATCCAGATTTGGGACCACTGACGTCATCCAAGGATGAACCAATCACTGACTGACATCCAAACATGCCGGCCAGGTGAGCTCTGAAGCGCGATGACCTGATGACGTAGACGAAGAAATTGACGGAGGAATTGAATAGGGCCAAAATCAGGTACAAGAGGTGAGAAGCCAGGAAGATGTTGGAGTAACGTCGGGTGTGATGGAATTCGGGCAACAAGGACCGGGTCAGCCCCAGGGCCACGTTAGGGGCTGCCGTCACGATGTAGATACAGGACACCACCACCAGCATGCTCACCAACTTCACCTGGAGGGGTGCAGAGATGTGTACATGTTATTTTATAATGAAACAGGAGAAAATCTCAGTCATTATGAAAGGAACATAAAAAGACAGATGGAGATAACTGAAACACAAGATCTGAAAGGCAAGAGTTCTCCAACGTGTTTGGCTTTGAATACTATGTATGTGGTTGCTTTGTTGAAATCACATGTCAGGCTTGATAACATCTTAAAATAATTTGGTTTTAAGAGAATTAAACTACTGACTAAAATTAAATATCGGTAAGCAAATCTTCCTATAGTGCATAGATTTTCTTCTGGAAATATTTTCTTTTCTTTTAAGATATACATCGTGATAGAAATGACAACTGTGACGACAAAGACGGTGATAGCACTATTACTGATTTTATTACAAGATTGTTCACCTGTTGTCGTGCAGCAGCCCCATCACTGGAGGAGGACAGCTGTCTCCATCGTAACCTCAGCTTGAGCTCCAACACAGTGACGACAGTGCTGACGACCACCACGATGAAAGTGATGAAAGGCACGACCACCATGAGCAGGTTGTCTTCCACCACTGTGTACAGCATTCTTTGATTTCTGTAAAACTGGCTGGACGTCAAGTACAGAATGGTTCTAGATGTGTCAGGGTCCGTGCGAGAACCGATCTCTAAATTGAGCGGATAGAGAACGGTAGCTAACTGCATAAGCCCCACAATGAGGATGATGATGATGCCTATGGTGCGAGTCCTGATGAGGGAGGTCGCCTTGAGGGGTAGCACCACACATACACAACGATCCAGAGCGATGACAGCCGTCAGACATCCCGAGGAGAACAGGAACCCGCGGTACACCCCCGTGAAGTACTTACGGGCAAAGTACTTCCACCACTGTTCCACCTCCGGGTACACAAAGCCCACCATGCAGTAAGAGGCGACCACGTAGAAAAAGAAGACGAAGAGCATGTCAAAGAGCGCCAGGCAGAAGAGACAGAGATTCATGCGTTCCTTCAAACCCTGTCTGTAAAAGATCACACAGTTGATGATGTTAGTGGGGACCCCAACCAAAAACAGCCCCAGGCTGACATAACAGAAATTGATCTCCTCGATCGTTAAAAAGTCCTGTCGGGTCATAACGTTGTAGGGGTTGTCCCAGGGCTTGAAAACATCATCTTCCTGAGCTGATGTCGCATCCGTTAGAGAATGGTTGGACAGCACTGGAGGCGAACCAGTTGTTGAAAGCAATGGCTGGACATTGACCCCCTCGTGTGTCATGTTGCTTAGAATTGTGGACTCAATGCTGATGATGAAACAGATGATGCCTTAACTGACTGAAGATTGTGATCCCATTTTTATTCCACATTGCTTCCAACCTGTCGAAGTTTTTGGGATAGGGCATAGCTTTTAGAATACTATTGTAGTATTTTTGTTTTTGATTTAATTACATACTTATGACAAATATTGTTTTATGTTTGTATAATTAGTTGTTTGACGCAACTGTAATGGAGATGGCATGCATGTAGATGCTCCTTTTTTGTTCCAGTCATTGTTGATTTCATATATAGGCCTATATTTACTTATTTATTATTACTATTTAATTGTTTAAGTTTCTTTATTGTTTGTTCGTTTGTTTATTCGTGCTTTCTCTTTGTTTGTTTTCTCTCATGATATCGTTATTTAATTTCATTAATTCTCTCAGCGCACTTTCCTCTTTCTGCGCATTTGTAATTTCCGATATTGTGAATATAAATGTATTTTAAGCCTATCCACATCAGGTGGAACTGACGCATTTCATTTAGGTAATACAATCATTAATAACCACGACGAAAAGGATGCATAATATGACGACAAAAGAAAATTCGAATTATATCTGTGAAGACATTAAATGATGGTGGACACCAAATGATTTCTGATATCAAAGAAAGTTATTTGAATAATAAGCCTAGTTGCAGTTGAAGCATTTGCCGGGAAAATGGAGAATCCAGAAAAAGTATCTTTCCCACAGAAAGCAAAGCTAAACTTTTGATAAGATAATCTTTTACACATTCACAGGGTAAGGCTTTCATTGATACCAGCCGCCGTGGTGTAGTGGTATACTGGCTGGGAGGTCACGGGTTCGAATCACATCAGAGGCGAGGGTTTTTTTCTGGTCCTGGACCAACTCCCACCCAGAGTGAATGGCTATGGGCTCAATGGGAAGACTGAAACCACACATTCGAGTTTCATCCGGTTAACGGATACGATTCTGAGAAGCGTTGCTCTAAATTCATGCCCAACACTGCAGATGTCTGTAGTTCTCGGGCCTGGTTAACGCCGGGATATTATTATGAAAGGAAGAGTAGAATACAGCCCTGTCACGTAGTCTCAGACCAATACAGAACTCCACAGCATCATCATCACCGTCGTTATCTGCCTCATTTCCATCAATCATCAAAAAGTAAAACAAAGTGACGTCAGTTTCGATTACCAATCCAGTTTATGCCCTTGGTGCGTTCGGGTCAAAGTCATGGGGATCAGTATGTTCTGGGGAGCTGTCGGTGGACGGACGTGGTGGCGCCCTCGGAGGAGGACCTCTCACGCTGGTTCCGTGACAAATACATTATTGTCTTCAGTAGGGGGTGTCCTGAACAGGCTCCACTGAACTCCTCCGACATGACTCAGCAGCAGTGCAGTGTCTCCTCGGTTGTTTGCCTCCTGATGGCGTAACATAGATTCGTTCCCCTTGGACTGCTGGTTTCGGATTCTGCTACCTAAACAAGCTGGGGTATGACTGCATGTTGGAACTTGGAACGGTGCGGCAGCAACGCCACTATGCGACCCAGAAGATGGGCCAGCAAAAAAAAGGCTTTCATTGATTTTGGATTTGGGGGAGATTCTTAAAAAAACATTCCAATGTCTGTGATATATACCCGAGCACCAACAATTGGCAAAGAATGAATGGAAAATGTTCTCTGAAGCACAATGATGACACCCAGGCACTTAGCATAATGAAAACGACTCGTGATTGTGCATATGGTCACATGCTGTGTTTTTCAAAATATCAGGTGATTGTGTGTATAATGTTCCTGAAAATTAGACTTGTAAGTGAAATTGTTAAGAAGATTTGCAACGATGCTATGACACTATGAACAATTTCCATGATAGAATATTGCGTATGTTTGTTGGATGTCTAATTGAGCACACACATTTGATATCATTATATAATTTTAAGAAAGATGCATTGTTTAAACGAGAAGCGATCTGTTGTCTTTGTGGTTGGACTAATTCTAGATTTCGGTGTAATGTTGAATATGGTATGATTATTTTAGTTTTCTATCATTTTGCTTTTTTCCAATTCTGTTAAAAAATTTCAAAGATGATTCATTTGAATATGCTATTGAATTTTGACAAACACTACTTTTTCGACTTTTTATTGTTTCTATGTTATCTTCCTCTTTTGTGGTTAATTATTTCCAAAGAATAAAACGCAGAGTTTTTGTTTTTATAAACACACACGCACAAATAAAGAGTTTTGTTCACTTATATATATCATTGGCGGACCAAATGATTCGCAAGGGGGGGGGGGGTCTGCGGGGAGTCCAGAGAGCTGCATAGGGTGTAGTGGCCTTGTGGGGGCCCAGGGTGCGGAGCCCCCAGAAAATGCTGTAATTTTGTGATTATTAAAGAAAAAATGGAGCAATGTTCTTACCTTTTACCCCTGTGTAAGATACATGCGTGAGGCAAGGGGGAGGGAGGGGGTCCGGATACCATGGAAACCCCCACCCCCACCCCCCAGATCCGCCCCTGTATACATACATATTTCTTCAATGTTGACAAACAAAAGAAACAGAAGCACTAGTAACGAGCATTTGATTCTCAGAATGATTTTGATAAAAATTGATTGCGATTTCTTATCCTTTTTCTCTTTGGGGCCCACGATCATTTAGTTTGACATGAAATAAGCCTAAATTCTAATTGTCGATGATTAGGAAACAAAGTTTCGTGCTTGTGAGTGTCTTGTTTCATTGACCCATAGGCCTAAGCCTACAGTTAGCAGTCTCGTGTTTGGGGCATAAGCCACATTTTTGCCCGTAAGCGCAGATAATTATGTAGTTGGCATTTGGTATATTAAAAAGTACCAAATACCAATTATAAGTTGTTGACGGTAAGAGGAACTGTTTTGCTCTCTTCAGACGATAAATTATCTCCCTTAGGGTAAAAAATTGTTTTAATGCGGATACAGCCGAGTCTTGAGAGTGATGGGTGTCTAGGCAAATACATTGAGAGATTTCTTGCCAGCCTGCTCG
>CM065701.1:29882718-29887718 GCA_017654935.2 Phymorhynchus buccinoides
ACCGAGAAATGCAGGGGGGGGCACATCTGCGAAACGGATACAATTATTATTTTGTTGTTAAATTACTCTACAGTTTGGATAATTCTTGTGTTAGATTTCAACCTCAGAGAGAGAGAGAGAGAGAGAGAGAGAGAGAGAGAGAGAGAGAGAGAGAGAGAGAGAGAGAGAGAGAGAGAGAGAGAGAGAGAGAGAGAGAGAGAGAGAGAGAGAGAGAGAGAGAGAGAGACCACAAAAAACTACCCACTCAAAAACAAAAACAAAAACAAAACAAAAGCAAATGTTTAAAGCATGCCATTATTTTAAGCAACGAAGAAGAAAAAATGCTGCCTTTTGTATTAGGTATTAGGTACTTTATAGTCGCAGAGGCGTCTCTGTGAAATTCGGATTGCTCCCACCTGGAGAGAGCGTCGCAGCCAGAGGCGCGCCACCCAATGTTTTTGTTGTTTTTTTTGCATGCGATTTTTGTGTGACTGATGAGGGCGGGGGGGGGGGGGGGGGTAAATTTTGACCAAATGACAACTTTTTTTTTGTTGCCACTGGGTTTAACATATACTAAGTGCGTGGGCATACGGGATCTCGGTTTATCGTCTCACCCGAAATACTCCACGTTCAGACCGCAAGGCCTAGTGCAAAGTGAGAGGAAAAGTCCCCTGTACCCAGGTTGGAACTCGGGTTTACTTGACACGAAGCGAACGCGCTACCACTGTACCACTCTATGTTGATGACATGGATGACTTGGTGAACACCATCACCAACATAGGCCGCGTTCTCGCTACATCCTCCACGATCAGCCAGAACGTGACAGATCGTAGCATGGTCGTGGCGTATACTAGCCTAGGCCACTGCAGTTGGGCGTAACTCAATAAGAGGGTGGTGGGGTCTTGGAAGCAGCGCGCAGAGAGAGTGGTAGGTTCCATTCCTGCTACGCGCATTGAAACGTGCTCAAAACACACTGTAGCTTTAATTTTAAAAATTTCCCTCTGGGCACGACGTAAAAGTTAAAAACGTAAGCTAAAAGACCGGCGTAAAATTGAAGACTGCGGATACGTCAACCGGTACTTCTTATTTTCACTTTTCATCTCTCATAGTCATACAAACATTTGACTGGGAAACCTATACACGTTTAGAAAGAAGAAAGCTTGAATTTTGCAATGAAAGTAAAGAAAACAACTTGCCTTGAATATGGTGACAGCAGTAATCCAGTAAAGCACTTTCACAGTGGCTGCAGCTAACCCCACCCCCACCCCATCCCACGATGATCTGCTCATGTCAGACATAGCAAAACCATGCAGTCGAACCCTTTTCCTTCACTTCGAACCCTTTTCCTTCACTTTGCAACACGAATACAAGCCTAATTACCTTCCTAGTCTGCATCAGAGTAGCTATCGGCAACATACTCATCCTCATCCTCACAATCACTACTTTCATCTCTCAATTTTCACATAAACAAATGCAAACCGGTCAAAACAAATGGCTAGACTCAGACAGCAGGAAGTCGCACGAGTGCTTCGAGCTTTCTGATTGGTTAGCTGCATTCGCTTATTCGATTGGCCAAAGTTCAGCGCGAAATATGAATGAGCCGAACTAAGCCCCGATCGTGGCCCATCGTGCCCAGAGAAAGTACGGCAGGAAAATACTGATAACTGGGACAACGTAGTGAGTGGTAAGCACACGTAGCTTAAACGTGGAAAAAAAGAAAGTATGGCCGGATCGTACTGATAATATATAATAACTGGGATAACGTAGTGATCGAGTGGTAAACACACGTAGCTTAAACGTGGAAAAAAAGAAAGTATGGCCGGATCGTACTGATAATATAGCTAACTGGGATAACGTAATGATCGAGTGGTAAACACACGTAGCTTAAACGTGGAAGAAAAGAAAGTATGGCCGGATCGTACTGATAATATATAATAACTGGGATAACGTAGTGATCGAGTGGTAAACACACGTAGCTTAAACGTGGAAGAAAAGAAAGTATGGCCGGATCGTCTCGTATGACAGATTTAATTCCAAGTGCAAGGTCAACTCTCTCTCTCTCTCTCTCTCTCTCTCTCTCTCTCTCTCTCTCTCTCACTCTCTCTCTCTCTCTCTCTCTCTCTCTCTCTCGTCTCTCTCTCACACACACACACACACACACACACACACACACACACACACACACACACACACACACACACACACACACACACACACACACACACACACACACACACATAGTCTATCTCGAGTGACTTGCTGGGAATGTGCCAATGTGTGTCAGCCCTAGCAAAGACTGTACAGGGGAAGATAAACATCCGGTCTCTTTTCCCTATATGAGTAGTGAGGACAGAAACACTGGTTATGTCCCTTTGAAACGTGACACATTTTACACATCGATAGGCCAGTTGAATTCTCCGTTCAAGTTCCAGTCCGAGTTTTTGGATAGCCTCCACTGTGAATAGTGTACACGTCCGCACTAACGATAACTCTATCAGCCCGGTTCGCCGAGCTTTTAAGTAATCCATCTTACCCTTTTAGAATATCTTTGGCCCTAGTTGGCCTTTGACCAAGCATAAAGCCAGGAAGATTGTAAATGACACCTCCCATGTTTTGAACAAACATTACGAACTATTACCTTCTGGACGTCGCTACAAAACTTTTAAAGTCAACTCCAGGGCACAGAAATCCTTCATCCCCAGATCCATCCACCTCCTAAACTCATGATCCTTTTAGGTTTAAATGTGTGTTCATCGTGTTAAAAGAAACTATGCATGCTTATCCTTAGACGTGTATGTATCCACATATAATGTGTATCTTTAAGTGTGTATTATGTGTAACTTTTGCTCCTATTCATGCATGCTGAATGTCGATGTCTTTGTTATTCTGGCACCTGAACAAAATTTCTCCTTGGGAGATAATAAAGTGAATTTGATTTTTGATTTGATTTTTTTTTTTGGATTAGTTCTTCAACATCCACGGTTTCGCTTCCTTTTCTCGCCTCCAAATGCTCCTCGCCATGTTGCATAATGCGTATAACTACAACGTAACGCACTAATACGAAGAGCACTTGTGGGTGGGTGAGCGTGGGTGCATAAGTATTCCTATTGTTATGCTTCCACATGTGATAATTGCTGCCATTTTTAAAGATGTTGTTGAAAAAGATATTAAAATCGAACATTTGTGCTCTCAAAGGGGGTGTTTGGTGAATTATTGACCAAGTACGAAGAGCAAGTAACGCTGAAATGTGAGTGATATTCGAGGAAAGAAGACGTGTTGGGAAACAAAAGTAATGAACTGTAAATAGAAGTTTAATGAGGAGAGGGGTGGAGTTTGTGATGTGTGTTTAAAGCATGAATTATGTCTGCACACTTTCTCGGATAGGGGTGAGTTAAGGATTTTTAAAAACATGGACAGCAAACACTATTAGTTAGCTTTTGAAACTTCGAAAAGGCTTTTTTTAGAATTAAAGAAAACAAGAGTAAGTACTGAAGACCAGGGGATTCATTTGAATTGATTTTTCGAATTCACTTGAAAACGTCCAAATGTCATCTAATCTTCTTCGGTTGGAGTCTCTCTCTCTCTCTCTCTCTCTCTCTCTCTCTCTCTCTCTCTCTCTCTCTCTCTCTCTCTCTCTCTCTCTGTCGTGTGTGTGTGTGTGTGTGTGTGTGTGTGTGTGTGTGTGTGTGTGTGTGTGTGTGTGTGTGTGTGTGTGTGTGTGTGTGTGTGTGTGTGTGTGTGTGTGTGTGTGTGTGCTGCAAAACAAAAGTGTTTACGTGCTATAGCAAAAAAACGTTTAAACTTATGCATTTCCAAATCGACCACAAGGAGAAAGGGAGGCAGGGAGGTTAGCAACTCGATTACTAAAACAATGTTTACGCCTGTTAGTATTACAACGCTGTATATGTAATTTTCCCTCTTGATTTCTAGTGCTGTTATAAATGGACAGTGTAAAAGGAGAAATGCAGAGTATCCTGGCAGTTCAGACAGTCATTCAGAAACCACCATCAGTGTACACCTCGCGCTAACTTATACCATGGACCCTATCAATAAAGCATCCATGCTTATGCAAACCTAGCTGCGTATCAACTATTTTTGGAATAATTATAATGATTGAATTACAATCATAATTTTAAAAGGCATGCTTTAGCCCCGTCACTGCCAAACAAAACCCTGAGAAATTATCGAATTTCTTATTATAAAGTTTAAAACAAATCAGTTAGACTCAATCTGAGAAAATGGTCTAGAGATTTATCTTTCCTGGGTAGTCTAAACCCAAAACCATCATCCCAGGACTATGACATCAAATGTTATGACATCATCAATGACATTCACATCATATCTGCCTTCCCGGGTCGAGAGGACGTAAAACACCAAAATTATATATCATTCAGTACGAGACTATCTCCTAACCAGACATCGGAAGGGGTTAAGCAAACAAAACAATGTCAATGAAGGGACGTTCATAAGCCGCGAGACTTAGGCTTGAGCCAGTCCCACACTATACTATACTATACTATACTAAACTAATTATTTCTGGAGCCAAACTGACAGAGAGAGAATTTTCTTTTTCTTCTTCTTCTTCTTCTTGTTCGATCGCTCAGACAGTTTCCTGTCAATTATGAGCGCAGATGCGTCATGCTGCCGTGATACGCCTAAAAGTAGGAATAATTAGGCCCAGCACGTCCAACTTCAGCTGGAGGAAATATTTTTGCAAGTGTTTCTTGAAAACAGGCAGGAAGGAGAATGGACCGGTAAGTCAGAAAGATAGTATAGATGACAGCAAGCAAAGGGAAAAGGGCAGAGTCAAATAGAGTGACAGATTAGAGGAAGTTACAAGCACAGAACGTCCAGAAAATGGGGGAACTATTTATACAAAAGACCCCCGGTATCCCCACGGGGGCAGAAATAAATGTAAAGGTTTAACATATTTTAATTCACATTGACATAAAATAATGTTTACAGCAAGAGGACACTCGAATTTGAATTAGGCCTAAATAATAAAGTTAATCGACGACTAA
>CM065701.1:29892718-29927718 GCA_017654935.2 Phymorhynchus buccinoides
AGCAAAGGAATGGTCAATAACAGAGTGACTAGCAAAAACAAAAAACATCAGATATGGATACCAAATAATGTTCCCATATTCCAAATGCGGACGAACCAAAGATCTATAGAGTTTAATAATAAAAATTAAAAAACATCTTTGTCTAGACTCAAAAGAACGTTTTATAATACCGATAGTTGATTAGCTTTAATAACTGAAGATAGAGAATGAGCATTGCATTATAATGAAGTGATTTTGGTTTGATTAGAGAGAGAGAATGAGACTTGCAGTAAAACAAACACCAACAATTTAAATAGAGGAGAAGGAAGAATACGCCTACAGCAATGTTTTTTATTCACCTGCTGTCGTGCAGCAGCCCCATCACTGGAGGAGGACAGCTGTCTCCATCGTAACCTCAGCTTGAGCTCCAGTACAGTGACGACAGTGCTGACGACCACCACGATGAAAGTGATGAAAGGCACGACCACCATGAGCAGGTTGTCTTCCACCACTATGTACAGCATTCTGTGATTTCTGTAAAACTCGCTGGACGTTAAATAAAAGGTAGTTCCACCCGTCTTAGGATCTACGCGAGAACCGATTTCTAAATTGAGCGGATAGAGAACGGTAGCTAACTGCATAAGCCCCACAATGAGGACGATGATGATGCCTATGGTGCGAGTCCTGATGAGGGAGGTCGCCTTGAGGGGTAGCACCACGCACACACAACGATCCAGAGCGATGACAGCCGTCAGACATCCCGAGGAGAACAGGAACCCGCGGTAGATCCCCGTGAAGTACTTACGGGTGAACAGCTTCCACCACCCTTCCACTTCAGGGTGGAAATACCCCACCATGCAGGACGAAAGGACGATGTAGAAAAAGAACACGAACAGCAAATCCACAAGGGCCAGACAAAACAGACACAGATTCATCCGCTCTTTCAACCCCTGTCTGAAAAACACTAAGCAGTTGACAGTGTTGGTGGGAACCCCGATCAAAAACAGCACCAGACTGACGTAACAGAAATTGATCTTCTCAATCAACAAATAATCTGTCAACGTGATGACGTTGTACGGGTTGTCCCATGGCAGGAAGACATCTTGTTGGACTGACGTCATTTCCGCTTGGGTGTGATTGAAAGGCAAGGGAGAGTAATCGATGGTGGAAGATGGTGGATTATCAACTTTCTCCATGGGACTATCGCCGTAGATCGTGGACGAGGAGCTCATCCCAATCAGGGATATGAAGACTCACCCTGCCCACTTCTGTGAAGTCAATAATAACAGGGTTCTGTACAGTTTCTGTGTGGATCAGCAATCTAAAAATTTCAAAAAGGTTTAGTTTTCAATCATCCACATGTTCTCTCTCACCATCTCCTCTTACTGTTTAACACATAGAGGCTAAATTGGCGTCCAATCTATTTTAAAAAAAGGATTGCGCTGCACAATCGACGATGCGCTCTCCATATGAAAGCTGCCAGTAGGCCCTCTAAAGGTAATGCAATACCATAGACTATGAATAATTCCCAAAGCTCTTTGATTCCATGGCACTATAATGTTCCCACATTTGGGGTATTAACAAGCTAGCTATAGGACCAAGGAACTGATGGAACATAGAGCCCGGCCTCATGTGGCCATAACATACTGAGGGTTCTGCTCATATGCCCCAATCTTTCAGCCGTTTGCAAATTATCACCTTTAAGTTAACAGGTTGTTTGGCTCAAAGTAAAGCAACATAACGTCTGTATTTCGTCGTCGATAATTCACAGGGCATGTTGTCAAAGCTCAGGGTCAACGTCAAGAGTAGTGGCCTTAGGTCACAGACTCAGATGAAGGCCTTGTAGGTGTCAAATTTACGCCTTAACAATATGTTACACATTTGTGCAGTTACTGGCGGGGCTAAGATGCGAGGGGCAGGGGAGGTATAGAGTGGAGCAGGCGGGTACAGAGCAAAACGGGCAAAGGACATATCTGCCGCTCGGCGATGCCCTTGTTTTTTTTATTTAATTGGTAATAATTTTCTCCGTAACATACTTTTTTTTCTTCAACGGACATTTTTGTGGGGCCGAGCTGTGTGTTAATATTTGTATGTGATAACGTCAAGTCAAGAAACACCGACATAAGAATTTTAAAAGTTTACTTAAACATCTTAAACATTTTTCTCACCTTTTAGAGAATTAGAAAACAGTTCAGCTGCTACTACTAGTAAAACAGCTGCTTTTGCCTTCTTCTTTTTTTAGATTCACATTATGCCCTTCCTATCATTGGCTTTGAACAAAAATGTCTTGTAAATTTGTTGATTGAGACTTGATCAGATATAGAAGCAACTGACACTTTTTCTGTACATTTTTTTTATTAGACAATTGAAGAATGTATGCATGTGCATAATGTATCGATCATGTGAGCAAGATACCTAGGCACCCCCATTGACAGAATTATATGATTGATAATCTGTTCTGCTGGCTGGGGATGCCCGGGTATACATTAAGCGGCGTCGTTGCTGTTGTTCTTGGTGGTGGTGGTGGTGCGGGGGCGGGGGGTCGTCGTCTTTGTTGCTGTGTTGTTCTTGTTGTTTGTTTTTTCTCTTTATTCTTGTGTACATCGCAGGAAGTTGTCTAAGAAGAAGGAAAGAGACAATGGAAAATAAGAACAAGAACAAGAACAAATGGCAAGATGATTGAAAGGGAAAAACAAAGAGAAGACAAATAGGAAGAACAAGAAGAAGAAGGTGGAGGAGGGGGGGGGGGGGGGGTAGGAGCAGTATGAGAAGGAAGAACAAAATAGAAAGAGGAAAATGAGATTGATCGAAAGAAAGAAAGAATGAATTAATTAAATAATTAATGACAACCCACCCACTGATCTTACAATGATTTAAACGTCTCCCTATAAATCAAAGTAAATAGCAGCACGTAAGCAGCAAAAGTGTGTCTTTATTAAACACTTACTTTTCTTCTTTTTGTTTGTTTGGGGGGGGGGGGGGGGGGGGGGGATTTTGTGTGTGTTTTGTCGTTGTTGGGATTTTTGTATGTGTTTTGTTGTTGTTGTGGGGGTTTTTTTTGGGGGGGGGTATTATTTGTTTAACCACGAATTCAATTCAAATATTTCCATTTGATTTCAATCATACTTTACAACTGAGTTATGTTGTTATACAACTCTGATGCAGCACAAACATCCAGCAAAAGACAACTCAGTATCATCTTTTTTTTATGATGATCATTATTATTATTATTATTGTTATTATTATTATTATTATTATTATTATTATTAAGACAAAATGTGAGACATTTGCAAGACACAGTAATCATCCCCTACTCCCAAGAAACAAGGTTCACTTTAATGTTAATATTTTCTGGCTTGACGTTCTAAATGCAAACACAATTCCACCAACATCCTTTCATAATCTTATTATTGACGAAAATCTATAAGACGAAAATGTTGGTTGTTTTTTTTACTTCGCTTCTTTTTCCCATCTTCACCTGTTGTGTTAATGTGTAGCGTTGTGATGTTTCTTTTTAGTTCAGTTATATAATCTTATTATTGCAACAAATGTGGAAAAACTATATTCAGTGTAAAACACACACAAAAACAATGATGGGGTGTATAGAAATAAACAGAAGTATCTCAATGGCAATCCAAAATCCCAAACCCCAAATCCGGGGGTTCTGTTGTTGTTGTTGTTGTTGTTGTTGTTGTTGTTGTTTGTTTGTTTGTTTGTTTGTTTGCTTGCTTTTTTTTCCTTTTTTTCTTTTTTGGAAACAATGATGGGGTAAATATAAAGTATCTCAATGGCAATCCAAAATCCCAAACCCCAAATCCGGGGGTTCTGTTGTTGTTGTTGTTGTTGTTGTTGTTGTTGTTGTTGTTGTTTGGTTGTTTGTTTGTTTGTTTGCTTGCTTTTTTTTTCTTTTTTTCTTTTTTGGAAACAATGATGGGGTAAATATAAAGTATCTCAATGGCAATCCAAAATCCCAAACCCCAAATCCGGGGGTTCTGTTGTTGTTGTCGTTTGTTTGTTTGCTTGCTTGCTTTTTGTCTTTTGTCTTTTTTGTCTTTTTTGCGATTTTATTCACCAACTGACGAGCACACAAACACGAGAGCATATGTAGACGTACCTCGGTCTCAGTTCACGTAAGAAAATGCAAGGAGGTGCATGCGTGCGTGCACATGCGCGCGTGTGTGTGTATGCTTTCGTAATTAAGGTGAATTTGCTTCGCTTGTGTATTTATATGTGGATTTCGTGTATCTTTGATTTTCGTCTCGTTTTCACATACACCCGATGATGTTAGTATTTGTAGTTTTTTAGTTTTATTTTCTGTTTGTTGTGTGCTTTCTTTCACTAGTTTTTGTGGGTGTCTATTTTGTCCTGTCTGTTGCATTTTTTTTCTTGCTTTGTTTCTTTCATTTCTTCCTTTGATCCTCTCCTTCGATTATTGTTTTTTTTAAATCAATGCAACAATGTATGTAAGAAACTATTGATGTATGTGTATGCGTATTATGTATTGCAACAAAAAAAATCAAAGAAAATAAAGAAAATGCAATGACACTGGGTGAAAAAACTAACACGCGTTGATGGGGCGGGCGTGGCTGGTGCATCATCTCTGGGTCCCATTAGCACCTCCGGGTGTTTCTATTTCATTCAATCATATAGTAAAAAGCCAAGTGTCCGTGTGTGTGTGTGTGTGTGTGTGTGTGTGTGTGTGTGTGTGTGTGAAACACAAAACGGGCCTTATAACTCCGCCGTTTTTCGACCGAATCGCTTCAAATTTGCTGTGAGCCTTAATGGGGCGATGGCAATGGCAACCGAGGTGGCCATGTCATTTGCGCGGTTTGGCAAATGCGCGAAACGCGTATCCGCCGGCCTTTCGGCGCCCGTATCTCCGGTATTTCTGGACAGATTGCCTTCGAATGTGGAAGGTCGATGACTGGGGACAGTGACTATCCGTGTGCCAAACCGGAAGCGAATCGATTTAGAAATGCGCGCGATATACGTCGCTTAACCTTTTCACAAATAACTCCGCCGTTTCTTAACCGAATCGCTTCCAATTTGCTGTCAGACGTGCTGTGGCCAGGGCAAAGCCTGGCAGCAAATTTGAAGAGAATCGGGAGAGCGCGTCACTCTCAGAGCAGCGCCAACGGGAAACGGGGCCTTATAACTCCGCCGTTTCTTAACCCAACCCCTTCAAATTTGCTGTACTCAGCGTTACCAGTACTTGGCGTTACCGTTACTAGGCGTTACCGGTACTCGGAGTTGCGCTAGTAAGAATAATATTGCAAGATATACTGCATGGACCACTTGTTGTGTTATATTTATTTTACTAATCCTATCAGAAAAAGACTAGTATGCATGATTTCTCTTATCCTATTCACAAACGCTCGTAAAAGAAGTAGACATTTGCATAGACATTTATCAAAAAAGATTCTCCAAATATTTAGAGAACTTCTATATAAACTCATTTGGAAAACGTTTACAGCGATCATTTAAAAATGTACACATCGTCTTAGATGACAGTAGCACAGAAGCAGCTTTTGTAATTCCCAGTCTAAAAGTAGAACAATTATTCTACCTTGGTAAAAGATTGTCTATTTACAGCGCTGAACTATTTTGCTATTCTTATGTCTCTGGATTACATTTTAGATTTTCCTATGAATATAGCAGTCAAGTTTTAGTATGTGCCGATTCTAAATCAGCTATAAATGACATCAAGTCTTTCAATTTAAATAAACGTCTTGACATGATAATTGAGATTAATCATAATTATTATGCATCTTATATCAATGAAAGGCATTACTATTACTTGTTGTTGGGCGCTTCTCATTGTGGACTTTCAGTCTGCCAATGAACGGGTAGACCAAGCTGCAAGAAAGGCAGCTCGGAATAGGGGAAGACGGGGTAAAAAGCCCATGGGCGGGTAAGAAGCCCATGCCAATTATCTCATGAAATAAAGACACTTTCAGTCAAATTTGCCCATGAGACGAATGCTAAACATTAACTCGTCTTATAGGCAAAATGTGACTGAAATTTGCTTCATTTCATGAGATAATTGGCATGGGCTTCTTACCCGCTCATGGGCTTTTTACCCCGTCTTATATTGATGCAGTATCAATTAACATTCCTTTAGATCTGACAGAATGTTTTTCAATTATAAATAAGACATCCCATGAGCATTTAAAAATATTATTAATGAATTCAAATATCCAATATTATCATAATTGCATTAAACCTAATGTTAGAGCAAACGGAAAAGCTTCACCAAACAATAACGTTACTTTTTCATCCAGGGAAGCTGAAAGTTTAATCCATAGACTACGCTTGAATTCCTTGAAAACAAAATTTTGTAAAACTGTCAAATGTATGTGTGGTGAATCTGTGGTGAGTCAGTCATGTACTGATTCACTGTCCAAGAGCAAGTGAGCTTTATGAGAAATCAGGCATTGACTGTTTGTGTGGTGGATCGACTCCATTATCCAGCATATTGAACAACTATTCTTTTCTTGATTCAGTTTGTAGATGTTTGTTGAGTAGTCCAATTAGTATTTATCTTTAGCATTGTTATTGTTCGGTTTTGTTGAGCAAGTTTGAACCTTTTTTTCTCGCGGAGGTAGGGGGGGGGGGGGGTGCGGTGGAGAGTGGTTGCTAAGATTGTGTCATTACCTTATCACTTATTCAATTAGTTTCTCACATACACTCAGACACACCATTCACTCTTTCCCGCATCAAAATCACACTTCAATATCATATTGTCTTAATCACTTTTAGTGGAAGGACGTAAAATCGAAGAACAGACACACGCGCACGCACACGCACACACGCACGCACACACACGCACACGCACACGCACACACACACACACACACAGAGTGCATTGTACTTCCCAGGCGCTGTACATGCTGGTTCTATGTGTGCTTGCACGTGCGCGCGCGTGCGTGCGTGTGTGTGTGTTAAATGTTGAAAGTCTTCAGGCGTTTTCTTCTAGAATAAAAATTGATTACCAGCATTTTCATTTTCAGTAGCATGATCTATATTTCAAAAATATTTTGTTATGCCTGCGTTGAACTATTCAAACACAATGTGTGTGATATCAAAAGCAAATGCGTACGCACGCGCACGCGCACACACACACACACACACACACACACACACACATATACGCATACACACACACACACACACACAACTCAAACACACACACACACACACACACACACACACACACACACACACACACATTTCATATTCACAAAGTACACACACACACCACATACACATACACACGCATACGCACCCGCGCTCACGCACGCACGTACGCACACGCACGCACGCACGCGCGCGCACACACACACACACACACACACACACACACACACTTGCGTCCGTGCGTGAGCTCGCTCTCTCTCTCTCTCTCTCTCTCTCTCTCTCTCTCTCTCTCTCTCTCGCTCTCTCTCTCTCTTCCCTCTCTCCCTTTCCCTCTCTCTCTCTCTCTCTCCTCTCTCTTCCCTTCCCCCCCCTCTCTCTCTCTCTCTCTCTCTCTCTCTGATGATTCGTCATGTCACGTTCTATCTGGCACCTAATTAGTTAGACATACAGAAGATCGATCTTAGTACAAACAAGTGTGACGCTGGGCGGCAGACATGTCCTTTGCCGACAGGAGACGTATAGTACAGCAAGGCTTACAACTTGTTATTAGTATCACCATGCCGACTCTCCATCAACACGCCGCCCTCTCCGTCCCTGCACTCACCAACAAGGAGGACAAGGCAATCCCATCAGTATATGGTGGGAAGACGGGGTAAAAAGCGCATGGGCGGGTAAGAAGCCCACCCCAATTATCTCATGAAATAAAGAAAATTTCAGTCACATTATTTTGCCCATGAGACGAATGCTAGACATTAACGCTCGTCTCATGGGCAAAATGAGACTAAAATTTGCTTCATTTCATGAGATAATTGGGGTGGGCTTCTTACCCGCCCATGCGCTTTTTACCCCGTCTTCCCCTATACTTGCGCACACGGGTGTGCTCGTGCACGCGTTTGCACACGCATTCACAAACTCACATTCTTTCACTTTCTTTCAAATCCCTCACACAAACACACATACAAGAGATTCAAGATTCAAGTTGTTATTATCCTTTCAGCCCTATTGGGGCATGGAGGATTTAATTAAACTTCAACTTTAACCAAACATAAGATTCAAGTTCATACGACATGGCATGCTTTAATGAATTTGCTTAATTTTATATCTCTTTTTTAGCAGAAAATAAATTACAAAAAGAAAACACAGATCCGAGATAAAGTAATCTATTAAAGAGAATTTGCTTTCGTAAATCAGAGAAATATGAACATTCCATTATAAAATGATACTCATCACCTAAAGTATTTCTACTGCGTTTTGTACAGGTTCTTTCTGATCTTGGGATACCATTTTTACGGCATGTTTGCAACAGGGAGAGAGTGGCTATTGCATTTAAATTTGATTAATTAAATTGTGTACATGTATGGTAACTGACTGGTGTATTTTTCTCTCTTAAACTCTGTGTTATTGTTGTTGTTTTTAAATACACAATTATTACTTTGCTGAAATGATTCTAACTATTCGCTTTCAAAATTCTTTTTAATAACATTCCTGCATAGGCAATCTTTATTCATAAATGTTTGTGATTCCCATACACAGTCAAAACCCGTTTCAATTGATATTTGTTGAATTTTATTAACCTATGCAGACTGAAATAATCCTTTTGTGTATAAATTATACAATATGCTATACATTTTTGAAGATATTTTATCCGATTGTCCAGATACAAGCGAAGTCCAAAATCTCATAAGTCTTGATTTAATAAGGACTGAAAGAGGATAAATTCCAGTTTCACCATAGATGAGATTATTCATGGTAATTATTTTCAAACGAAACAAGTGCTTTAAGAATTTTAACTGTAACTTTTCAAGCATATCTATATTCTCATAACCCCATATTTCGCATCCATATAACAAAACTGGAACAACAAAACTGGAACTACCGTGGAATGATATAAATCCAGTGTAACATCTAGATGTAAGTTTTGATCTCTTGATGACTGCATTAAAGAAAAGACTATAGTATGGAAATTGGCCCATTTAATTTTCTCAAAGTAACAAAACCACGTCTGTGCGAAGCACAAGGCAGTCTCTTCTATCACTGTTTATCTGAGCCACCCCCTGCACACACACAAGGCGGTCAAGAATACACAGTTGGGGGAACAGGAATTGTTTTGGTTAGCATGTGTCTCCTTGGTTTCTCAACCTCTTTGAAGGTTGCTTGAAAAACACCCAGAAGTGCACACAGGGGTTGTAACTTTACACTCTAATTGTATAATGCCAAGGATGCTTGAATACTATGAAGTAATGAGAAGTTTTGATGTAAGACAGAACATGGGGGGGGGAGAGAAAAAACAACAACACGAAAACAATAAGGATTAACACACCCAAAATACAAAATAAAATACAAACTAAATAATTGAAGTTAAAACGCAGTCATTAGTCTGGTAGTTCTTTGTATTACACTCAGCAAATGCAGCACAACCCTTACTCTAACTGTTCATTATGCACCTACGAAATAGGAAAAGGGAAGCTTGAGGAGACATGTGATCACATGTGTGCCATTGACTAAGAAGTTTGACAAAGTATTGTAGTTTCCCTTTCTCGTGCACTCGTGGAATCGTGTCAGGCAAACTATTCATAACACCTGCTACGTGCACAGCTTTCAATTTACATTTAAGTTTAGCACACATCCAGGCCATTGTGCGCAATAGACAGTTTACATAGGCATTTTTTGTCCACCCTTTATTAATGGCTGCTTTTGCTGTTATGCCATCAGTGTGCACTATCACCGATTTACCTGCCCACTGATGTGCCCAAGCCTCCACAGCACACACAACAGCACAAATTTCTTTGTAGTTTATGTGGAGAGCAGAAGCTGATGGTAGGTCACAATCAAACACAGTATGAATCCACCGACCTTGCCAAAATGCCCCCGCTGAGGCATTACATGCATCTACAATAGAACATGAACACTTTCACTGGCATTATAATACACAGAGCCGTTCAAAACATGTAGAAAAGAAAGCCACCATTGAATATCACTGTATAATTCGGCTGATAGCCGAGCTTTGTGTCGCTGCTGTTGAAGAGGCTGCAGGGTATCCAAAATGCGCCGAAGAAAACATTTTCCTCCTCGGATCGCCTGGGTTGCCCAATTCAGCAAGCCTTTGCAACTGCTGCTTACTGGCGCGTTTGCGTGCGGAGAACTGCTGTAGCTGCTGCTGGAGACGCTGGAGCTTGTCCTTGCCTAAGGACAGTGTGCTGCTGGTTGTATCGATGTTGACGCCAAGGAAGGTGATGCGCTGGGTAGGCCCTACCACTTCAAGTTTCGCCAGCTGATCAGAAACCCTAACTTCCTTAAGAGTCCTAATAACACATCCATCCAATGCTTGCACTCATCATAGGTGGGTGCAGCAATGAAAACATCATCAATGTAGGCTACCACTCCCTTAAATCCTCTATGTACCATACATCTACGAATTGCTTGGGAGAGACGATGCAAATGCGCTGGTGCTTTATTACTGCCAAATGGTAGTCTACTGTCAAACAGAAAAGTGGGGGTGCTGTCCCCCTTAAAGTGCCACATTAACCCTGTCGCTATGTAATCTTCTGAATGGATAGGCACAGATCGATAGGCTGACTGCAGGTCTATCTTTGCACAATAGTAAAAAGGTTTGGCTAACTGACAAGCATCCTGTAAACGTTTGAATTTTTACACTATCTGGTTCAGCGTGGCTGCTCCTATTGGTTTACTACCATCATGTATAAGTCTAATAGACCCATCGTCCTTTGGAATAGCTGCTAATGCACTGACTACTGGCGGTTTCTTATCTGCTACAATGTAGTGCCCTTGCTTTATTTAGTCCTTAAGCTCTTGTTCAACCTGCTTTCTATGCTGATAAGAGGAATTCTGTTCTTTTGATGGGCTGGCTTAACTAGGCTATGATTGTCGATTACATGAAACCCATTTCTGATGCCTTCAAGCAAAAAGTCTTTGTCCCTATCATTAGCAAGTTCTTCTTTCCAGCTAGACAATTGTTGACTAATGGATCCATTGCTTCCTAAATAACCACAGGTGAAAGGATCAGAGGCTGGATAAGGACTAAAGTGGGTAGGGCCTACCTGGGGCTCCGATGTCTGCTGCGATGTGTCCTAGGTGCGGCTGCTGATGCTGCTGGAACCAGGCATTGCTGCTGGAGTGGGTGAGACGCCCACCCAGTGTTGGGATCCACTGTGGTCTCTGGTACCGCAGGCAGTGCGGATGTGCTCGTATTTGCATTGAGCACCGTAGTGGCAGACTTCACGGTTGAACTGGAGGCAGATCTCCTACCCTGATGGTCCAAGGGGCCGGTGGTTGGTGGTGGGCCCGCCGGTTATCCTTTGCTGTGGAGAGGTTTGGGAGGGTCAGTCCCGCAGCATGACTGTGCCAAGATGAGGGGCCTCTTATACAAAAAATTTAAAAAAAATGTAAAAAAAATGGGGCCTCTGTGCCCCAGGGGAATCGCAGTTTGGCCTGCCTCTGCCGGTACTCTTCATCGAAGAGGAGAACCAACTGCCAGGTGTAGCGGGCAGCCAGTTCCCCTATCATCTCCGTGTATTGGAGATAGGCCTTGGGGTCGAAGTTGGGCTGGTTGTCGATGAGGTGCCCTATGATGCGGCTGTTGGCGGTGATCCACATTGCCTGGCTCACCTTTTCCAGTTTGGGTTTGGTGTTCAGCTTCAACGAAACCTCACCTCCTATCATCACTTCCTCCTCCACCACCATGGCTGAGGATACAAAGTCCACAATGTGAAGAAATACACCTATTGTCTGCTGCGTCTGCTTGGTATCCAGAGTCAGTGACTGCATCAGATCACTAGGGTGTGACACTCCACAAAAACATGGGGCCTTGTCCATACTGGTTTTGAAGGGCTTTGGTGGCCTCCCTCGCCATGGCAACATGTCCCTTCCTGATCTTTAGGGAGGCAAAGTCGTGTCCACTGGCACTAAGTAGAGCTGGCAGGCTATCAAAACCCTCCTCTACTAACAAGTCTTTCACCTCGCTTGGGAAATCCTTAACAAATTCAGTAAATGCGAATGCCATTGCTACACACTTCACTGAACTACACCTGTACTGCTTCTGAATCTATAAACTATAATGTATTACAATTGCATTGCATTAGAATTGCACAGATGCGGTTGCTGCTAGTATATTTTCCGGCACTAAAGCATTGAGGAGCTTACTACACATTTTCATCTTCCCTTGACAGACTCCGCCCTCTTTATTTCTTCCAGCCACTGTTCAGACTACTTTGGTATATCCCCTACCCGCCTTTCCATCCATCTCCTTTTGACCACCTGCCTTAATCGTTTGACCACTCTCTCTCTCTACCCTCTTTTATCACAGCAAGTGGTGACCACTCTGATTCCCAACTTCAAGCCTATCATCTCCACAGGGGTGGAGCTGTTCCTTTCCTGGTTCTTCCCTTTCATCCCTCTAACTCCCTCCCTCCTTCCCACCCTTGCTTACATAATTACCATGGTCGTTTAAATATAACTTTTCATTCATTACTTTCAAAGTTCAACCAAAGTAGCAAAACCAAGTCTGTGCGGAGCTTCGCCCGCCTTCTATATCTTCTCTCAAACTGCTCGAGGCAGAGGCTTGGGATTTGGGGTGTGGATGGCTGTTGGAGTCCTTCCCAGATTCTGCTCGGTGAGGTCCCCCCAGTCATCGACAAGGGTGGCGTTTACATGAAATTTACATTTCCAGTGGGAGGCAAATGAAACAGCCGCCGTGACAACACGTGCGGGGCATATACTAGGTATATATTAAACACTGAATGTTGCTAAAATGTTGCGTTGTTTGACAATAGATTTTCACACAGTGGACATAGAATTAGCAAGCTTGTCTCTGGATACAAGTCCTGTCTTGGAAGCTGACAATATACGACATCAAAACACATCCCTCAATCAGAAACGTGAAAACTTAGAGACATTAACAACAGACTTCTGAGCCGCCATAGATCCCGAGTGGTTGACATCACCTGACGATGAGCCAATCGCTGACTGGTATCCAAACATGGCGGCAAGATAAGCTCTGAAGCGCGAGGACCTGATGAGATAGACAAAAAAATTGACAGAGGAATTGAATTGGGCCAAAATCAGGTACAAGAGATGAGAAGCCAGGAAGATGTTGGAGTAACGTCGGGTGTGGAAGAATTCCGGCACCAATGACCGGGTCAGACCCAGGGCTACGTTAGGGGCTGCCGTCACGATGTAGATACAGGACACCACCACCAGCATGCTCACCAACTTCACCTAAGGCGTATAATAGAGAGAAAAGGAGAGAGAAAACAGAAAGAGGAGTAAGGTTTCCAGATTAAATTTTCAAAGTCCATTTCTGCAGTTTAGCTTTCAAAATCAGATTAAGAAACTATCCTAAAATTCGAGAAATTTGTTGGGAGTGCCTGGTGCGTATTTTTCTTTGTATCTCTGTATTTGCTTTTACAAAATGTGTCGTATTCGTAGATTAAAGAGACAGATACTTACAAGAACCGTGTCTTCCGTTGTCTTCAAATACCTGCATCAACATTTTATCATTTTAAAATATTAATTTATTTGTTTCAATATAAAACTACACACTGTCCATTGCTAACTGATATCGACCAGCTACCATGAATAATTCCGAAAAATGTACTATAATTGAATGTAAATATTAGTGCCTGGCTGCGTCAAACAGAGTCAGTACACCATCCCAAACAGTGTTCTTTATTTTCCATTTTCTCTTTACCATAACCGTCGCCCAATCCTGCACCCAGACCCCTCCACGTTTCAACCCTATCCCCTCCCCTTCTCTGTTCCTTTCTTTGATATCGAAATAATCTAGGATCGTTGATACCCCTTAACTTATAATTGTCCTGCTCTCTGATAAAGCAAATAATCGTGGTTAAAAAAAAAGCACATATATAAATCTTGACTGGTTTATCATATCTAACTTCCTCCGAAGTCGGAGTGTATCTGCCCATGTGGAGGGGTAATAAAAAAAAGTCACACACGTAATGTTCTCATCCCTAGCTGGTGCATTTGCACCATAGTGTTCAAGTTCTTCGGATGTTGGGATGATCCCTGGAGTCTTTTAGCCAGGGTATGACAACAACATATCTAACTGTTTGGGCTATAGTATCTACACTTTTTGCAAAATATTCTAACTATCAAATTTAAACTATCAAATATACCATTAGTGATAACCTACATTGAAACCTACATGTTGATGAGTAGGACAACAGGAAAAGGGGGAGCAGAAGAAGGAGGAACACAGCCTTGATCATAGTCTTTCGGATGAGACGACATACCGAGGTCCCGTGTGCCCATGCACTTAGCACACGTTAAACTCAGTGGCAACAAAAAAGTTGTCATTTGGTCAATATTTACCCCCCCCACCCCCACCCCCACCCCACCACCACCCCCCTTTCCTTCCTCAGTCACACAAAAATCGCATGCAAAAAAAGAAAACAAAAACTGGCGCGCCTCTGGCTGCGACGTGCTCTCCAGGTGAGAGCAACCCGAATTTCACAGAGACGCCTCTGTGACTATAAAGTACCTAATACCTAATAATACTAATACCTAATCCCTACCTGTTGTCGTGCAGCAGCCCCATCACTGGAGGAGGACAGCTGTCTCCATCGTAACCTCAGCTTGAGCTCCAGCACAGTGACGACAGTGCTGACGACCACCACGATGAAAGTGACGAACGTCGTGACCACCATGATCAGGATGTTCTCCACCACATTGTGCAGCGTTCTGTGCCTCAGGTAAAACTCGCTGGCCGTCAGGTACAGAATGGTCTTACCTGTGTCAGGATCCGTGCGAGAACCGATCTCTAGATTGAGCGGGTACAGCACCGAGGCCAAATGGATGAGGCTTACAATGAGGGCGATGATGATACCTATGGTGCGAGTCCTGATGAGGGAGGTCGCCTTGAGGGGTAGCACTACACACACACAACGATCCAGAGCGATGACAGCCGTCAGACATCCTGAGGAGTACAGGAACCCGCGGTAGATCCCCGTGAAGTTCTTACGGGTGAACAACTTCCACCATTGCTCAATCTCAGGACGAAAGTACCCCACCATGTAGAAAGACGCGACGATGTTAAAAAAGAAGACGAACAGCAAATCCACGAGGGCCAGACAGAACAGACAGAGATTCATCCGCTCCCTCAAGCCCTGTCTAAAAAACACTATGCAGTTGATAATGTTGGCAGGAACCCCGATCAAAAACAGCACAGGGCTAACATAACAACAGATCTTCTCGACCAATTGATAATCCTGCAGTGTGATGACGTTATACGGGTTGTCCCATGGCAGGAAGGCATCTTGTTGGGCTGACGTCATTTCCGCTTGGGTATGTTTGAAAGGCAAGGGAGAGTAATCGATGGTGGAAGATAATGGTTGATGACCATCAACTTTCTCCATGGAACTATCGCTGTAGGTTGTGGATAAGGAACTCAACCCAATCAGAGACATAAGGAGTGAATTAGCCTCTTTCTGCGAAGCCATTATTGCAGGTTAGTGTAATTTCTGTCTGAATGAAGGAGATTCTGAGAGGTTTAGTTCTCAAAACGTTTTTTCTCTCACCCTCCCCACCTCCTGATCGGCATAAAAAACTGATATCTCTGCACAATCAGCACTATATGAAAGCTTGCTTATGAAAGCTCCTGTATTCCACAGGGAGTAATCGATCAGCTGTGACAAGTAAAGGGATACGATTTTCTAGTCTATTCCCAAAGCTCTTTGGTCCCACAGTTGTATGTTCCCACGTTTGTGGGATTGACAAGCTGTAGGTCCAAGGAACTAGGAGAACACAGAGCCCGGCATTGTGTGGTCATAGCATATTATTACGTTTCAGGATTCCGATCACATGTAGTCTTTCAAACAGTTTGCAAATTGTTCATCTCATCTCGTCACCCAGGGCCTATTTTCACATTGAGATAGTATGAGACTTATCGTCATTCATGATACCTTAGAAGTCCTTCTAAAGTTCCATTAAATCATACTACTTTAGAAGGACTTCTAAGATATCACGGTCATAAGTTTCATACTATCTCAATGTGAATACAGGCCCAGGTTAACAATACGAGTCATTCTTTGCTATTGGTGACAAATAAACGGAGGAGGCTACCCAAAATTAAAAACATAAGCAACAAAGCAAAACTTGAGGGGGGGTATTTTTTATTTTTTTCTGGATATGTGTTAACACTGGTGAAGGAAGAGATAGACTTATTAGAAGCTTCTGTCACTCAAGTTACGCATGGTACCTTTGTTTTGTGTTCATGCTTCTGAATAACGTCGTATTATGAAACACTGCTCATGACCAGACCTGTTCTCTGTATCTAAAATTTTCAAAAGCATTTTCCTTCCATCAAAGTATAGAATTCACTTTGGAAACAGTCATCAATGTGTCACACTGCATTCAATGAGAGTAAAGCTTTTTTGACAGTTAGTAACACAAACATTTGATAAATCAGACTTATTTTCTGTATTGTATCTATTTTTATAAAATATTTGTTGTCTTGTTCACAAATTACAGAGCGAATGTTAGTTCCAATTCAGAAACACTGCCTCTTGGAATTTTTACAAGTACAAAGCTACACTAGCGACCAAAAGATAAGGCCCAGAAACTTGAGAAAGACAATCATCTCCGAAAACTCACGAACTCAATAAAACGCACACAGCTCATAACAAAACTGAATTTATTCTTTTAACTTTAAGTTCATTCCAAAAAATCATTAATCAGAACGAGTTCAGTCAACAAGGTTTTTGTGTGTTTTTTCTGTCTGTCCCAAGGATATCTCCCGTACCGCTTAACCGAATCGCTTCAAATTTTGTGTGGTGATGTGGCACCATGAGAGAAAGGCATCCGCGCAAAAACAAAATCAGTAATGTGTACTGACTGTTCCAAAATGCATTGATTCTGAGTGTGACTTTTCAAGAGGAGGGGGAAGTTGTTGAAAGGGGCATTTTGTTGACTGAACTCGTTCTGATTAATGATTTTTTGGAATGAACTTAATGTTAAAGAATAAATTCAGTTTTGTTATGAGCTGGGTGCGTTTTATTGAGTTTGTGAGTTTTCGGAGATGATTGTCTTTCTGGGCCTTAACTTTTGGTCGCTAGTGTAGTCCAGTTTTGTTTATTGTTTTGTGTGCTTTTTTAATGCCAAGTTATGGCAATTTTTACAGCTGCTCTGGATTTTCTTAACATGCTAATCTATTATCGTTATACTAACCCCAATTGTCTTGCTTCCTTGACCATTTATCATTCATTTTCAGAAATGCACACCTCTTCTTTTCAATCAGGCTATTAATTATAAGTGTCGAAAGAGAGTTACCCTTTATTGTTACCAATGGTATAGAATGGCTCATATGGTAGTCTGCCTCAAAGCAAATCACCTTTATTGTCACCAATGGTATAGAATGGCTCATATGGTAGTTTGCCTCAAAGCAAATCACCTTTATTGTCACCAATGGTATAGAATGGCTCATATGGTAGTCTGCCTCAAAGCAAATCACCTTTATTGTCACCAATGGTATAGAATGGCTCATATGGTAGTCTGCCTCAAAGCAAATCACCTTTATTGTCACCAATGGTATAGAATGGCTCATATGGTAGTTTGCCTCAAAGCAAATCACCTTTATTGTCACCAATGGTATAGAATGGCTCATATGGTAGTTTGCCTCAAAGCAAATCACCTTTATTGTCACCAATGGTATAGAATGGCTCATATGGTAGTCTGCCTCAAAGCAAATCACCTTTATTGTCACCAATGGTATAGAATGGCTCATATGGTAGTCTGCCTCAAAGCAAATCACCTTTATTGTCACCAATGGTATAGAATGGCTCATGGTAGTTTGCCTCATATGGTAGTGGCTCATATGCCTCCTCAAAGCAAATCACCTTTATTGTCACCAATGATATAGAATGGCTCATATGGTAGTCTGCCTCAAAGCAAAGCAAAACAACATTGTATTTTGTCGTTAGTAATCCACTAACACGTTTTTTTATATAATTAATTGGCAGTTATTTTCTCCCGAAGTTGGTTGCTTAATCTTACATATTTTCTTCCTTTTTTTTGTTGGTCGACTAATTCTTTCTGAGTGCCAATGCCCAGACTAGAGACTTAGCATTACTTGATATTTTGGTCTCCCGTTTTGGACTATCAGAAAGCATACAACACACAAACAACTACACGACAAGTGTAAAGTGACGTTATTTTATTCACAAGAGACAAAACAGAACTACTGAATATTTCGGCGAATGCGCCTTTATCAAACAAACAAGAAAACAGCAAACAGCAAATATAGCAAAGGGATTTTTTTTTTTAAAGCAGGCAACAAAAACAGCAAAAAATCAACAAGATCAAAAAATACTTCCCCTGCTCCTCTTGTAAGATCAAAATGTTGATTTTTTGCTCCTTTTGTTGTCTGCTTTTTTATCCTTTTGCGTTTTGCTGTTTTCTTGTTTGTTTGATAAAGGCGCATTCGCCGAAATATTCAGTAGTCTGTTTTGTCTCTTGTGAATAAAATAACGTCACTTTACACTTGTCGTGTAGTTGTTTGTTTGTTGTATGTTCCAGTGACGTTGCAGTCTGTTTCAGTTGTTTTTTTCTTCTATCAGAAAGCAGTTCAGCTGCTGGTTATTTGTACTCAGTATCACGTCGGGGAGAGGTGGTGAAGAAGGAAGAAAGGGAAAACTGCGATGGTTATGTAATTTGTATGGTTTGGACTTTCGTATGAGCGGAAGGCACGGGCCTGCATCCTCTCATATTATCGAAGACAGCAAACCATTGCACGGTCTTTGATAGTATGAAGCCAGCACCAACCACTTTTAAAATCAAACAAAGCAAAAAAATGTATTTAATCGCACAATTTTGACATTCATTTCATTGTCTTTATACAAATGTCTTGAATTTTTTTTTATTACCATTATTTTTGTTCTATTTCCGTTTATACTTAGCATCTGAGTAAATGATATGAAGAACTATGAAGCACCCATACAGTACAAACCGACAGCGCAAACCTCCACCAAAAAACAACTGATTTTTTAAAATAATAATTATTAAGGCAAAATAATAACAGAATATAATATAATAAGGATGAACTTGGGTCCGTATTGTTGTAGCAACTACTTTCACTTTACACTCGAATCGGCGCCATAAATAACTTTGGTAAAACAAGGGAGTTAATTTACGAGAAGTTCCTACCCCTTGTTCATTTCACTAATGACAGAGTATTATTGGACAAAATACCCAGATATCACGCCGACGGTGGGCCAACGTTGGGCCGACGTCGGCCGGTCGGGAAATGATAGGCCATAGTTGGCAGTATGGTGGCTAATGGTCTGATGAAGCTGAATGACGACAAAACGGAGGCCTTGTTCATCCACTCTCCGTCTAGACAACTTTCGTACCCAAAGCCTGATTCCATCTCTGTCTGTGACACTCAAATACCGTTTTCTCCATCTGCTAGAAATCTTGGCTTCCACATCTCTCAAGATATGAGTGTTGACTCACAAGTTCAAACTATCTGTCGGTCAGCATACGCATACTGTGAGCTGCGTCGCATTGGTACGATTCGCCATCTCCTGTCTATAGATACTACTAAGATACTAGTCTGCGCTTTTGTTCTCTCTAAACTAGATTATTGTAATTCACTCTTGTATGGCTGCCCCCAACACCTCACTAACAAGCTTCAAAAAGTCCAGAACTCTGCTGCCAGACTTGTCCTCAATGTCTCTAAGTATCATCATGTTCAACCACTCCTGATATCCCTCCATTGGCTTTCCATCAAAGCACGTATTGACTACAAAATTTCCACTCTATGTCATTCTTATTTCTCTGGAAATGCCCCTAGCTACATCTCTGACATGCTTTCTGTCTATACTCCATCAAGGCAACTGCGGTCATCTTCAGATTCCAAAATTCTCTGTGCTCCTAGTACACGAACAAAAATGTTTGGTGAGCACTCCTTTTCCTTTTCGGCCCCATCAGTTTGGAACTCCTTACCACGTGAAATTCGCCATATCCAGTCCTTGCAATGTTTCAATTCAGCTCTCAAGACACACCTATTCAAGCTACATCACAACCTTTAGGCCACATTACATCTGGACTCTATTCTCACACACACCCTCGCTCTATGCGCTTAACAACAACAAAAATTAAAAGCAAGAAATTCAACAACAAAACCAAATAATCACTCACGCACATGCAAATAGGCATACACATACACACCCCACCCACACATAGGGGAAGACGGGGTAAAAAGCGCATGGGCGGGTAAGAAGCCCACCCCAATTATCTCATGAAATATAACTTAAAATCTCAGTCAAAATTGCCCATGAGACGAATGCTAGACATTAACGTTCGTCTCATGGGCAAAATGAGACTGAAATTTGCTTCATTTCATGAGATAATTGGGGTGGGCTTCTTACCCGCCCATGCGCTTTTTACCCCGTCTTCCCCTATGTGTGGGTGGGGTGTGTATGTGTATGCCTATTTGCATGTGCGTGAGTGATTATTTGGTTTTGTTGTTGAATTTCTTGCTTTTAATTTTTGTTGTTGTTAAGCGCATAGAGCTCCACATTTGGTGGAGGAATGCGCTTTATAAATGATTCACTATTATTATTATTATTATTATTATTATTGCCGACCGTCGGATATGCGACCAATTGCCGACGTCGAAAATCCGGCAGTTCATGATCGGATTGCCGTCACCTCCTACAGCCAATAAACAAGGCTAATTAGCCTTACACAATACTCAATTAACAGCTTGTTTGCATTGATGACAGAAACGTTTTACGTGGTGTGGGAAGGCGGGACGGGAGTCTGAATCGCCGGGATTACCTTGAAGGATTGATTCTAAATTCACAGCTTGTTTGCATTGATGGCAGAAACGTTTTACGTGGTGTGGGAAGGCGGGACGGGAGTCTGAATCGCCGGGATTACCTTGAAGGATTGATTCTAAATTCACAGCTTGTTTGCATTGATGGCAGAAACGTTTTACGTGGTGTGGGAAGGCGGGACGGGAGTCTGAATCGGATTACCTTGAAGGATTGATTCTAAATTCACAGTCTCATTGTCCACAAAATGTCATCAACGTCCTTTCATAGCTTTGTTGTTACGACAAATTTGCAAGATACTCATTGCAAAACATAAAGTGGTTGGCTCTATAGGCCTATAAGTGGGTTGGAATGCCTGTATTCCGATGGCAATCCAATGGAGGAAAATAGGGTTTTGCGCCCTCTTCGGCCTTTCGGCTATGTGGGGCATTTGTAAATACAAAGATGGTGGGAACAATACTGGAGGTTAAACCTCATTGGCTATGGTATTGCTACAAGTTGTCTGTAAGTTATCTCAATGATGGCAATCCAATAAATTCGTGATTTGTTTTTAAAGGTGGACCCTGACGGATGAGTTTTTGCAAAAAACACGTCGAGGTCACCAGAAAGATAGCCTTTTCAAGGATCGGAACACTCTTTTTGCTCTGGTTTGCTAGAAATCAAAACGTCAACTCGGCGATTCCTCCTTGGCGGAGACTGATGCCGGAGAGTGTAGCCATTTTCGGACCACCCATTGTGGTTGAAGCTTTTTCTTTTTTTTTGTAGTGCGGTAACAAATAAAAGGAGCTATTTCCTTTGTTGTGAGCGAAACTCTTTCAGATAAACTGCCTAAAATTAAAAAAAAATAAAAAAAAAGGCTTGTATTGCGAAAATTTCGTGCAAACGATTTGGTTTAAACTCAGGCGGCCATTAAAAGAGAGACAGCACACGCCTTCTCTTTCAGTAACAGAATTTGACTTCCAGCACCTCCGCCAAGGAGGAATCCCCGATTTGACACTTTGTTGTGCCTATATAGCTGTTTACTTATCCTATTCACAAACGTGTCCTAAAACAAATATTTGCGTAGTAAACTTTAGTGTCGACTTCAACATACAACTCGTTTTTTGACACAGCCTAGTATAGGCCCCTAGACTACTATTCTTATATTACCATCTTTTTTTCTAGGCTAACTGATCGTTTTAATTTAAGATAATAAAACACAGACGTATGAATAGGCCTACACACATATGCGCACGTACACAGGAGAGAGAGAGAGAGAGAGAGAGAGAGAGAGAGAGAGAGAGAGAGAGAGAGAGAGAGAGAGAGAGAGAGAGAGAGAGAGAGAGAGAGAGAGACAGAGACAGACAGACAGACAGACAGACAGACAGACAGACAGAGAGTGACAGACAGAGAGAGAGACAGACAGAAAGAGCGAGCGAACAGTGTACACTACATGCACTGTGCTTCCATTTTCTCTGTTTGCTTTCATAAGCCTACGTGCGCCCATGCGAGTGTGTGTGTGTGTGTGTGTGTGTGTGTGTGTGTGTGTGTGTGTGTGTGTGTGTGTGTGTGTGTGTGTGTGTTGTGTGTGTATGTGTGTGTGTGTATGTGTGTGTGTGTGTGTGTGTGTGTCAGTATGTGCGTGTGTGTATGCGCGTGCGCGCGTACAAGGTTACTTTAATTATTTTTAAAACAATATATATCTATTGAAAGCATTTCGGATGTTTTCTTTTAGGAAAAAAATTGATCACCCGCAGGCATTTTTAGACTATATCGATTTTGTTTTTGTCTGTGTTTATAATTAAACTAACTAGCAAAAACACATACATACGTGTATGAACGCATATGCACGCACACACACACACACGCCCAAGCACACACGTGCTCTCTCTCGCTCGCTCTCTCTCTTTCTCTCGTTCTTCTATCTCTCTTATTCCCTCTCTCCCCTCCCCCTCTCTCTCTCTGTATAATGATTCGTCATGTGACGTTCTCTCTGGCACCCACCTAACTGGCTAGGCCAACAGATTATCGATCTTAGTAGCTCGCAAAGTAAACTACACCATTACACAATGTAATTATCTTGGCATGATTATATTGATTCCTTCGACTTCTCCTGGTAAAGAAACTCGCCTTCACTTTGTGTGTGCAAGTCAAATCGTTTCCGACTATGACCACCAGACAACACTGACAAAAATGAAGCAACCGCTATTAGTGTAGAGTGGCACCGTGGTAGCGCGTTCGCCTCGTGTCAAGTAAACCCGAGTTCGAACCTGGGTACGGTACAGAGGATTTTTCCTCTCACTTTGCACTAGACTTACGGCGGTCTGAACGTGGAGTCTTTCGGATGAGACAATAAACCGAGGTTCCGTGTGCCCAAGCACATGAAGTGACTCAGCAGCAGTGCAGTATCTCCTTGGTTGGTTGCCTCCTGACGGCCTAACATAGATTCGCTCCCCTTGAACCGCTGCCCGGTCTCGGATTCTGCCGCGCGACCTGAAGATGTGGAGGTGTGGCTGCGAGTTGGGACTCGCAATGAGCGGCGTGGGAGCTACAACGTCACTGTGCGGCCCAGAAGATGGGACAGCAAAAAAAAGAAGAAAAAAAGACACTAAGCCCAAAGATACTGTATAGGGGCCCGTAAAACCAAGAAGCCATTGTAGTCTCAGACTTTTCCAAACCCTCGGACAAAGTGAATCGAGTCATTGCCTCTTGGTCCACAAGACAAAGAGGTCAGGGCCTGTATTCACGTTGAGATAGCATGAGACTTAGCATCATGCTAACTTAGAAGCTCTTCCAAAAGTCCTATTAAATCCTATAGGACATTGGAAGAGCTTCTAAGTTAGCATCATGCTAAGTCTCATGCTATCTCAACGTGAATACAGGCCCAGTAGAGGGCCTCACGGCCAAGATCAACACTAGAGCGTGTAAACGCCAGATGAACCAGCCGCGCGGCAGCATTTTTCCGGGACCGGTCACCTTGACCTTTGACCTTCATTTTCCAACTTGGCCTAGATATTCTAGCTACCTATCCGAACGTAAAATTTCAGAGTGAGAGCCGAGCAGTACTGACAAAGGGAAGTAACAAGGTTGCTGTTGTGGATGGTTGCTAAACAAGATTTGCTTCCCTTGAACCATTGTCTTGTATTACATTATTGTGTGTGCGCCGAGCTGGATTGAGGCTTCAATACTGCTTCTTCGTGTTGCCCAAGGGCGATAATTTTATGTAAGTGGCGCGTTCACTTGAGGCCCTCTGTTCACTTGAGAGGGGGGGGGGGGGGGGGGGGGACTGAAAGAGAGAGAGAGGGGGGGGGGGGAGAGACAGACACACACAGACATACAGAGATGAGAGAGAGAGAAAAGGAGGGAGAGACAGACACAGAGAGAGAATGAGAGATTTGACACAGAGAGAGAGAGGAGGAAGGGAGATAGACACAGACAGAGAGAGAGAGGAGGGAGAGAGAGGACAGAGATAGAGAGAGAGAGAGAGAAAGACAGAGGAGGGAGAGAGAGAGACAGAGAGCAAGTAATGTTTATTTTGTGCTTGCAGTGTCTGATCGTTCTAGTGACTCGATTTGCAATGTTTCAGTAACAAACACACAACACATGGTTGTTTTTACATCTTTATTGAACATAACGTTATTATTCATATTTCATAACAATCAATCAAAATAAATACATCAAATACATCAGGTTGGCCAAAATATCATCAATGCAGAAAACAATATCATAACACTATTACAAAGTTTCATAAACTTTGATTCACTGTACTGTCCAAAACAAAAAAAACAAGAGATAGTCATACGCTCATATTTCTGAAAATATGAGGTAATCAGCACTTTCATAGCATTTTACACGCTCATGGATGTTTTCCTGGACATTCATCCGGATGTAGAAAAGGAAAACATTATTACATGCCGAGGTGGTTCAGCTATCTTAGCTGAACCTTTCCACGGATCCTATATTTACAATGTAGTGTCCATGACCTTTCGAACTAGAGTTTTCAACACCACTCGGCGATCTCAAAGAGCTGGGAGTGAAGAACTTACAATTTTGTTGAGAAAGAGTTTTATTTCTTTAGGTTGTTTACTTTAAATTACTCAATTTTCATGACACACACCATGTAGGCCTATATGTACACACACACCAAGAGAGTAAGAGAGAGTGATCATTGATAGTGAGATCTTGTGCTTTGTCAAATTTGACCTTTAAAATTTAAAGTTAGGTCCTACCTACCTACCCTATTTTGGGGGGCCATGTTACCTTAACCACAACTATATTTTGGGGGGGCCTTAGCTGTGGATGTACCAAAATGTGTTTAATAAACAATTTTGTCTTGAAATATTGGCATTTTCGGTGCTTAGTTTTGTGACATGCCCAACAGTCTTGCATAAGGTTTCTATTTTTTCATAAACCACAAAAGATTCTGCACACATATAAAATGATGCATGCATGCACACCCAAGATTAGTATTCCAAAAAGCACAAAGTTCAAAACGGTAGGATTCCTACCGTTTTGAACTTTGTGGTTTTTTTAATAAGAGTCCCTGTGGTTATTTTTTATTTATATTCCAAAAAGGTTAGTTAAAAATGTTCCTAAAATAGCTTTATGTATGGTAAGAAAGGCAATAATAATAATAATAATAATAAAGGTTATTTATAGAGTGCTTAACTCCCTTTGCAGGGTGCTCAAAGCGCTGAACAAAGGCCTAAACACTAACATACAGATAAACATACACATTAAAGACAAGCCAAGAATAATCAACATGACAAGTATCAATGAATATAAACATTAAAAATAAATGAGACTGTTCATACAAAATACATGTATTAATCTCTCAGTAGGTTTGTACAATGTCAGTGAGATACTGAGGGGCAGTTCCATTAATAGAGTTGAAGGTGAGGCATGCGACCTTGTACTGAATTCGAGCAGAAATTGGAAAAAAATACAATTCACCGAGAAATGTAGGGGTGGCACATCTTGACCTTTACCAAAAAGTATTGTATGTACTGTATTGAACTACAAGGTGCACCCCCCAAAAAAAAACCCACCCCCAAAACAGAAAAAAACCACCTTGTACCCCAAAATTCAAATTTATATTATCAGTTATAATTATAAGGCGCAGGGGTCTCAGTCTAGGAAATCAGTATCACCCTAAAGTCTGTAAAACATGGTAATTGACAATGACACACTGTATACTTTTGCCCTCCTTGTTTAGTTACTATATGTTATCCCCCTCCCTCTCTCTCTCTCTCTAATCTGATCAAAAAAAGTACATTTTATGTGCATTATAGTATAATTATATTTACAAACAGGCAAAGCCATCAAGGCTCACTCAGGGTGTGGAATGTGGGGTGGTTTTTAAATACAAGATTGCCAACAAATGACAGATTTATAAACATGAGGGGGGGATTTTTTAGTACAAGATTGCCAACAAAAATGACAGATTGAGGGTCATAAACATGATGGGAGTGCAAAAAAGTTTAAGTACAAGATTGCCAACAAATAATGATTTTGAGATTGAGGGTCGTAAACATGACAGGGTTATTTAAAGGTGCAGTCCAGCGGGTGAGCGATTGTTTTCGTTTTGCACCTCTGTGGTGGAACGAGTTTTGGGGGAAAGAAAATGGCTTCCTATCATTAGAATGGGTGCCATTTTCTTTCCCCCCAAACCCGTTCCACCGCAGAGGTGCAAAACGAAAACAATCGCTCACCCGCCGGACTGCACCTTTAAAGTGCAAGATTACCAACAAATAATGACTTTGAGATCGAGTGTTGTTTTAAGTGTTTAATGATCAAAATCATCATTGTTTGAAAGCTTGCATAGATGTCTATATGTGTGCAAAGTTTGACAATGTACGCCTTCTATTTCCTGAGAAAATGCCAACGTTAAAGTTTGGATTGGACCATGGACGCAACAAACACACACACACACACACACACACAACCGAACAACTATCATACTATAGACTCACTTCCTGTTAATTAAATTAACACGAGCCAAAAACAGCAACTCTGCTGAACGCATTTTCTTCCTCACTTCTCCAGCGTCATGCATAAAGTTTTATCAACTTGATCTCAGTCATTTTTTGACTGAATCTGGACATGAAAACACACACTAACAGCTAAACTAAGCAACACCTCATGTTTCAAGGGAAAGAACTGTACAAATTGAATTTTACTCATAACACAGACACGTACTTGTAAATGAATGATTTCACAAAACGCGTATCAACCTTGGAGCACACACCAATGGCAATGCTCACTCAGACACAGACAATTGCGTGTGTTTTCCATCCTGTGCAGCATATTTGTATAGTGGGGTAATCAAAAATGGTCACACATGTAATGTTCTCATCCCTAGCTGGTGGAGTTGTACCGTAGTGTTCAAGTGCTTTGGCTGTTGGGATTTTCCTGGAGTTTTTAAGCCAGTCCAGTTTCCCTCCATGCTCCTGGGAAATTTCAAAAATCCTGCAAGCCCCGGCAGAGTGCAAGGACAGCGCCCCTCACGGAGATTCCAAAAATCCTGCAAGGACAGCGCCCCTCACGGAGATTCCAAAAATCCTGCAGGCCCCGGCAAGGACAGCGCCCCTCATGGAGCCGGATGGCATTGCCCCCTGGAAGCTGAAGGGAAACAACAGTTTCCAATGTCATTGACAGGCTCTCGTTGCACATTCACTTCTGGTTAAACTTCATGACCTCTATAACCAGAAAAATCATCTCAAATTATCATAATCCGGCAATTAAATATGGTAACCAACCAAAAATACTTCACATGAAATCTTGGCCCCTTGCCAGCGCTGGATTGAAGTGCTGCATGGTGATGCTGATCATTTCTCCACTTTGCCGAGACATCAAAGGGTGCAACTAACACAAAATTAAGATGCTTGAGTCATTTACTCGTGTTCTTCATCTTGTCAAACAATGGTGAAAAATTACAGAATCCTGTCAGGGTAATACATATGATGAAGAACACAAGTAAATGACTCAAGCATTGTTAGTTGCAGACTTGCACCCTTTGATGTCTTGGCAAAGTGGAGAAATGATCAGCATCACCATGCAGCACTTCAATCCAGCCTGGTAAGGGGCCAGGATTTCACAAATGAACAAGAAATGTCCTAAAATGGCGTAGTGTGTCGCCCAAAAGGCCTATTGACCAAAAATCAATTCACAAGGACTTAACCCCTTGAAGCGGTGGAGTTATAAGGCCCGTTTTGTGTTTCAGACACACACACACACGGACAGTTGGCTTTTTACTATATGATTTTCCGATTCTACTTCTTCCACCTCTGATTCGTCGTCCGTTTTGTGTCTTTTTTGCTTTTGCTGTGCGCCACAATCCATTTTTTCCTCACAAGAACTGAAGCAAACTTTCTCTCAACTTGTGCGCGCCAACTGCAAAGCAGTTTCGATGCTGACTCAATTTGCATAAAGGAACGCAACGGGTGATTTCGCGAAGTGGGCCGCCCGCACAACCTGAAGGGACGTTATAAAGCAGTACAGCTTGCGTGCAGCAATGACAAAGGAAACGCGCCCCAGCTATGTTGGCTTACAATGGATCGCTTTACGAGCCTAATACACTTGCACCGAGACTTGGAAAACACGGCAGCGTGTTTGTATCCTTGACAACGCTCACTCGAAATTCATAGCTGCCGGTAATGAAAATGCAGAGTTTGCGATTTCGAGTCGTAGTTGTGTAGCAGACGCCCTAATTTCGTAGCATGCTACGCCAAAATCGTAGAGTAACCAGGTCTGGCATTCGCGCATATCACATGTTTGAAAGGCAGGCATGTAATTTTTTTGGCGTGCGCGGTCCCACATGGCTTTTTCAAATTTGCGGGATTTTCCAAACAAATTGCGTGAATCGCGCAATCGCGCGCCCTAGATGCAACTCTGAGAATATAACGATCACATCAAATAAACAATAACATACCAATAATTTTAACAGGCTTGAAAGACTGCGGTGGGGGGATTCAAACCAACACACCAAATGTCTAGACCTGCACTGACAATGGGCAAAATAGTGGGGAGGGGAGCTTTCTTACAGCAATCCTCTATTGCAAGTTCCATGTACTGTCATTAGCTCCTGTCGAGACAAGAACACATCTTTTTTTTTGTTCAAGCTGTCCCATCTTCTGGACCGTACAGTGACATTGCTCCCATGCCACTTAGTCCTAGTCACAACTCGCAGCCACACCTCCGCACGTTCAGGTTGCAGAATCCGAGACCAGCAGTCCAAGGGGAGCGAATCTATGTTAGGCCGCCAGGAGGCAACCAACCGAGGAGACACTACACTGCTGCTGAGTCACTTCGGTGGAGTTCAGTAGAGCCTGTTCAGGACACCACCTACTAAGCCCCCTACTGACGACACTATTCTCTTAGTCGCGGAGCCAGCGTGAGTGAGATCTTCCTCCAAGGGCGCCACCACAACCATCCATCGACAGCTCCCCAGAACACACTGATCCCCATGACTTTGACCCGAACGCACCAAGGCATAGACTGGATCGGAAACCGAAAATGAGGTCACCATGAGAGCAGGGCTTGCAAAACCAGACTTTGAAACATTTTCTTTTTTTAATGATTTATGGAAATGAGGCGGATGACTATGATGCTATGGAGTTCCGATTCAGTCTGAGACTGCATGACAGGGATGTATTCTACGCTTTCTTTCAAAATGATATCCCAGCGTTAACCAGGCCTGAGAACTACAGACACCTGCAGTGTTGGTCACGATGGCTGGTAGAACACGTTTTTGTTCACAGTAATAATTATACCCAAATTTCAAACATGTACTTCAGTGGAACCTCCCTTATAAATCATCCAAGGTTTTGAATGGGACCGAGTTGTATAAGGGAGGTAATCTTCTCAAAAGAAAGCAAAGGCCTTTCACATGTTTCTTATGGTTTTTCAAATTCCAATTTGAGCTACAAATACAACTTTTTTCTTCTCCACAAATTTGAATTTGCCAAATAAAAAAACAAAGCAGCATTTCAAATCTGAGAGTGGCTTGAATTATTTTTGAGTAGTATGCTTACAAAGAAGGCCAATGTCTCAGAGAAGTAGGGAGGGAGTCTTGTGTGTGGGGGGGGGGGGTGTCTTATATTATAAGGGATGTTCCACTGTATGTCAAATATTTTGTTTGATTTTTAGTCATCTACGTACAGAATGAATATTTGAAGAAAAAAAAAAAATTAACACTATGATTCCCAAGTATGCTATATACACAATGCTTTATATAATGCCCTATTGGCCTTTTATTCAAATGGCTTCTATCGCTGGTTGACATTAGCCCATAGAAAGGGCCAATAGTAAATGAGAGCTGTACAATATATTTTCTACAGTATTGGAATATCATGGTACAGCTTAGTCTTTCGTATGAACCTCTAACTGGGGGGAATTTGCACTGGCTACAGCCAATGGGATTGGGTGGCCGATGGCAACTCTCATCCTCAAATCCCTTTGGCTGAGAGTGGGGATATATCCTGGGCAAGGCTCCTCCACTATAAACAAATTGTAGCCCAGCTCACCAGAATAGCAGCTGCTGCCCTCTGCTATCTAGCAGTCACAGTCGGAAACAACAGACAGGCGTCAACACGTTTCCCTAACTATTGACAGCGAAACAACCTACCCCGCCTTGGCTTAAGGCTGTGTCGGACCAATTGACGTAGACTAGAACACCAAGGCTCAGAGACCCCCATTTGGGGGTCTATGAAGCACCAAGATTCTACAGGACCCTCTAAAAGAATGTGCAGGGGGTCCCAGGGATGCACTAAAAAACATTCTGTTTAGCATTCGCGATGCCACTGGGACCCTCTATCCCTCCTCTAGGACCCTCTATACTGTAAGTGAAGGAGTCCCTGGGACCCTTTGTTTTGCGGGACGATTGGGAGCCCTGAAGGCTACATCAAAATGTTGTCATGGACTGCATGGTTAAGCGGGGATTGTCTTTAGCCATGACAAGCTCCTGTAGCACAACATCATCAGTCTCCCAAATCCTCTGAAGTCAGAGTGTGGCAGCCCATGTGGCGGGGTAATCAAAAACGGTCACACACGCAATGTTCTCATCCCCAGCTGGTGCATTCGTAATGTACCATAGTGTTCAAGTGCTTCAGCTGCTGGAATGATCCCTGGAGTCTTTAAACCAGAGTATAACAACAGCAACAACCTACCTGGCATCGTCATGGGGTCTTCCAAATTCTTTGAGGCTTTTGTCACAATAGTGCCAAAACATTCTGGGGAAATAAACGATAAAAAAATTTTACAACCAATGTCATCACGCTATTGAATAGAAAAAACAACACTATTTACCATAGTTTTCAGGCTATAAGGCGAGCCTTTGTATAAAGCACACTCCCCAAAGTTTATCCCAAATGTCAACTTTTTATATTATCAGATATGAGTTTGCAATGGGATATTGCTTTTATCCTATTTCAAGAGACTTGTCTATCCTTGTAGGATAAGCATCAAAGTCTTGAGACTGGACAAAAGCAATATTCCATTGCAAACTCATAATAACGATTATATACCAATATTTTACTTCTTTCAGATAAAATCAGCTGATAATCAAACACGCAACAAAGAAGCGAGACGCCATGCATGCAGATCTAGATAACACTAACCACTTCACTGTATCAAGCTAATCCCACCCATCCACAAAGAATATTAGTTCTCCAAGTTAGAAAGTCATGAGCTATTTTGATCTTGCACAAGCGATACATTATGAAAGGAAACTGATTATTAATATAAACCTGAAATGTACTGGCCTTAACCGTATTAAAAAACAACCCAGCCTTTACTGTTCTTATCAAACTGCAACCACCTATTTGCCATAATGTTCCACTGACGAAATGTCAGTGATGACGTAATTTCAGTAAAAAGATGAAGTTTTTTATGTCCCCCATATAAGAAGGGTCTAGAGTACCAACAGGTGTGCACGTTGGTGGGGTACCAGACACACCAGGTAGTGTTTGGTACTCTATTAGCAGTCACACTACCTGGAGTATTTGATTCGCGCACACCCAACCTTGAAATCATAGAGAAATCATGTCATGCTTACGTCAGTATCAGGCCACTTCCCCCCTGGACATTTACCCCATGCCATTTTCCTCCCAGACCAATTGACCCCCTGTCCATTGCCCCCCAGCAGACCTGTTTACCCTTATAATGAAAAATCCGGAATTTGCCACAAAAAACCCCGGAATTTGATAACAAAAACCGGAATTCACATGATCTGTACACGACTCGCGATAAAGCGGTTTCTTGTTCTTCTCCTTTCCGCGAACATCGGCGTCGATTTTCAATATTGTGATTATTTCTTGGCTCAATTTTGCCAGAAAAGTTTTATTAGTAAATTCAGTCACTAATTCTTAGTCAATTTTAGTATAAAACAAGCTGGAAAAAGCAAAATACCTGGAAATGTCCACGATGGGACAGAGAAAAATCACTTGGCCGCGGACCGGCGGATGCCAAGTTGCAACTCGGCGCCATCGCGATCAATTTTGACTTCATTTTCCGTTGAAAACTTCTCACATCATCGTATTTTCCAGTGATAATATAATCTAAATTGACTCATTTCAAGCCCTAATTACAATCTCTACCATTAAAAAACTGCCTGGAAAGCTCTTCGAATCGACAGTAAAAGTCTGGCCGCCATTTGCTCAGTCCCGAAATAGATCGACCAAAATAAAAACATTATTTCACCCCTTTAACCAATGAAAATGCAGCATTTAATGCATGTGACGTCAAGCACAACCCCTTTTCTGATGACGTAGCGTGTTAGGTACACGGTTCGGTCAACCCTTGCGTCTTTTCCTACGAACGGAAACAAATAATCACCCAGAATTTACTATTTTACCCGGAATTTTAGCAAATTTCCGGAATAATTCCGGCTAAACCGGAATGGTAAACAGGTCTGCCCCAGACACTTGCCCATCATTCAAGATGGACATTTCCTCCCTGTATACCCCCCGCCCCTCCATGGGTGTGTGTAGCCTATGTCTATGTCTCTTTCTGTCTGTCTCTCTTACTCACTCTCTCTTATTGCCCAAGTGTGTTTGCTTTGTGTGTGCGTGTGCATGTGTGTCTGAGCGCACTTGCATACATATGTGTGTGGCTGTGTATGTGTGTGTGCATGAGACAGACAGACTGAGAGAGAGACAGACAGACGGACAGGTAGAAAGACATAGACATAGAACACACACACACGGGGGGGAATATCCGCCAAGAATGGGGGGCAAGTGTCCGGAGGACAATTGACCGGGGGCGAATGGTCAGGTCTGGGGGGCAAATGTCCAGGGGGGAAATGGGGGGGGGGGGGGGGTGTCCGAGGGCAAATGTCCAAGGGGGAAATGGGGGGGGGGGGGGGGGGGGGGGCCTAGACCCGCTTGCATCATTGTTTGAGTGATTTTGAAGGTACACAACCCCCTTTGCTACTCTAGTCTATGGTTTGAACACTGCAGTTAGTTGCATGGAATTATACCTTGATGCATGATAATGATTTTGAAGGTACGCAACCCCCTTTGCTACTCCAGTCTATGGTTTGAACACTGCAGTTAGTTGCATGGAATTATACCTTGATGCATGATAATGATAATGTTAAAAAATAACTGTGACGTCCGGTTTCTTGGCAACAGTGTATTCTTACACCTTTTGCTCATGTGCGTTTACATTGAGCCTATGGGCTACTGTACACAAATGATAATTATGTTATGTTTCTCTTGAAGATCAGTGAAGCATATTTTCTTATAGTTTCATGAAACATAACCCTCTTGCAAAACCGCCCTTAGCTTGCCCCCACTCTGAGACCCCATCTGATGGCATTTTCATCACACACTAAGTTTTGGCTTGTTATGCACACACTATGAAGAAGCTTCTCACTAGCAATGTGATAGTAACTGTATGGCGCTCCATGTGCTTCAAAAGTCAGATTTTCCCAAAAAAGTGTGAAAAAATCTGAACACTAGAAGTAGTTTTGTCTGTAACAAATGCGAATGCAAGAGAGTTAACGTCTTCGCTGCCCTGTCACGGATATTCAGTCAACTTCCGGTAACCTATAAACTACCCCATCACGGAAATATATGTAATAGGGTTATTCTAAGATTTTTTTTCTATCCATATGCTTTTCGCAGTATGTTTGAATGCATGTGAGAGTGTTCTCAAAGGATAGTATACTCAATTCCTGAAAAGTATAGGGTATATGCACTTTTACTCAATGTTTTGCGATACTTAACCTAAAACAGCACTGCAACCGGAAATGGAAATTTAGCACTAATTGAGAACTGATTAATGTAATGACACAGGAGTTGGGTCTAACAAAAGAGCTGGCGGTACGAACCAGTAATAACAAAATAAATAGTATGGGTTTAAAATGGTATGGTATATTAGTATGGGTGTAGCATACCAGAGAGAGAGAGAGAGGGAGGTGGGCAGACAGAGAGTATAAGGTTATTTAACTGGTTTATTTAGCTACACCTACCCATTGGACTTTGTGGGACAGTTCTTTAGTGTACAGTACTTACTCTTTATTTCTTCAATATGTTGTCTATACTTCCGCTTCATGTTTTCTTCGGTGTTTTTTTTCTCGTCTGGGGAAAAAAAAACAATTTAAAAAAAAGACAATCAATATCAACACATTATTGAATACATTAACTCATTTAAGTCGTTCCAGCCATACATGTCCAGAATGAATATAAACGCTGTCAATTTGATGAATTTTGTTTCAATGGAACTAAATCAAAATGACAGGTATGGGTTTTAAACGGTATGGTATTGTAAAGTTCACACCTTCGCCTAGACCACAATCTCAAAGAACTCTGGTTGGTTGCAGACGACACACTAACAAGCATTTACATTGTCAGGAGTGTAGTTATTAGGTGTTAGTGCATAGTCTACAAAAGCTTTGGAAACCTCCAATCAAGGGAAGGGGGCTTACAAGTTTCACACTAATTTTAGTGACAAATCATTTTCCGAATGTTACATCCATGCATAGAACCACTCTATACCTTACTTGTCGCTAAGACATTATAGACACAGCAGTTTAGCTTACAGTACAATCAAACCTGTAACCCTACTAAGCTTACTTAATCATTACAATCTACTTCT
>CM065701.1:29932718-29934004 GCA_017654935.2 Phymorhynchus buccinoides
CTTGGCTCAATTTTGCCAGAAAAGCTTTATTAGTACCTTCAGTCACTAATTCTTAGTCAATTTTAGTATAAAACAAGCTGAAAAAAGCAAAATACCTGGAAATGTCCACAATCGGACAGAGAAAAATCACTCGGCCGTGGATCAGCGGACGCCAAGTTGAATTCGGCGCCAATGCGATCAATTTGTCCAGGGGGGAGGGGGGGGGGGGGGGGGGGGGGGGGGGGAGGGGGGGGGGGGGGGGGGGGGGGGGGAGGTGGGGGTGGGGGTGGGGTCGGGGGGGGGATGGGGGGGGGAGGGGGGGGGGTGGGGGGCGGGGGGGGGAGGGCCTAGACCCGCTTGCATCATTGTTCGAGTGATTTTGAAGGTACACAACCCCCTTTGCTACTCTAGTCTATGGTTTGAACACTGCAGTTAGTTGCATGGAATTATACCTTGATGCATGATAATGATTTTGAAGGTACGCAACCCCCTTTGCTACTCCAGTCTATGGTTTGAACACTGCAGTTAGTTGCATGGAATTATACCTTGATGCATGATAATGATAATGTTAAAAAAATAACTGTGACGTCCGGTTTCTTGGCAACAGTGTATTCTTACACCTTTTGCTCATGTGCGTTTACATTGAGCCTATGGGCTACTGTACACAAATGATAATTATGTTACGTTTCTCTTGAAGATCAGTGAATCATATTTTCTTATAGTTTCATGAAACATAACCCTCTTGCAAAACCGCCCTTAGCTTGCCCCCACTCTGAGACCCCCTCTGATGGCATTTTCATCACACACTAAGTTTTGGCTTGTTATGCACACACTATGAAGAAGCTTCTCACTAGCAATGTGATAGTAACTGTATGGCGTTCCATGTGCTTCAAAAGTCAGATTTTCCCAAAAATGTGTGAAAAAATCTGAACACTATTAGTAGTTTTGTCTGTAACAAATGCGAATGCAAGAGAGTTAACGTCTTCACTGCCCTGTCACGGATATTTCAGTCAACTTCCGGTAACCTATAAACTGCCCCATCACGGAAATATATGTAATAGGGTTATTCTAAGAGTTTTTTTCTATCCATATGCTTTTCGCAGTATGTTTGAATGCATGTGAGAGTGTTCTCAAAGGATAGTATACTCAATTCCCTTTCAGAAAAGTATAGGGTATATGCACTTTTACTCAATGTTTTGCGATAGACTTAACAACCTAAAACAGCACTGCAACCGGAAATGGAAATTTAGCACTAATTGAGAACTGATTAATGTAATGACAGACAGGAGTTGGGTCTAACAAGAGCT
>CM065701.1:29934504-29939504 GCA_017654935.2 Phymorhynchus buccinoides
GAGAGAGATGCAGACAAAGATAGAGACGGAGAGATATAGAATGATTTATTCATATAGGCCTTCGCCCCCCAGTGAGAGAGTGTGTGCGTGTGTGTGTGGTGGAGAGAGAGGACAGAGAGAGAGAGAGAGAGAGGGGGGGAGAGAGAGAGAGCAGATATATTAACTTACATAAAAGCTTACACCCCCCAACACACACACACACGCTTGCAGCATGTGCATGCATACATGTGTAAATTTGTATTAATAATTTAGTAATTAATAAACTGACTAACCTTTAAGAATCTCTCTCTCTCTCTCTTCTCTCTCTCTCTCTCTCTCTCTTTGTCTGTCTCTCTCTCCACTGTCTCTCTCTCTCTCCCTTCTTTAGTTATTGTTCTTCTTCTTTCTTTGTCTCCCCCTCTTTCTCTTCCATCCACGGCCTTTTCTTCTATATACACACACACACGCACATACATGCATCTCTATGTCTGTGTGTGTATGTGTGCGCGTGAGAGAGAGAGAGAGAGAGAGAGAGAGAGAGAGAGAGAGAGAGAGAGAGAGAGAGAGAGAGAGAGAGAGAGAGAGAAGGGAGGCGCATGAACTGTTGGGAACAGGAAGGGACCCAAAATATGTGAAAGCTCGGGGTGACTTGGAGAGGGTGGGGGTTTGGGGGGTAGGGTGGGGGTGAACAAATGAATGCGATAATAGAAATGGTGGGAAAGAGGGCAGTTCTTGATGTTTTGATAGTCGCTTGTATCGACCCTGTGTTCAATTTTTGTTTTGTTTTTTGCGGAGCATGATTTGTCATTCATTTTTCCTTAGTTTTGTTTCCATTTTTCATGCATGCAAATGGGTTTCTTTAATTGTATTCAACCAGTAAGTATTTTTGTATAATTATTTTAAATTGTGTTATTATAGTTATCACTATATTTTAAAAACAGTTTAATGGATATTTATTTTAGATCTGACGTTATAGTGGAAAGAATCATTGTCAGTGTTGAGCGACAGAGGCGACGCCACATTGTCAAACAATAGGCGCTTGAGAGAAGTCATAATGACAGGTTAATTTACGAACACAAAAGGCGTAATTTTGTTAAATCCCCCCAATTTGGAACACAGACCTGTTTACCCTTATAATGAAAAACCTGGAATTTGCCACAGAAACCCCGAAATTTGAGGGAAAAAAACGGAATTCACATCCATACACGACTCGCGATAAAGCGGTTTCCCCAAACATCGGCGTCGATTATCAATAGTGTGATGATTTCTTGGCTCAATTTTGCCAGAAAAGCTTTATTAGTACCTTCAGTCACTAATTCTTAGTCAATTTTAGTATAAAACAAGCCTGAAAAAGCAAAATACCTGGAAATGTCCACAATCGGACAGAGAAAAATCACTCGGCCGTGGATCAGCGGACGCCAAGTTGAATTCGGCGCCAATGCGATCAATTTGTCCAGGGGGGAGGGGGGGGGGGGGAGGGCCTAGACCCGCTTGCATCATTGTTCGAGTGATTTTGAAGGTACACAACCCCCTTTGCTACTCTAGTCTATGGTTTGAACACTGCAGTTAGTTGCATGGAATTATACCTTGATGCATGATAATGATTTTGAAGGTACGCAACCCCCTTTGCTACTCCAGTCTATGGTTTGAACACTGCAGTTAGTTGCATGGAATTATACCTTGATGCATGATAATGATAATGTTAAAAAATAACTGTGACGTCCGGTTTCTTGGCAACAGTGTATTCTTACACCTTTTGCTCATGTGCATTTACATTGAGCCTATGGGCTACTGTACACAAATGATAATTATGTTATGTTTCTCTTGAAGATCAGTGAAGCATATTTTCTTATAGTTTCATGAAACATAACCCTCTTGCAAAACCGCCCTTAGCTTGCCCCCACTCTGAGACCCCCTCTGATGGCATTTTCATCACACACTAAGTTTTGGCTTGTTATGCACACACTATGAAGAAGCTTCTCACTAGCAATGATGTGATAGTAACTGTATGGCGTTCCATGTGCTTCAAAAGTCAGATTTTCCCAAAAATGTGTGAAAAAATCTGAACACTATTAGTAGTTTTGTCTGTAACAAATGCGAATGCAAGAGAGTTAACGTCTTCGCTGCCCTGTCACGGATATTTCAGTCAACTTCCGGTAACCTATAAACTACCCCATCACGGAAATATATGTAATAGGGTTATTCTAAGAGTTTTTTTCTATCCATATGCTTTTCGCAGTATGTTTGAATGCATGTGAGAGTGTTCTCAAAGGATAGTATACTCAATTCCTGAAAAGTATAGGGTATATGCACTTTTACTCAATGTTTTGCGATAGACTTAACAACCTAAAACAGCACTGCAACCGGAAATGGAAATTTAGCACTAATTGAGAACTGATTAATGTAATGACAGACAGGAGTTGGGTCTAACAAGAGCTGGCGGTACGAACCAGTAATAACAAAATAAATAGTATGGGTTTAAAATGGTATGGTATATTAGTATGGGTGTAGCATACCAGAGAGAGAGAGAGAGGGGGGTGGGCAGACAGAGAGAGTATAAGGTTATTTAACTGGTTTATTTAGCTACACCTACCCATTGGACTTTGTGGGACAGTTCTTTAGTGTACAGTACTTACTCTTTATTTCTTCAATATGTTGTCTATACTTCCGCTTCATGTTTTCTCCGGTGTTTTTTTTCTCGTCTGGGGAAAAAAAAACAATAAAAAAAAAAAGACAATCAATATCAACACATTATTGAATACATTAACTCATTTAAGTCGTTCCAGCCATATATGTCCAGAATGAATATAAACGCTGTCAATTTGATGAATTTTGTTTCAATGGAACTAAATCAAAATGACAGGTATGGGTTTTAAACGGTATGGTATTGTAAAGTTCACACCTTCGCCTAGACCACAATCTCAAAGAACTCTGGTTGGTTGCAGACGACACACTAACAAGCATTTACATTGTCAGGAGTGTAGTTATTAGGTGTTAGTGCATAGTCTACAAAAGCTTTGGAAACCTCCAATCAAGGGAAGGGGGCTTACAAGTTTCACACTAATTTTAGTGACAAATCATTTTCCGAATGTTACATCCATGCATAGAACCACTCTATACCTTACTTGTCGCTAAGACATTATAGACACAGCAGTTTAGCTTACAGTACAATCAAACCTGTAACCCTACTAAGCTTACTTAATCATTACAATCTACTTCTTATCGATTCTTTATCTATACTAAAGGATTTGTGCCAGAGTGTTAACGGCTTCAGAGGTCTGCTAGGTTTGAGCAATTAGAATAGAATCAATCGTGCTGGATTTCTGCTTCTTTTTATAACCTTCCCTTAGCAACCAAAAAGAGGCGCCAAGCTAATTACGGAGCTTGTTGCAAAATGTAATGTATCCTATTTTCACCAGGGATCATCCATCTCGATACTGTGAAAGTTTGGCGGCGATAAAACCACGCTAAATATGGTTGCCAGGCATGTGAATTGTCAGAGAGAAAAAACTGAAAAGCCCCCCCTCATTTTTACAGCGTTAAAATATAATATAAAAATTGAAATATTTAGTAACTAAAACTTTGCCCTGAATTTTTCTTTCGCGGAAATCCACAATTTTGCGGACAATTCCCATGCCTGGGTTGCATACCGAAAACACTAACACACACACATATACAAAGAATAGAACGTTTGCAACTGGCCAGTAAGTGAGTTAAACCGGGGGGGGGGGGGGGGGGGGGGGGTTGATCGCTAATTACGGAGCGTGTTGCAAAAGGTAATGTACCCCATGTTCACCAGGGATCATTCATCTCGATACTGTGAAAGTTTGGTGGCGATAAAACCCCGTTAAATATGGTTGCATCCCGAACACACACACACACTTCTCGCATATATAGATAAATACAGTGCTTACCCTTCTCTTTCTCCGACTCTTCCTCCATCTTTTGAATCTTCGCTGGGGGAAAAAAACAATAACAAAAATGACAATCAATATCAACACATTATTGAATACATTAAGTATTGTAAAGCTCACCCCTTCACCTAGACCACGATCTCAAATAACGCCGTTTGGTTGCAGATGACACACTAACAAGAGTTTACGTTGTCAGGATTGTAGTTATTAGGTGTTAGTGCATTGTCTACAAAAGCTTTGGAAACCTCCAATCAAGAAAGGGGGCTTACAAGTTAGCAAGAATATAAAATAATGCCAAACTCTCTCAAAGGACAAAAGGAATTTTAGAAGTTTCACACTAATTTTAGTGACAAATCATTTTCCGAATGTTACATCCATGCATAGAACCACTCTATACCTTACTGTCGCTAAGACATTATAGACACAGCAGTTTAGCTTACAGTACAATCAAACCTGTAACCCTACTAAGCTTACTTAATCATTACAATCTACTTATCGATTATCTACGAAATAATATTCATACACTAAAGGATTTGTGCCAGAGTTTTACGGCTTAAGAGGTCTGCTAGGTTTAAGCGATTAGCATAGAATGAATCATGCTGCATTTCTGCTTCTTTTATAACCTTCCCTTAGCGACCAAAGAGAGGCGCCAAGCTGGCAGCCTCCGTACTACTGAATCCATGATCTGCTAAACATAGTACAACCATCTTGGGCATTAAATAAACTGAAAAGAATAAACTAATTAATGCTGAATACTCAAGGATAACAACGGAAAATGTAATAATCATATTAATAATGATAATAATAACATTTTATATAGCGCTTATTCTCATTACGGGGCTCCAAGCGCTTCACAAAGAAGTTAAAAAATCTCAGCAAAAATCTTACTGAACACCTTACACATTTTTAACCCCAACCCTATTTTTTCACGGGACTCATGTCAAGAGTTATATCCCTTAATATTTTTGTTGTTGACAGTTTCACGAGATTTGTTCTTTTAGCAAAACGGTTTTAGTCCTTTTAAGAAATTATGATTAAAATAATCCTGATATTCTAACAATACAAACATTTTAGCGATATACTTTTCATAAACAGTGTTGCATCTAG
>CM065701.1:29942004-29954830 GCA_017654935.2 Phymorhynchus buccinoides
CTATATATACACACACACACACACACACACACGCACATACATGCATCTCTATGTCTGTGTGTGTATGTGTGCGCGTGAGAGAGAGAGAGAGAGAGAAAAGGGAGGCGCATGAACTGTTGGGAACGGGAAGGGACCAAAAATATGTGAAAGCTCGGGGTGACTTGGAGAGGGTGGGGGTTTGGGGGTTAGGGTGGGGGTGAACAAATGAATGCGATAATAGAAATGGTGGGAAAGAGGGCAGTTCTTGATGTTTTGATAGTCGCTTGTATCGACCCTGTGTTCAATTTTTGTTTTGTTTTTGTTTTTTGCGGAGCATGATTTGTCCTTAGTTTTGTTTCCATTTTTCATGCATGCAAATGGGTTTCTTTAATTGTATTCAACCAGTAAGTATTTTTGTATAATTATTTTAAATTGTGTTATTATAGTTATCACAATATATTTTAAAAACAGTTTAATGGATATTTATTTTAGATCTGACGTTATAGTGGAAAGAATCATTGTCAGTGTTGAGCGACAGAGGCGACGCCACATTGTCAAACAATAGGCGCTTGAGAGAAGTCATAATGACAGGTTAATTTACGAACACAAAAGGCGTAATTTTCTTAAATTCCCCCAATTTGGAACACAGACCTGTTTACCCTTATAATAAAAAACCTGGAATTTGCCACAGAAAACCCGAAATTTGAGGGGAAAAAACGGAATTCACATCCATACACGACTCGCGATAAAGCGGTTTCCCCAAACATCGGCGTCGATTATCAATAGTGTGATGATTTCTTGGCTCAATTTTGCCAGAAAAGCTTTATTAGTACCTTCAGTCACTAATTCTTAGTCAATTTTAGTATAAAACAAGCCTGAAAAAGCAAAATACCTGGAAATGTCCACAATCGGACAGAGAAAAATCACTCGGCCGTGGATCAGCGGACGCCAAGTTGAATTCGGCGCCAATGCGATCAATTTTCACTTCATTTTCCGTTGAAAACTTCAAAATTCTCACATCATCGCATTTTCCAGTGATAATATAATCTAAATTGACTCATTTCAAGCCCTAATTACAATCCTATACCATTAAAAAAACTGCCTGGAAAGCTCTTCGAATCGACAGTAAAAGCCTAGCCGCCATTTGCTCAGTCCCGGAATAGATCGACCAAAATAAAAACATTATTTTCACCCCTTTAACCAATGAAAATGCAGCATTTAATCCATGTGACGTCAAGCACAACCCCTTTTCTGATGACCATGGGTGCATGTGGAGCCTCAAACCTCTACCAGAACATTTTTCCAACTTATAGAATTGTACCGAACCCTCATTCATTCGCGGGGCAGAGACTTAAAAAATTGGTCAATTTAACCACTGATGACAAAACACAATACGAATTTACTTAGGTAAGTTTCTGCTGCGCCATGGCCTTCTTGCCCGAAGACAAGTATGTGATCGTTTCATTGCATACAGTGCAAAACACTGTCCCTCTTTCCTTTGGTTTCTTCAGCCACAGACAGGCTATGAGGTCGTTTCAGATTGTCTACTTCTTCCATTCAACTCCATAGCCATTTGCTTGGCTTCGTCTTTTCGTCGGGCAATCTTGCATCCAGTTTTGTAGCCTCAGGGTCGCCGCATTCGAAAAAATTCATGTTGGCTGCTGGCTAGAAAGCGCGCAAAACCGACTGCAGAGTTAAAGCCTTCGGCGCTCCACGCATGCGCGAAGCGAAGTCAGGGTAGATAATTGAGTCAAGCCCGAGTGGTCCGAGTCCACAGATTGGTTTAAACAAGATTTATTCAAATAAAGCACATACAGCAGCACAATTTAAATAAGTAGAGCACAACAAGCTTAGAGCTTATGCAAGGCACTCCAACATTTCAATTACATGGTATTGGCTGCCACAAGCATGGAAATAAACAGCACAACATCCACAGATTCATTTTCGTTACGGGTTGAGAGTAACGCATCAGAAGTTGCGCGTTGGCAAAATCTCTACCATCAAAATATTTTCTTCCGGCAACCAGACTGCCGGCACAGGTTCGAAATAGCCAGAATTCCGGCTTCCGGCATAGCCACATGCACCCATGGTACACGTTTCGGTCAACCCTTGCGTCTTTTCATACGAACGGAAACAAATAATAGATGGTTTTTTGAAATCCCAAAATTTTCAGCATTCACCCGGAATTTACTATTTTACCCAGAATTTTAGCAAATTTCCGGAATAATTCTGGCAAAACCGGAAGGGTAAACAGGTCTGTGGACAGTTCCTTTGAATTAATACAGTGCTTACCCTTCATCTGTTTGCTTTCTTCTTTCAAAGACAGGATCTCCGCTTCCTTTTTAGCGTTACCCTCTGGGGAAGAAAAAAACAATAAAAATTGACAATCAATGTCAACATATTATTGAATACATTAACTCATTTAAGTCGCTCCACCCATATATGGCCAGAGTTTTCCTATATAAAGTCTATAATTATGTTAAAAAAAGTCTGACCTACCACTTCCCTATGTCTAAACCTGAAGTAAAAACCTGTAATCTTCTTTCATTTCTCCTTTTGTTTATGTCCGTTTTGTTTGTGTGAATGGCTTGAGTGCTTTGTGAGTTTTTTGAATAATTCAAAATCACTGTGATGCGAAGAAGTTGAAAGTATTACAAACAGAAGTCAGAAGTACTAACAATGCCAGACAAACAAACAGAACCAAAGTTTTCAGACTAAAAGGTGACACTTTTTTTCCTTCTCCCACACTGAGACCCCTTTGTCATCATAATCTACAACTAACATGACTGCCGTAATACAAGAAGAAAACGTACTGACAAAATCTGATATAAGATCAGCTGGTATAAATATGGTGATCTATGCCGCACACTCTTAATGTAGCACTTCTTGGCGTTGAATTTTAGAGGTGCGATTTCAATGTTGTCATTTTTCTTGGACTTGATGCACTGCCAAAAGGGTTTTGTGTTGTTTTGCTCAAGTCCTCCGTTGATGGTGTTATTTAGGAAGTCTGCTTCTGCCTTTCGAAATGATCTTTTGCATTGTGTTTGGATGGTTTTGAAGTTTGCCCAGTTCTTTGTTCTGCGGGCCTGATTTTATAGCCTCCTTTTCTTTCTGATTAGTCGGTGCAGATGACTGTCCAGCCAGGGCAATCTGAATCTGCCTGATCGAAGGACAGATGGCACATGTTTCTCAGTGGCCTCTGATAGTTGATCTCCGTGTGTTTCCCATAGGGTGTTGACGTCCGCGCCTTCATCACTGAGCGTGGTGACTTTTTCTGAAGGACAGATGGCACATGTTTCTCAGTGGCCTCTGATAGTTGATCTCCGAGTGTTTCCCATAGGGTGTTGACGTCTGCGCCTTCATCACCGAGTGTGGCGACTTTTTCTGAAGGCAGATAGCACATGTTTCTCAGTGGCCTCTGATAGTTGATCTCTGAGTGTTTCCCATAGGGTGTTGACGTCTGCGCCTTCATCACTGAGTGTGGTGACTTTTTCTGAAGGACAGATGGCACATGTTTCTCAGTGGCCTCTGATAGTTGATCTCCGAGTGTTTCCCATAGGGTGTTGACGTCTGCGCCTTCATCATTGAGTGTGGTGACTTTTTCTGAAGGACAGATGGCACATGTTTCTCAGTGGCCTCTGATAGTTGGTCTCTGAGCGTTTCCCATAGGGTGTTGACGTCCGCGCTTTCATCACTGAGTGTGGTGACTTTTTCTGAGATGCTTGTTGCTTCTTTCCGCATTTCATACCTGTGAATGTGTGTGTGTGTCTGTGTGGGTGGGGGTGTGGGGGTGTCTGCTCGTGCGTGCATGTGTGAAAATGTGGAAGTGTAAGGACCATTATCCTTTAATACCTACGTTGAGAAGCATCCAACTCTCTTTGGAGGACTGCATTTTCAGTCCTCAGTTGGCAATTCTGGAAAATGAAATACATAATCTCAAGTTAAAATTCAAACCTGACAACTGTAAAAAAAAAAGCAAATGAGGTAAGGGGGCGAGAGCCACCTAGGACCAAGAGGAGAATAGGGGCTGGGCCCCATATGACAGGATCAAGAGGGTAAAGCCCCCCCCTCCCTCCCCCATCCCAGAAGCTGAACAATTTTAATGAATTTCAAAACATTGTGAAAGAAAGCATAATAATAATCAGCACTTATATAGAGCACATATCCAGAAAAACAACTATTAATGGTATTTTACAAAGAACAAAAACTACAAACATTCACACACACAGACACACACACACACACACACACACACACACACAGAGGACATAATGACCCAGCACCATGAAAGGTACATTGTCTTCTTCTTCTTCTTCTTCGATCACGCCGACAGTTTCCTGAAAATTATGAGCTCAAATGCTGTCGTTATGTGCTGGACCGACTCCTGCCCAGAGTGAGTGGCTATGGGCTCAATGCATCTCTACTAAACAACCATCCCCTCCCCACCCAAAGCTAAAAACAGATGCTCCCCCCCCCCCCCCCCTTTCTTTTACCTTTGTTGCATGCAACATGGACAGCTTTACAATCATACATGTCCCTATACACATTTGAATGCATCATGTGGGGCCCCGAGTTTCTCCGGCTGATCTGGGGGGTCTTAACGCGCAATAACGGTCGTGCATGACACACTCTGCATGCATCATGTGGGGCCCAAGTGTCTCCAGCTAGACTGGGGGCATTTAACAGTTGTGCATGACTAAGTTTTCGTCTTTCCCTCCATCACCATCTTCCCCCCCACCCACGTCTCGCTCCCCCATTAAAAAAAAATATTATGCTCTATCATTTGAATCAAAGCCTCAAATATATATCTAACTGACTTCCTTCAATTTCAAATCTTATAAATATCCTTCTACATAGTCAATGGTGTGTTCACAAATATTTACATGATTCATGTCCATCTTGGGCTCTATCTTCTCCCCATAGTTTCTTACTTCACTCCCTACTCTCTTTGCCGCTATTTTCTTTCTTTTTCGTACTACCTCCTAAATTGCAGCAGAATCTTCAACGTGATGAAGTTGGCTGCCTAAGGAGAAGAAGAGGTGTCTGTAGTTTTCAGGCCTGGTTAACGTCGGCCTATCATTATGAAAGTCACATACTCTCAGACCAATACAGAACTCATGTCATCATCATCATCATCATCATCACCATCACCTGCCTCACTTTTATCAATCATCAAAAAAGCAAAAGTTTTATATTCTGTTGCCTTTGAAGTTTGAATGCACTGCTTTCCAATCCAGTCTATGTCCTTGGTAGGTTCAGGTCAAAGTTATGCGGATCAGTGTGTTCTGGGGAGCTGTTGGTCGAATGTCGTGATATTGCCCTCAGGAGAAATCTCACTAACACTGGTCAATTATTTTGGTCAATAATGACCATGACATCATTGTCAACATGATTCTTAGTAGGTGACGGTGCCCTGCATATGTTAACTCAGAACAGGCTCCACTGAACTCCTCAGAAATGACTCGGCAGCAGTGCAGTGTCCCCATGGTTGGCTTCCTCCTGATGGCTTAAAAATAGACACCCCCACCCCTCTTGGACCGAGACAGAGAGACAAACAGAGTCAGAGAGGTGTGGCCAATACTAAGCTATCGAGAGACAAGATAGACACAGGCAGAAAACACACACATACCCGCTGGACGGTGCAGGCAATGAGTCCATTCTGGACTCCAGTGAAGTCCAGTAGGTCACTCCACAGCGGATCCTGCAGCAAGAGGCATAACTACAGCAATTAAAAAAAGTGATTGTAGAACAGAAAGTCACAGGGGAAACGATTAACGGAAAAAAAAAATCACAAACATTGATAGGGAAAAGTCATAGGGAAAAAAGTAATTAAAAAAATATCTTGAATTGTTCTCATTGTGGTTTCTGCCGCCTGGAATCACCCAATGTATTGCCAAATTGATTGAATAGTATTGACCTAGAACTTGGTTCTACTTCAAAGGTTGTGGAACTTGTTACTCCTGTCTTTACAGAGGTTCAAATCGTGGGTTTAGTTACCTCGTGGAATTTCACCATGGCACAATTGAACGTCTTCTTTATTGCTCTGGATCATTCTCATCTTATACTTTACACACTCCCCCTAGCCCACCCCACCCCCCACAGTCTCCTCTCAATGTTTCGCTAGGAAATGTTTTACTGAGAAGCAATCGGCCAAGGAGTATTTTCAAAAAAATGAAAGAATCAAACTTTGACATTGAGTGTCGTAACTCATTTTATGAGTACGTCACACTTGAGTTATCTCCACACAGCACAATCATATCTGCGACTTTATTTTCCACCTGTGACTTTTCTCTTTCTGGTCACAAAAATAACAACAACCCAGCTCTATTTAAGATGAGAGATAGACAGCAAGAGAGAGATACAAGAGACTGACAGACAGCATGGAGGAGGGGCCTAGCAAAGAGAAAGCTAGATTGACTGTTATAAGTTAATAATGGTTACTCTGTTTTAAATGTGCATATTTCTAAGTTCATGTAATTAATTTTAATAATCATTTGATTAGTATAATTTTGTTTCACACGTTTGATTAATGTTCTTTCAGTTATGTTGTATCTCTGTCATGTTGTTGCACCTAACCTGAATTTCCAGGGGGGAAATGGGGGGAGGGGGGGGGGGGAGTGTGCGAGGGCAAATGTCCAAGGGGGAAATGGTGGGGAGGAGGTGTCCGAGGGCAAATGGGGTCTAAACCCGTTTGCATCATTGTTTGAGTGATTTTTAAGGTACGCAACCCCTTTGCTACTCTAGTCTATGGTTTAAACACTGCAGTTAGTTGCATGGAATTATACCTTGATGCATGATAATGATGTTAAAAAATAACTGTGACGTCCGGTTTCTTGGCAACAGTGTATTCTTACACCTTTTGCTCATGTAGATGCAACACTGTTTATGAAAAGTATATCGCTAAAATGTTTGTATTGTTAGAATATCAGGATTATTTTAATCATAATTTCTTAAAAGGACTAAAACCGTTTTGCTAAAAGAACAAATCTCGTGAAACTGTCAACAACAAAAATATTAAGGGATATAACTCTTGACATGAGTCCCGTGAAAAAATAGGGTTGGGGTTAAAAATGTGTAAGGTGTTCAGCAAGATTTTTGCTGAGATTTTTTAACTTCTTTGTGAAGCGCTTAGAGCCCCGTAAGGAGAATAAGCGCTATATAAAATATCATTATTAATATTATTATTACATTTTCCGTTGTTATCCTTGAGTATTCAGCATTAATTAGTTTATTCTTTTCAGTTTATTTAATGCCCAAGATGGTTGTACTATGTTTAGCAGATCATGGATTCAGTAGTACGGAGGCTGCCAGCTTGGCGACTCTCTTTGGTCGCTAAGGGAAGGTTATAAAAGAAGCAGAAATGCAGCATGATTCATTCTATGCTAATCGCTTAAACCTAGCAGACCTCTTAAGCCGTAAAACTCTGGCACAAATCCTTTAGTGTATGAATATTATTTCGTAGATAATCGATAAGAAGTAGATTGTAATGATTAAGTAAGCTTAGTAGGGTTACAGGTTTGATTGTACTGTAAGCTAAACTGCTGTGTCTATAATGTCTTAGCGACAGTAAGGTATAGAGTGGTTCTATGCATGGATGTAACATTCGGAAAATGATTTGTCACTAAATTTAGTGTGAAACTTCTAAAATTCCTTTTGTTTGGCATTATTTTATATTCTCGCTAACTTGTAAGCCCCCTTCCCTTGATTGGACGTTTCCAAAGCTTTTGTAGATAATGCACTAACACCTAATAACTACAATCCTGACAACGTAAACTCTTCTTAGTGTGTCATCTGCAAACCAAACAGCGTTCTTTGAGATTGTGGTCTAGGTGAAGGTGCGAGCTTTCCAATACTTAATGTATTCAATAATGTGTTGATATTATTGTCATTATTGTTATTGGTTTTTCCCCCAGCGAAGATTCAGAAGATGGAGGAAGATTTTGAGAAAGAGAGGGTAAGCACTGTATCCGGTTTAACTCACTCACTGGCCAGTTGCAAACGTTCTATTCTTTGTATATGTGTGTGTGTTAGTGTTTTCGGTATGCAACCCAGGCATGGGAATTGTCCGCGAAATCGCGGATTTCCGCGAAAGAAAATTTTGGACAAAGTTTTAGTTACTAAATATTGAATTTTTTATATTATATTTTAACGCTGTAAAAATGAGGGAGGGGGGGGGGGCTTTTCAGTTTTTTGTCTCTGACATTTCACATGCCTGGCAACCATATTTAGCGTGGTTTTATCGCCGCCAAACTTTCACAGTATCGAGATGGATGATCCCTGGTGAACATAGGATACATTACATTTTGCAACAAGCTCCGTAATTAGCTTGGCGCCTCTTTTTGGTTGCTAAGGGAAGGTTATAAAAAGAAGCAGAAATCCAGCACGATTGATTCTATCCTAATTGCTCAAACCTAGCAGACCTCTCAAGCCGTTAACACTCTGGCACAAATCCTTTAGTATAGATAAAGAATCGATAAGAAGTAGATTGTAATGATTAAGTAAGCTTAGTAGGGTTACAGGTTTGATTGTACTGTAAGCTAAACTGCTGTGTCTAAAATGTCTTAGCGACAGTAAGGTATAGAGTGGTTCTATGCATGGATGTAACATTCGGAAAATGATTTGTCACTAAAATTAGTGTGAAACTTCTAAAATTCCTTTTGTCCTTTGAGTGGGTTTGGCTTTATTTTATATTCTCGCTAACTTGTAAGCCCCCTTCCCTTGATTGAAGGTTTCCAAAGCTTTTGTAGACCATGCACTAACACCTAATAACTACAATCCTGACAACGTAAACGCTTGTTAGTGTGTCATCTGCAACCAATAGTGTTGATATTGATTGTTATTTTTTTAATTGGGGGTTTTTCCCCAGCGGAGATTCAGAAGATGGAGGGGGACCATGAGAAGGTACTCCGGGAATTGGAGAAGCAGAAGGGTAAGCACTGTATCTATCTATATATGCGAGAAGTGTGTGTGTGTGTGTGCGTTTTCGGGATGCAACCATATTTAACGGGGTTTTATCGCCACCAAACTTTCACAGTATCGAGATGAATAATCCCTGGTGAACATACGGTACATTACATTTTGCAACACGCTCCGTAATTAGCAATCGACCCCCCACCCCCACCCTCACCCCGGTTTAACTCACTTACTGGCCAGTTGCAAACGTTCTATTCTTTGTATATCTGTGTGTGTTAGTGTTTTCGGTATGCAACCCAGTCCCTGGTGGACATAGGGTACATTACATTTTGCAACACGCTCCGTAATTAGCGATCGACCCCGAACCCCGACCCCCCCCCCAGTTTATCTCACTTAAATAGTTACAGTGCTTACCCTTCTGCTTCTCCAATTCCTGGAGTACCTTCTCATGGTCCCCTCCATCTTCTGAATCTCCGCTGGGGGGGGAAAACAAAAAAATGACAATCAATATCAACACATTATTGAATACATTAAGTATTGTAAAGCTCACACCACGATCTCAAAGAACGCTGTTTGGTTGCAGACGACACACTAACAAGCGTTTGTTATTAGGGCAAAGTTTTAGTTTCTAAATATTTCAATTTTTATATTATATTTTAACGCTGTAAAAATGAGGGAGGGGGGGATTTTCAGAGTTTTTTTTGTCTCTGACAATTCCCATGCCTGTGCCTGGCAACCATATTTAGCGTGGTTTTATCGCCGCCAAACTTTCACAGTATCGAGATGGATGATCCCTGGTGAAAATAGGATACCTTACATTTTGCAACAAGCTCCGTAATTATCTTGGCGCCTCTTTTTGGTTGCTAAGGGAAGGTTATAAAAAGAAGCAGAAATCCAGCACGATTGATTCTATCCTAATTGCTCAAACCTAGCAGACCTCTCAAGCCGTTAACACTCTGGCACAAATCCTTTAGTATAAATAAAGAATCGATAAGAAGTAGATTGTAATGATTAAGTAAGCTTAGTAGGGTTACAGACTTGATTGTACTGTAAGTACTGCTGTGTCTGTAATGTCTTAGCGACAGTTAGGTAAAGAGTGGCTCTATGCATGGATGCAAAATTCGGAAAAATTATTTGTCATTAAACTGAGTGGAAACTTCTAAAATTCCTTGTCTTTTGAGCGAGTTTGGCTTTATTTTATATTCTTGCTAACTTGTAAGCCCTCTTCCCTTGATCGGAGGTTTCTGAAGCTTTTGTAGACAATGCACTAACACCTAATAACTACAATCCTGACAACGTAAATGCTTGTTAGTGTGTCGTCTCCAACCAAACAGAGTTCTATGAGATTGTGGTCTAGGCGAAGGTGTGAGCTTTACAATACCATACCGTTTAAAACCCATACCTGTCATTTTGATTTAGTTCCATTGAAACAAAATTCATCAAATTGACAGCGTTTATATTCATTCTGGACATATATGGGTCGAACGACTTAAATGAGTTAATGTATTCAATAATGTGTTGATATTGATTCTTTTTTTTTATTCTTTTTTTTTCTCCCAGACGAGAACAACAAAAAGGAAGAAAACATGAAGTGGAAATATAAAGAGCATATAAAAGAAATCAAGTATCTAAGTACTGTATTAAACACAAAAGAACTGTCTCCACAATCGAGTCCAATGGGTATTCTTGTAGCTTCGAAGATCACGCTCCGGGTGGGTGTACTAAATAAACCGTAATCACCTCCTCTCGTTGGTCTGCCCCCCCCCCCCCCCCCCTCTCTCTCTCTCTTAGCGACAGTAATGTATAGAGGGGGTTCTATGCATGAATGTAAAATTCGGAAAATGATTTGTAACTAAACTCTGTGTGGGGTGGGGTGGGGTGGGGGCGTCGCGAGTGAGTGTGAGTGGTGGGGGGGGGTGTGAGACGAGGGGTGAGGGGAGTGAGGGACTACGTTTGTGTGTGTGTGATGCATTTGCGCGTATGTGCGTGCGCATGTATTAGGTGTTTATATGTGTGGTTTTCTCTGTACAAATGGGAGGATGCGTAGACATTTGGTTATGTCTGTGCGTGCTTGTGCATGTATCGATTTATGAATTAAGTGCTATGTAACATATTTTATGACGCTTATATGAAGTCTTTTATTACTACTTTTAACTTTTAACTATTTGTCATTGTAAACGCCTTGGGCTCCTGGTTTTATCGGGAGGTAAGTGCATCATGTCATTATGCGAGGCGGGGGTGAGTGGTATGGGGGGGGTGAGAACGAGGGGTGAGGGGAATGAGGGAACTACGTTTTTGTGTGTGTGATGTTACTTGCGCGTATGCGCGTGCGCATGTATTGATGTGTTTATATGGTGTGGTTTTCTCTGTACTCTACTTTTGACTTTTAACATCATTTGTCATTGTAAACGCCTTGGGCTCCTGGTTTTATCGGGAGGCAAGTGCGTCATAAATTTTCATTATTATTATTAAAATTAGATGTGAAACTTCTAAAATTCCACCAACCTTTGAAAGTAGAACCAAGTTCTAGGTCAATACTATTCAATCAATTTGGCAATACATTGGGTGATTCCAGGCGGCAGAAACCACAATGAGAACAATTCAAGATATTTTTTGAATGACTTTTTTCCCTAGGACTTTTCCCTATCAATGTTTGTGATTTTTTTTCACGTTAATTGTTTCCCCTGTGACTTTCTGTCCTACAATCGCTTTTTTTAATTGCTGTAGTCATGCCTCTTGCTGCAGGATCCGCTGTGGAGTGACATACTGGACTTCACTGGAGTCCAGAATGGACTCATTGCCTGCACTATTCAGCGGGTATGTGTGTGTGTTTTCTGCCTGTGTTTGTCTTGTCTCTCGATAGCTTAGTATTGGCCACACCTCTCTGACTCTGTTTGTCTCTCTGTCTTTGTCCAAGAGGGGTGGGGGTGTCTATTTTTAAGCCATCAGGAGGAAGCCAACCGTGGGGAAACTGCACTGCTGCCGAGTCATTTCTGAGGAGTTCAGTGGAGCCTGTTCTGAATTAATATATGCAGGGCACCTCATCAAATAGGTGTGTTTGCAGTTTGATAGGACAGTATAACGCCTGGTGGTTTTTTTATATACAGTTAAGGACAGTACGGTTCGTGTTTCTATCAGTTTCCTTTCATAATGTGTCGCTTGTGCAAGATCAAAATAGCTCATGACTTTTTAACTTGGAGAACTAATATTCTTTGTGGATGGGTGGGATTAGCTTGATACAGTGAAGTGGTTGGTGTTATCTAGATCTGCATGCATGGCGTCTCGCTTCTTTGTTGCGTGTTTGATTATCAGCTGATTTTATCTGAAAGAAGTAAAATATTGGTATATAATCGTTATTACTAGTTTTGCAAGGGAATTATTGCTTTTGAGGTCCAGTCTCCAAGACTTTTTTGATTGCTTAATCCTACCAGGATAATAGACAAGTCTCTGGGGAAATAGGATAAAAGCGCCTTTCCCATTGCAAACCTCATATCTGGATAATATAAACAGTTGAACATTTTGGGTATGAAACTTTGGGGAGTGATGCGTTTTATTACAAAGCTTCGTCCTATGAGCCCTCGTAAAAATAGGGTAAATAGTGCTGTTTTTTTTTTATTCCATACGTGATAACCATTGGTTTTGTAATTTTTTGATCGTTTTTTTTCTCCAGAATGTTTTTTTTTTTTGGCACTATTGTGAAACAAAGCCACAAAAATTTGGGAAGAACCCCATGAACGATGCCGAGGTAGGTTTGTTTTGCTGTTTTTGATTATAACTCTGGTTTTAAAGAACTCAGGGATTTCTTGTAAAAGCAACCTGAAGGCACTGAACACTATGGTAACATTACGATGCCAAACAGCTGGGGGATGAGGAACACTGCGCGTTGTGACCGTTTTTTTGATTACTCCCGTGCGTGAGACCAGGCGTGAGTGGG
>CM065701.1:29955330-30007623 GCA_017654935.2 Phymorhynchus buccinoides
TCACACCTTCGCCTAGACCACAATCTCAAAGAACTCTGGTTGGTTGCAGACGACACACTAACAAGCATTTACATTGTCAGGAGTGTAGTTATTAGGTGTTAGTGCATAGTCTACAAAAGCTTTGGAAACCTCCAATCAAGGGAAGGGGGCTTACAAGTTTCACACTAATTTTAGTGACAAATCATTTTCCGAATGTTACATCCATGCATAGAACCACTCTATACCTTACTTGTCGCTAAGACATTATAGACACAGCAGTTTAGCTTACAGTACAATCAAACCTGTAACCCTACTAAGCTTACTTAATCATTACAATCTACTTCTTATCGATTCTTTATCTATACTAAAGGATTTGTGCCAGAGTGTTACGGCTTGCTAGGTCTGCTAGGTTTGAGCAATTAGGATAGAATCAATCGTGCTGGATTTCTGCTTCTTTTTATAACCTTCCCTTAGCAACCAAAAAGAGGCGCCAAGCTAATTACGGAGCGTGTTGCAAAATGTAATTTATCCTATGTTCACCAGGGATCATCCATCTCGATACTGTGAAAGTTTGGCGGCGATAAAACCATGCTAAATATGGTTGCCAAGCATGGGAATTGTCAGAGAGAAAAAACTGAAAAGCCTCCCCTCATTTTTACAGCGTTAAAATATATCATAAAAATTGAAATACTTAGTAACTAAAACTTTGCCCTGAATTTTTCTTTCGCGGAAATCCACAATTTCGCGGACAGTTCCCATGCCTGGGTTTCATGCTTTCTTCGTTTTTCTTGTTCTCGTCTGGGGAAAAAAACACAATAAAAAAAAAAGACAATCAATATCAACACATTATTGAATACATTAAGTATTGGAAAGGTCACACCTTCGCCTAGACCACAATCTCAAAGAACTGGTTGCAGACGACACACTAACAAGCGGTTACGTTGTCAGGATTGTAGTTATTAGGTGTTAGTGCATAGTCTACAAAAGCTTTGGAAACCTCCAATCAAGGGAAGGGGGATTACAAGTTAGCAAGAATATAAAATAATGCCAAACTCGCTGAAAGGACAAAAGGAATTTTAGAAGTTTCACACTAATTTTAATAATAATAATGAACATTTATGACCCACTTACCTCCCGATAAAACCAGGAGCCCAAGGCGTTTACAATGACAAATAGTTAAAAGTAGTAATAAAAGACTTCATATAAGCGTCATAAAATATTTACATAGCACTTAATTCATAAATCAATACATGCACACGCACACACAAACATAACCAAATGTCTACGCATCCTCCCATTTGTACAGAGAAAACCACACCTATAAACACCTAATACATGCGCACGCACATACGCGCAAATACATCACACACACAAACGTAGTCCCTCATTCCCCTCACCCCTCGTCTCACCCCCCCCCATACCACTCACGCCTGTTCTCACGCGGGGGTAATCAAAAACGGTCACACGCGCAATGTTCTCATCCCCAGCTGGTGCATTCGTAATGTACCATAGTGTTCAAGTGCTTCAGTTGCTGGAATGATCCCTGGAGTCTTTAAACCAGAGTATAACAACAGCAACAACCTACCTGGCATCGTCATGGGGTCTTCCAAATTCTTTGTGGCTTTTGTCACAATAGTGCCAAAACATTCTGGGGAAATAAACGATAAAAAAATTACAACCAATGTTATCACGCTATTGAATACAAAAAACAGCACTATTTACCATATTTTTCGGGCTATAAGGCGAGCCTTTGTATAAAGCACACTCCCCAAAGTTTATCCCAAATGTCAACTTTTTATATTATCAGATATGAGTTTGCAATGGGATAGCTTTTATCCTATTTCAAGAGACTTGTCTATCCTTGTAGGATAAGCATCAAAGTCTTGAGACTGGACAAAAGCAATATTCCATTGCAAACTCGTAATAACGATTATATACCAATATTTTACTTCTTTCAGATAAAATCAGCTGATAATCAAACACGCAACAAAGAAGCGAGACGCCATGCATGCAGATCTAGATAACACCAACCACTTCACTGTATCAAGCTAATCCCACCCATCCACAAAGAATATTAGTTCTCCAAGTTAAAAAGTCATGAGCTATTTTGATCTTGCACAAGCGATACATTATGAAAGGAAACTGATTATTAATATAAACATGAAATGTACTGGCCTTAACCGTATTAAAAAAAACCCCCAGCGTTTACTGTTCCTATCAAACTGCAACCACCTATTTGAGGTGCCCTGCATATATTAATTCAGAACAGGCTCCACTGAACTCCTCAGAAATGACTCGGCAGCAGTGCAGTTTCCCCACGGTTGGCTTCCTCCTGATGGCTTAAAAATAGACACCCCCACCCCTCTTGGACAAAGACAGAGAGACAAACAGAGTCAGAGAGGTGTGGCCAATACTAAGCTATCGAGAGACAAGACAAACACAGGCAGAAAACACACACACATACCCGCTGAATAGTGCAGGCAATGAGTCCATTCTGGACTCCAGTGAAGTCCAGTATGTCACTCCACAGCGGATCCTGCAGCAAGAGGCATGACTACAGCAATTAAAAAAAGCGATTGTAGGACAGAAAGTCACAGGGGAAACAATTAACGTGAAAAAAATCACAAACATTGATAGGGAAAAGTCCTAGGGAAAAAAGTCATTCAAAAAATATCTTGAATTGTTCTCATTGTGGTTTCTGCCGCCTGGAATCACCCAATGTATTGCCAAATTGATTGAATAGTATTGACCTAGAACTTGGTTCTACTTCAAAGGTTGTGGAATTTTAGAAGTTTCACACTAATTTTAATAATAATAATGAAAATTTATGACGCACTTGCCTCCCGATAAAACCAGGAGCCCAAGGCGTTTACAATGACAAATAGTTAAAAGTCAAAAGTAGTACAGAGAAAACCACACCTATAAACACATAATACATGCGCACGCGCATACGCGCAAGTACATCACACACACAAACGTAGTCCCTCATTCCCCTCACCCCTCGTCTCACCCCCCCCATACCACTCACGCCTCGCATAATGTATGATGCACTTACCTCCCGATATAACCAGGAGCCCAAGGCGTTTACAATGACAAATAGTTAAAAGTTAAAAGTAGTAATAAAAGACTTGATATAAGCGTCATAAAATATGTACATAGCACTTAATTCATAAATCGATACACGCACACACAAACATAACCAAATGTCTACGCATCCTCCCATTTGTACAGAGAAAACCACACCTATAAACACCTAATACATGCGCACGCACATACGCGCAAATACATCACACACACACAAACGTAGTCCCTCATTCCCCTCACCCCTCGTCTCACCCCCCCCCCCCCCCATACCACTCGCGACCCCCCACCCCACCCCACCCCACACAGAGTTAGTTACAAATCATTTTCCGAATTTTACATTCATGCATAGAACCACTCTATACATTACTGTCGCTAAGAGAGAGAGAGAGGGGGGGGGGGGGGGCAGACAAAGAGAGTGAGGTTATTTAACTGGTTTATTTAGCTACACCTACCCATTGGACTTTGTGGGACAGTTCTTTTGTGTTTAATACAGTACTTACTCTTGATTTCTTTTATATGCTCTTTATATTTCCACTTCATGTTTTCTTCCTTTTTGTTGTTCTCGTCTGGGAGAAAAAAAAGAATAAAAAAAAAGAATCAATATCAACACATTATTGAATACATTAACTCATTTAAGTCGTTCGACCCATATATGTCCAGAATGAATATAAACGCTGTCAATTTGATGAATTTTGTTTCAATGGAACTAAATCAAAATGACAGGTATGGGTTTTAAACGGTATGGTATTGTAAAGCTCACACCTTCGCCTAGACCACAATCTCATAGAACTCTGTTTGGTTGGAGACGACACACTAACAAGCATTTACGTTGTCAGGATTGTAGTTATTAGGTGTTAGTGCATTGTCTACAAAAGCTTCAGAAACCTCCGATCAAGGGAAGAGGGCTTACAAGTTAGCAAGAATATAAAATAAAGCCAAACTCGCTCAAAAGACAAGGAATTTTAGAAGTTTCCACTCAGTTTAATGACAAATAATTTTTCCGAATTTTGCATCCATGCATAGAGCCACTCTTTACCTAACTGTCGCTAAGACATTACAGACACAGCAGTACTTACAGTACAATCAAGTCTGTAACCCTACTAAGCTTACTTAATCATTACAATCTACTTCTTATCGATTCTTTATTTATACTAAAGGATTTGTGCCAGAGTGTTAACGGCTTGAGAGGTCTGCTAGGTTTGAGCAATTAGGATAGAATCAATCGTGCTGGATTTCTGCTTCTTTTTATAACCTTCCCTTAGCAACCAAAAAGAGGCGCCAAGATAATTACGGAGCTTGTTGCAAAATGTAAGGTATCCTATTTTCACCAGGGATCATCCATCTCGATACTGTGAAAGTTTGGCGGCGATAAAACCACGCTAAATATGGTTGCCAGGCACAGGCATGGGAATTGTCAGAGACAAAAAAACTCTGAAAAGCCCCAGCCCGCCCTCATTTTTACAGCGTTAAAATATATCAAAAATTGAAATATTTAGAAACTAAAACTTTGCCCTAATAACAAACGCTTGTTAGTGTGTCGTCTGCAACCAAACAGCGTTCTTTGAGATCGTGGTGTGAGCTTTACAATACTTAATGTATTCAATAATGTGTTGATATTGATTGTCATTTTTTTGTTTTTTTCCCCCCAGCGGAGATTCAGAAGATGGAGGGGACCATGAGAAGGTACTCCAGGAATTGGAGAAGCAGAAGGGTAAGCACTGTAACTATTTAAGTGAGATAAACTGGGGGGGGGGTCGGGGTTCGGGGTCGATCGCTAATTACGGAGCGTGTTGCAAAATGTAATGTACCCTATGTCCACCAGGGACTGGGTTGCATACCGAAAACACTAACACACACAGATATACAAAGAATAGAACGTTTGCAACTGGCCAGTAAGTGAGTTAAACCGGGGTGAGGGTGGGGGTGGGGGGTCGATTGCTAATTACATTAGCGTGTTGCAAAATGCTAATGTACCATATCCGTTTGCCAGGGATGTTTTATCTTGATACTGTGAAAGTTTGGTAAAAGCGATAAAACCTACGTTAAATATGGTTGCATCCCGAAAACACTCACACACACACACACACTTACTCGCATATATAGATAGATACAGTGCTTACCCTTCTGCTTCTCCAATTCCCGGAGTACCTTCTCATGGTCCCCCTCCATCTTCTGAATCTCCGCTGGGAAAAAGAAAAACCCCCAATTAAAAAAATAACAATCAATATCATTCACTATTGGTTGCAGACAACACACTAACAAGCGTTTACGTTGTCAGGATTGTAGTTATTAGGTGTTAGTGCATGGTCTACAAAAGCTTTGGAAACCTTCAATCAAGGGAAGGGGGCTTACAAGTTAGCGAGAATATAAAATAAAGCCAAACCCACTCAAAGGACAAAAGGAATTTTAGAAGTTTCACACTAATTTTAGTGACAAATCATTTTCCGAATGTTACATCCATGCATAGAACCACTCTATACCTTACTGTCGCTAAGACATTTTAGACACAGCAGTTTAGCTTACAGTACAATCAAACCTGTAACCCTACTAAGCTTACTTAATCATTACAATCTACTTCTTATCGATTCTTTATCTATACTAAAGGATTTGTGCCAGAGTGTTAACGGCTTGAGAGGTCTGCTAAGGTTTGAGCACCTTAGGATCAGAATCAATGATGCTGGCGGGTCTGCTTCTTTTCAAACCATAACCTTCCCTTAGCGTACCAAAAAGAGGCGCCAAGCCAATTACCCCCCCTGGACATTTGCCCTCGGACATGTAATGCATCCCTCCATTTTCACCAGGGATCATCCATCCCCCCTGACTGTGAAAGTTTGCCCCCGATCAAACCACGCTAAATATGGTTGCCCCCCATGTGAAATGTCAGAGATATTCCCCCCCCGTGAACCCCCCCCCGTGTGTCCCTCATGTGTGTGTGTGTGTGTGTATAATATAAAAAATTCAATCTTTAGTACCTAAAACTTTGTCCAAAATTCTCTGTCTGTCTGAAATCCTCGATTTCACACACAATTCAGCCACACACATATGTATGCATGCCTCAGACACTAACATGCACACATATACAAAGAATAGAACGTTGGCAATAAGAGAGTGAGTAAGAGAAAGACGGATAAGAGTGCAGACTTTCTCTTTCTCATAATTATCCTTTATATAGGAAAACTCTGGCCATATATGGGTGGAGCGACTTAAATGAGTTAATGTATTCAATAATATGTTGACATTGATTGAATACATTTTATATTGGTTTTTTCTTCCCCAGAGGGTAGACGCGAAAAAAGAAGAGATGATCCTGTCTTTGAAAGAAGACAACAAACAAATGAAGGGTAAGCACTGTATTAATTCAAAGGAACTGTCCACAGACCTGTTTACCCTTCCGGTTTTGCCAGAATTATCTACAAAAGCTTTGCTAAACGTCCAATCAAGGGAAGGGGGCTTACAAGTGAGCGAGAATATAAAATAATTTCGAAAAAACGGAATTTTAGAAGTTCCGTTCGAATGAAGTGACGCATCGGTTTCCGAAACGTGTACATGGGTGCATGTGGCTATGCCGGAAGCCGGAATGTCGGCTATTTCGAACCTGTGCCGGCAGTCTGGTTGCCGGAAGAAAATATTTCTGGTAGAGATTTTGCCAACGCGCAACTTCTCTGATGCGTTACTCTCAACCCGTATCGATTCTGAATCTGTGGAATGTTGTTCTGTTTATTTCCATGCTTGTGGCAGCCAATACTATTAATTGAAATTTGGAGTGCCTTGTAAGTTTGAGCTTGTTGTGCTCTACTCATTTCAATCGTGCTGGCTGTATGTGCTTTATTTTAATAAATCTTCCCTTAGCAACCAATCTGTGGACTCGGACCACTTACGGAGCTTGACTCAATTATCTACCCTGACTTCGCTTCGCCATGCGTGGAGCGCCGAAGGCTTTAACTCTGCAGTCGGCTTTGCGCGCTTTCTAGCCAGCAGCCAAATATGAATTTTTTCGAATGCGGCGACCCTGAGGCTACAAAACTGGAAAGCAAGATTCATTTCTACCCCCCCCCGGCCCTTTTAAAGCGTTAAAGTCATATAATAAAAATATGAAATATTTCACGTTTTTAAACCATTTTGCATTAAGATTGATTTCGATCATATAAACAATATCAGTCACGTTTTTTAACCATGGGTTGCATACCGAAGACACTGATACAGACACATATAAAAAGAATAGTCACGTTTTTTACTGGCCATTTTGTGAGTTAAACCGATCGATAAGGGTCGATATAAAAATATCGGTCACGTTTTGCAACCATGTAATGTACTTTAAGATTCATAAGTAGGTCATTCATCTACAGTGCTTACCCTTCTGCTTCTCCAATTCCTGGAGTACCTTCTCATGGTCCCTTCCATATTCTGAATCTCCGCTGGGGGAAAAAACCAAAAAAATGACAATCAATATCAACACATTATTGAATACATTAAGTATTGTAAAGCTCACACCTTCACCTAGACCACGATCTCAAAGAACGCCGTTTGGTTGCAGACGACACACTAACAAGCGTTTGTTATTAGGGCAAAGTTTTAGTTTCTAAATATTTCAATTTTTATATTATATTTTACTCTGTAAAAATGAGGGCGGGCTGGGGCTTTTCAGTTTTTTTGTCTCCGACAATTCCCATGCCTGTGCCTGGCAACCATATTTAGCGTGGTTTCATCGCCGCCAAACTTTCACAGTATCGAGATGGATGATCCCTGGTGAAAATAGGATGCATTACATTTTGCAACAAGCTCCGTAATTAGCTTGGCGCCTCTTTTTGGTTGCTAAGGGAAGGTTATAAAAAGAAGCAGAAATCCAGCACGATTGATTCTATCCTAATTGCTCAAACCTAGCAGACCTCTCAAGCCGTTAACACTCTGGCACAAATCCTTTAGTATAAATAAAGAATCGATAAGAAGTAGATTGCAATGATTAAGTAAGCTTAGTATGGTTACAGACTTGATTGTACTGTAAGCTATACTGCTGTGTCTGTAATGTCTTAGCGACAGTTAGGTATATAGTGGCTCTATGCATGGATGCAAAATTCGGAAAAATTATTTGTCATTAAACCGAGTGGAATCTTCTAAAATTCCTTTTGTTTTTTGAGCGAGTTTGGCTTTATTTTATATTCTTGCTAACTCATTATTATTATTAAATTTAGTGTGAAACTTCTAAAATTCCTTTTGTCCTTTGAGCGAGTTTGGCATCATTTTATATTCTTGCTAACTTGTAATCCCCCTTCCCTTGATTGGAGGTTTCCAAAGCTTTTGTAGACTATGCACTAACACCTAATAACTACAATCCTGACAACATAACCGCTTGTTAGTGTGTCGTCTGCAACCAAACAGAGTTCTTTGAGATTGTGGTCTAGGCTAAGGTGTGAGCTTTACAATACCATACCGTTTAAAACCCATACCTGTCATTTTGATTTAGTTCCATTGAAACAAAATTCATCAAATTGACAGCGTTTATATTCATTCTGGACATGTATGGGTGGAACGACTTAAATGAGTTAATGTATTCAATAATGTGTTGATATTGATTGTCTTTTTTTTTTAGTCTTTTTTTTCCCCCGACGAGAACAAGAAAAAGGAAGAAAACATGAAGTGGAAACATAAAGAACATATCAAAGAAATCAAAAGTACTGTATTATACACAAAAGAACTGTCCCACAAAGTCCAATGGGTAGGTGTAGATAAATAAACCAGTTAAATAACCTTATAGTCTCTCTGTCTGCCCCCCCCCCCCTCTCTCTCTCCCTCTCTCTCTCTTAGCGACAGTAAGGTATAGAGTGGTTCTATGCATGGATGTAAAATTCGGAAAATGATTTGCAAGTAACTCCGTGGGGGGGGGGGGGGGGGGGCGTGAGTGGTATGAGACGAGGGGTGAGGGGAATGAGGAGGGGAATGAGGGACTACGTTTGTGTGTGTGATGTATTTGCGCGTATGCGCGTGCGCATGTATTAGGTGTTTATAGGTGTGGTTTTCTCTGTACAAATGGGAGGATGCGTAGACATTTGGTTATGTTTGTGTGTGCATGTGTCGATTTATGAATTGAGTGCTATGTACATATTTTATGACGCTTATATGAAGTCTTTTATTACTACTTTTAACTTTTAACTATTTGTCATTGTAAACGCCTTGGGCTCCTGGTTTTATCGGGAGGTAAGTGCGTCATAAATTATGCGAGGCGTGAGTGGTATGGGGGGGGTGAGACGAGGGGTGAGGGGAATGAGGGACTACGTTTGTGTGTGTTTTGTATTTGCGCGTATGCGCGTGCGCATGTATTATGTGTTTATAGGTGTGGTTTTCTCTGTACTACTTTTGACTTTTAACTATTTGTCATTGTAAACGCCTTGGGCTCCTGGTTTTATCGGGAGGTAAGTGCGTCATAAATTTTCATTATTATTATTAAAATTAGTGTTAAACTTCTAAAATTCCACAACCTTTGAAGTAGAACCAAGTTCTAGGTCAATACTATTCAATCAATTTGGCAATACATTGAGTGATTCCAGGCGGCAGAAACCACAATGAGAACAATTCAAGATATTTTTTGAATTACTTTTTTCCCTATGACTTTTCCCTATCAATGTTTGTGATTTTTTTTTCCGTTAATCGTTTCCCCTGTGACTTTCTGTTCTACAATCACTTTTTTTAATTGCTGTAGTTATGCCTCTTGCTGCAGGATCCGCTGTGGAGTGACCTACTAGACTTCACTGGAGTCCAGAATGGACTCATTGCCTGCACTGTTCAGCGGGTATGTGTGTGTGTGTTTTCTGCCTGTGTTTGTCTTGTCTCTCGATAGCTTAGTATTGGCCACACCTCTCTGACTCTGTTTGTCTCTCTGTCTCAGTCCAAGAGGGGTGGGGGTGTCTATTTTTAAGCCATCAGGAGGAAGCCAACCATGGGGACACTGCACTGCTGCCGAGTCATTTCTGAGGAGTTCAGTGGAGCCTGTTCTGAGTTAATATATGCAGGGCACCGTCACCTACTAAGAATCCTGTTGACAATGATGTTATGGTCATTATTGACCAAAATAATTGACCAGTGTTAGTGAGATTTCTCCTGAGGGCAATATCACGACATTCGACCGACAGCTCCCCAGAACACACTGATCTGCATGACTTTGACCTGAACCTACCAAGGACATACACTGGATTGGAAAGCAGTGCATTCAAACTTCAAAGGCAACAGAATATAAAACTTTTGCTTTTTTGATGATTGATAAAAGTGAGGCAGGTGATGGTGATGATGATGATGATATGAGTTCTGTATTGGTCTGAGAGTATGTGACTTTCATAATGATATGCCGACGTTAACCAGGCCTGAAAACTACAGACACCTCTTCTTCTCCTTAGGCAGCCAACTTCATCACGTTGAAGATTCTGCTGCAATTTAGGAGGTAGTACGAAAAAGAAAGAAAATAGCGGCAAAGAGAGTAGGGAGTGAAGTAAGAAACTATGGGGAGAAGATAGAGCCCAAGATGGACATGAATCATGTAAATATTTGTGAACACACCATTGACTATGTAGAAGGATATTTATAAGATTTGAAATTGAAGGAAGTCAGTTAGATATATATTTGAGGCTTTGATTCAAATGATAGAGCATAATAACATTTTTTTTAATGGGGGAGCGAGACGTGGGTGGGGGGGAAGATGGTGATGGAGGGAAAGACGAAAACTTAGTCATGCACAACTGTTAAATGCCCCCAGTCTAGCTGGAGACACTTGGGCCCCACATGATGCATGCAGAGTGTGTCATGCACGACCGTTATTGCGCGTTAAGACCCCCCGGATCAGCCGGAGAAACTCGGGGCCCCACATGATGCATTCAAATGTGTATAGGGACATGTATGATTGTAAAGCTGTCCATGTTGCATGCAACAAAGGTAAAAGGAAGGGGGGGGGGGGGGGGGGGGGGAGCATCTGTTTTTAGCTTTGGGTGGGGAGGGGATGGTTGTTTAGTAGAGATGCAATGAGCCCATAACCACTCACTCTGGGCAGGAGTCGGTCCAGCACATAACAGCATTTGCGCTCATAATTTTCAGGAAACTGTCGGCGTGATCGAAGAAGAAGAAGAAGAAGAAGACAATGTACCTTTCATGGTGCTGGGTCATTATGTCCTCTGTGTCTGTGTGTGTGTGTGAATGTTTGTAGTTTTTGTTCTTTGTAAAATACCATTAATAGTTGTTTTTCTGGATATGTGCGGTATATACGTGCTGATTATTAATATAAATTTGATTATGCTTTCTTTCACAATGTTTTGAAATTCATTAAAATTGTTCAGCTTCTGTCATATGGGGCCCAGCCCCTATTCTCCTCTTGGTCCTAGGTGGCTTTATGTATTTCATTTTGCAGAATTGCCAACTAAGGACTACCAATTCAGTCCTCCAAAGAGAGCTGGAGGCGTCTCAACGTAGGTATTAAAGGATAATGGTCCTTACACTTCCACATTTTCACACATGCACGCACGAGCAGACACCCCCACACCCCCACAGACATTCACAGGTATGAAATGCGGAAAGAAGCAACAAGCATCTCAGAAAAAGTCACCACACTCAGTGATGAAAGCGCGGACGTCAACACCCTATGGGAAACACTCAGAGATCAACTATCAGAGGCCACTGAGAAACATGTGCCATCTGTCCTTCAGAAAAAGTCACCACACTCAGTGATGAAGGCGCGGACGTCAACACCCTATGGGAAACACTCAGATCAACTATCAGAGGCCACTGAGAAACATGTGCCATCTGTCCTTCAGAAAGTCACCACACTCAGTGATGAAGGCGCAGACGTCAACACCCTATGGGAAACACTCAGATCAACTATCAGAGGCCACTGAGAAACATGTGCCATCTGTCCTTCAGAAAAAGTCACAGCATTTGCGCTCATAATTTTCAGGAAACTGTCGGCGTGATCGAAGAAGAAGAAGAAGAAGAAGAAGAAAATGTACCTTTCATGGTGCTGGGTCATTATGTCCTCTGTGTGTGTGTGTGTGTGTGTGTGTGTGTGTGTGTGTGTGTGTGTGAATGTTTGTAGTTTTTGTTCTTTGTAAAATACTATTAATAGTTGTTTTTCTGGATATGTGCTCCATATAAGTGCTGATTATTATCATGCTTTCTTTCACGTTTTGAAATTCATTAAAATTGTTCAGCTTCTGGGATGGGGGAGGGAGGGGGGGGCTTTACCCTCTTGATCCTGTCATATGGGGCCCAGCCCCTATTCTCCTCTTGGTCCTAGGTGGCTCTCGCCCCCTTACCTCATTTGCTTTTTTTTTACAGTTGTCAGGTTTGAATTTTAACTTGAGATTATGTATTTCATTTTGCAGAATTGCCAACTGAGGACTAAAAATGCAGTCCTCCAAAGAGAGCTGGAGGTGTCTCAAAGTAGGTATTAAAGGATAATGGTTCTTACACTTCCACATTTTCACACATGCACGCACGAGCAGACACCCCCACACACACACCCACACACAGACACAGACACACACATTCACAGGTATGAAATGCGGAAAGAAGCAAGAAGCATCTCAGAAAGTCACCACACTCAGTGATGAAAGCGCGGATGTCAACACCCTATGGGAAATGCTCAGAGACCAACTATCAGAGGCCACTGAGAAACATGTGCCATCTGTCCTTCAGAAAAAGTCACCACACTCAGTGATCAAGGCGCAGACGTCAACACCCTATGGGAAACACTCGGAGATCAACTATCAGAGGCCACTGAGAAACATGTGCCATCTGTCCTTCAGAAAAAGTCACCACACTCAGTGATGAAAGCGCAGACGTCAACACCCTATGGGAAACACTCAGAGATCAACTATCAGAGGCCACTGAGAAACATGTGCCATCTGTCCTTCAGAAAGTCACCACGCTCAGTGATGAAAGCGCAGACGTCAACACCCTATGGGAAACACTCAGAGATCAACTATCAGAGGCCACTGAGAAACATGTGCCATCTGTCCTTCAGAAAGTCACCACACTCAGTGATCAAGGCGCAGACGTCAACACCCTATGGGAAACACTCAGAGATCAACTATCAGAGGCCACTGAGAAACATGTGCCATCTGTCCTTCAGAAAGTCAACACGCTCAGTGATGAAGGCGCGGACGTCAACACCCTATGGGAAACACTCAGAGATCAACTATCAGAGGCCACTGAGAAACATGTGCCATCTGTCCTTCAGAAAAAGTCACCACACTCAGTGATGAAGGCGCGGACGTCAACACCCTATGGGAAACACTCAGAGATCAACTATCAGAGGCCACTGAGAAACATGTGCCATCTGTCCTTCGATCAGGCAGATTCAGATTGCCCTGGCTGGACAGTCATCTGCACCGACTAATCAGAAACAAAAGGAGGCTATAAAATCAGGCCCGCAGAACAAAGAACTGGGCAAACTTCAAAACCATCCAAACACAATGCAAAAGATCATTTCGAAAGGCAGAAGCAGACTTCCTAAATAACACCATCAACGGAGGACTTGAGCAAAACAACACAAAACCCTTTTGGCAGTGCATCAAGTCCAAGAAAAATGACAACATTGAAATCGCACCTCTAAAATTCAACGCCAAGAAGTGCTACATTAAGAGTGTGCGGCATAGATCACCATATTTATACCAGCTGATCTTATATCAGATTTTGCCAACGCGCAACTTCTCTGATGCGTTACTCTCAACCCGTAACGAAAATGAATTTTTGGATGTTGTGCTGTTTATTTCCATGCTTGTGGCAGCCAATACTATGTAATTGAAATGTTGGAGTGCCTTGTATAAGCTCTAAGCTTGTTGTGCTCTACTTATTTAAATTATGTGCTGCTGTATGTGCTTTATTTGAATAAATCTTGTTTAAACCAATCTGTGGACTCGGACCACTCGGGCTTGACTCAATGATCTACCATGACTTCGCTTCGCGCATGCGTGGAGCGCCGAAGGCTTTAACTCTGCAGTCGGTTTTGCGCGCTTTCTAGCCAGCAGCCAACATGAATTTTTTCGAATGCGGCGACCCTTAGGCTACAAAACTGGATGCAAGATTCATTTCTACAGGTCACCGGCCCTTGGAAAGGCCAAAGTCATATAACAATCATATAAAAATATCGGTCACGTTTTTAAACCATTTTGCATTAAGATTGATAAGATCATATAAAAATATCAGTCACGTTTTTTAACCATTTTGCATTAAGATTGATAAGATCATATAAAAAATATTGGTCACGTTTTTTAACCATTTTGCATTAAGATCGATAAGATCATATAAAAATATCGGTCACGTTTTTTAACCATTTTGCTTTAAGATTCATAAGTAGGTCAACATAATAATACTGATAATGGTAGTTGTCAGAAAACACAATCAGCAACGATGTCAATAGCAATGGACATAATATTTTTAGAAGATGGATACAGTGCTTACCCTTCTGCTTCTCCAATTGCTGGAGTACCTTCTCATGGTCCCCTCCATCTTCTGAATCTCCGCTGGGGGGAAAAAAACAAAAAAATGACAATCAATATCAACACATTATTGAATACATTAAGTATTGTAAAGCTCACACCTTCACCTAGACCACGATCTCAAAGAACGCTGTTTGGTTGCAGACGACACACTAACAAGCGTTTGTTATTAGGGCAAAGTTTTAGTTTCTAAATATTTCAATTTTTATGATATATTTTAACGCTGTAAAAATGAGGGCGGGGGGGTGGGGCTTTTCAGAGTTTTTTGTCTCTAACAATTCCCATGCCTGTGCCTGGCAACCATATTTAGCGTGGTTTCATCGCCGCCAAACTTTCACAGTATCGAGATGGATGATCCCTGGTGAAAATAGGATGCATTACATTTTGCAACAAGCTCCGTAATTAGCTTGGCGCCTCTTTTTGGTTGCTAAGGGAAGGTTATAAAAAGAAGCAGAAATCCAGCACGATTGATTCTATCCTAATTGCTCAAACCTAGCAGACCTCTCAAGCCGTTAACACTCTGGCACAAATCCTTTAGTATAAATAAAGAATCGATAAGAAGTAGATTGTAATGATTAAGTAAGCTTAGTAGGGTTACAGACTTGATTGTACTGTAAGCTAAACTGCTGTGTCTGTAATTTCTTAGCGACAGTTAGGTAAAGAGTGGCTCTATGCATGGATGCAAAATTCGGAAAAATTATTTGTCATTAAACTGAGTGGAAACTTCTAAAATTCCTTTTGTCTTTTGAGCGAGTTTGGCTTTATTTTATATTCTTGCTAACTTGTAAGCCCTCTTCCCTTGATCGGAGGTTTCTGAAGCTTTTGTAGACTATGCACTAACACCTAATAACTACAATCCTGACAACGTAAATGCTTGTTAGTGTGTCGTCTCCAACCAAACAGAGTTCTTTGAGATTGTGGTCTAGGCGAAGGTGTGAGCTTTACAATACCATACCGTTTAAAATCCATACCTGTCATTTTGATTTAGTTCCATTGAAACAAAATTCATCAAATTGACAGCGTTTATATTCATTCTGGACATGTATGGGTGGAACGACTTAAATGAGTTAATGTATTCAATAATGTGTTGATATTGATTGTCTTTTTTTTTCTTTTTTTCCCCCCAGACGAGAACAAGAAAAAGGAAGAAAACATGAAGTGGAAATATAAAGAACATATCAAAGAAATCAAAAGTACTGTATTATACACAAAAGAACTGTCCCACAAAGTCCAATGGGTAGGTGTAGATAAATAAACCAGTTAAATAACCTTATAGTCTCTCTGTCTGCCCCCCCCCCCTCTCTCTCTCTCTCTCTTAGCGACAGTAAGGTATAGAGTGGTTCTATGCATGGATGTAAAATTCGGAAAATGATTTGCAACTAACTCCGTGTGGGGGGGGGGGGGGCGTGAGTGGTATGAGGGGAATGAGGTACTACGTTTGTGTGTGTGATGTATTTGCGCGTATGTGCGTGCGTGCGCATGTATTAGGTGTTTATAGGTGTGGTTTTCTCTGTACAAATGGGAGGATGCGTAGACATTTGGTTATGTTTGTGTGTGCGTGTATCGATTTACGAATTAAGTGCTATGTACATATTTTATGACGCTTATATGAAGTCTTTTATTACTACTTTTAACTTTTAACTATTTGTCATTGTAAACGCCTTGGGCTCCTGGTTTTATCGGGAGGTAAGTGCGTCATAAATTATGCGAGGCGTGAGTGGTATGGGGGGGGTGAGACGAGGGGTGAGGGGAATGAGGGACTACGTTTGTGTGTGTGATGTATTTGCGCGTATGCGCGTGCGCATGTATTATGTGTTTATAGGTGTGGTTTTCTCTGTACTACTTTTGACTTTTAACTATTTGTCATTGTAAACGCCTTGGGCTCCTGGTTTTATCGGGAGGTAAGTGCGTCATAAATTTTCATTATTATTATTAAAATTAGTGTTAAACTTCTAAAATTCCACAACCTTTGAAGTAGAACCAAGTTCTAGGTCAATACTATTCAATCAATTTGGCAATACATTGGGTGATTCCAGGCGGCAGAAACCACAATGAGAACAATTCAAGATATTTTTTGAATGACTTTTTTCCCCGACTTTTCCCTATCAATGTTTGTGATTTTTTTTCACGTTAATTGTTTCCCCTGTGACTTTCTGTCCTACAATCGCTTTTTTTAATTGCTGTAGTCATGCCTCTTGCTGCAGGATCCACTATGGAGCGAAATTCTGGACTTCACTAGAGTCCAGAATGGACTAATTTCCCGCACCGTCCAGCAGGTATGTGTGTGTGTTTTCTGCCTGTGTCTATCTTGTCTCTCGATAGCTTAGTATTGGCCACACCTCTCTGACTGTTTGTCTCTCTGTCTTTGTCCAAGAGGGGTGGGGGTGTCTATTTTTAAGCCATCAGGAGGAAGCCAACCGTGGGGAAACTGCACTGCTGCTGAGTCATTTCTGAGGAGTTCAGTGGAGCCTGTTCTGAATTAATATATGCAGGGCACCGTCAAATAGGTGGTTGCAGTTTGATAGGAACAGTAAAGGCTGGGGTTTTTTTTTAATACGGTTAAGGCCAGTACATTTCATGTTTATATTAATAATCAGTTTCCTTTCATAATGTATCGCTTGTGCAAGATCAAAATAGCTCATGACTTTCTAACTTGGAGAACTAATATTCTTTGTGGATGGGTGGGATTAGCTTGATACAGTGAAGTGGTTAGTGTTATCTAGATCTGCATGCATGGCGTCTCGCTTCTTTGTTGCGTGTTTGATTATCAGCTGATTTTATCTGAAAGAAGTAAAATATTGGTATATAATCGTTATTACGAGTTTGCAATGGAATATTGCTTTTGTCCAGTCTGAAGACTTTGATGCTTATCCTACAAGGATAGACAAGTCTCTTGAAATAGGATAAAAGCAATATCCCATTGCAAACTCATAATATCTGATAATATAAAAAGTTGACATTTGGGATAAACTTTGGGGAGTGTGCTTTATACAAAGGCTCGCCTTATAGCCCGAAAACTATGGTAAATAGTGTTTTTTCTATTCAATAGCATGATGACATTGGTTGTAATTTTTTTTTATCGTTTATTTCCCCAGAATGTTTTGGCACTATTGTGACAAAAGCCACAAAGAATTTGGAAGACCCCATGACGATGCCAGGTAGGTTGTTGCTGTTGTTATACTCTGGTTTAAAGACTCCAGGGATCATCACAACAGCTGAAGCACTTGAACACTATGGTACATTACGAATGCACCAGCTGGGGATGAGAACATTGCATGTGTGACCGTTTTTGATTACCCCCGCGTGAGAACAGGCGTGAGTGGTATGGGGGGGGGTGAGACGAGGGGTGAGGGGAATGAGGGACTACGTTTGTGTGTGTGATGTATTTGCGCGTATGTGCGTGCGCATGTATTAGGTGTTTATAGGTGTGGTTTTCTCTGTACAAATGGGAGGATGCGTAGACATTTGGTTATGTTTGTGTGTGCGTGTGCATGTATTGATTTATGAATTAAGTGCTATGTAAATATTTTATGACGCTTATATGAAGTCTTTTATTACTACTTTTAACTTTTAACTATTTGTCATTGTAAACGCATTGGGCTCCTGGTTTTATCGGGAGGTAAGTGGGTCATAAATTTTCATTATTATTATTAAAATTAGTGTGAAACTTCTAAAATTCCTTTTGCCTTTCAGCGAGTTTGGCATTATTTTATATTCTTGCTAACTTGTAATCCCCCTTCCCTTGATTGGAGGTTTCCAAAGCTTTTGTAGACTATGCACTAACACCTAATAACTACAATCCTGACAACGTAACCGCTTGTTAGTGTGTCGTCTGCAACCAAACAGTTCTTTGAGATTGTGGTCTAGGCGAAGGTGCGAGCTTTCCAATACTTAATGTATTCAATAATGTGTTGATATTGATTGTCTTTGTTTTTAATTGTTTTTTCCCCCAGACGAGAACAAGAAAAACGAAGAAAGCATGAAGCGGAAATATAGACAACATATTGAAGAAATAAAGAGTAAGTACTGTACACTAAAGAACTGTCCCACAAAGTCCAATGGGTAGGTGTAGCTAAATAAACCAGTTAAATAACCTTATACTCTCTCTGTCTGCCCACCCCCCTCTCTCTCTGGTATGCTACACCCATACTAATGTACCATACCATTTTAAACCCATACTATTTATTTTGTTATTACTGGTTCGTACCGCCAGCTCTTTTGTTAGACCCAACTCCTGTCTGTCATTACATTAATCAGTTCTCAATTAGTGCTAAATTTCCATTTCCGGTTGCAGTGCTGTTTTAGGTTGTTAAGTCTATCGCAAAACATTGAGTAAAAGTGCATATACCCTATACTTTTCAGGAATTGAGTATACTATCCTTTGAGAACACTCTCACATGCATTCAAACATACTGCGAAAAACATATGGATAGAAAAAAAACTCTTAGAATAACCCTATTACATATATTTCCGTGATGGGGCAGTTTATAGGATACCGGAAGTTGACTGAAATATCCGTGACAGGGCAGTGAAGACGTTAACTCTTTTGCATTCGCATTTGTTACAGACAAAACTACTTCTAGTGTTCAGATTTTGTCACACATTTTTGGGAAAATCTGACTTTTGAAGCACATGGAGCGCCATACAGTTACTATCACATTGCTAGTGAGAAGCTTCTTCATAGTGTGTGCATAACAAGCCAAAACTTAGTGTGTGATGAAAATGCCATCAGAGGGGGGTCTCAGAGTGGGGGCAAGTTAAGGGCGGTTTTGCAAGAGGGTTATGTTTCATGAAACTATAAGAAAATATGATACACTGATCTTCAAGAGAAACGTAACATAATTATCATTTGTGTACAGTAGCCCATAGGCTCAATGTAAACGCACATGAGCAAAAGATGTAAGAATACACTGTTGCCAAGAAACCATCTAACATTATCATTATCATGCATCAAGGTATAATTCCATGCAACTAACTGCAGTGTTCAAACCATAGACTAGAGTAGCAAAGGGGGTTGCGTACCTTCAAAATCACTCAAACAATGATGCAAGCAGGTCTAGGCCCCCCCCCCGGACATTTGCCCTCGGACACCTCCCCCCCCCCCCCCCCCCATTTCCCCCTTGGACATTTGCCCTCGGACACCCCCCCCCCCCCCCCCATTTCCCCCCTGGACACATTTGCCCCCCAGACCTGTCCATTTGCCCCCGGTCAATTGTCCTCCGGACACTTACCCCCCATTCTTGGCGGATATTCCCCCCCTGAACCCCACCCCCCGTGTGTGTGTGTGTGTGTTCTATGTCTATGTCTCTTTCTACCTGTCCGTCTCTCTCTCAGTCTGTCTGTCTCATGCACACACACATACACAGCCACACACATATGTATGCAAGTGCGCTCAGACACACATGCACACAAACACACTTGGGCAATAAGAGAGAGTGAGTAAGAGAGACAGACAGAAAGAGACAGACTTTTTTTACATAATTATACTTTATATAGGAAAACTCTGGCCATATATGGGTGGAGCGACTTAAATGAGTTAATGTATTCAATAATATGTTGACATTGATTGTCATTTTATATTGGTTTTTTCTTCCCCAGAGGGTAACGCTAAAAAGGAAGCGGAGATCCTGTCTTTGAAAGAAGAAAGCAAACAGATGAAGGGTAAGCACTGTATTAATTCAAAGGAACTGTCCACAGACCTGTTTACCCTTCCGGTTTTGCCAGAATTATTCCGGAAATTTGCTAAAATTCTGGGTAAAATAGTAAATTCCGGGTGAACGCTGAAAATTCCGGGATTTCGAAAAAACATCTATTTGTTTCCGTTCGTATGAAAAGACGCAACGGTTTACCGAAACGTGTATCATGGGTGCATGTGGCTATGCCGGAAGCCGGAATTCTGGCTATTTCGAACCTGTGCCGGCAGTCTGGTTGCCGGAAGAAAATATTTCGATGGTAGAGATTTTGCCAACGCGCAACTTCTCTGATGCGTTACTCTCAACCCGTAACGAAAATGAATCTGTGGATGTTGTGCTGTTTATTTCCATGCTTGTGGCAGCCAATACTATGTAATTGAAATGTTGGAGTGCCTTGTATAAGCTCTAAGCTTGTTGTGCTCTACTTATTTAAATTATGTGCTGCTGTATGTGCTTTATTTGAATAAATCTTGTTTAAACCAATCTGTGGACTCGGACCACTCGGGCTTGACTCAATTATCTACCCTGACTTCGCTTCGCACATGCGTGGAGCGCCGAAGGCTTTAACTCTGCAGTCGGTTTTGCGCGCTTTCTAGCCAGCAGCCAACATAAATTTTTTCGAATGCGGCGACCCTGAGGCTACAAAACTGGATGCAAGATTCATTTCTACAGGTCTCCGGCCCTTGGAAAGGCCAAAGTCATATAAAAATATCGGTCATGTTTTTAAACCATTTTGCATTAAGATTGATAAGATCATATAAAAATATCGGTCACGTTTTTTAACCATTTTGCATTAAGATTGATAAGATCATATAAAAATATCGGTCACGTTTTTTAACCATTTTGCTTTAAGATTCATAAGTAGGTCAACATAATAATACTGATAATGGTAGTTGCCAGAAAACACAATATATCAGCAACAACGTCAATATCAATGGACATAATATTAATTAACCCTGCTCAATGTTATCTTGCCTTTTTCGGATGGCATAAAATAGGTACATAGGAAATTTCCTTAACGTCGTAACCGAACCAGTTGTCAAAATATTAGTATAATTCCATGTAAGTATTTGGAATTCTACGACAGAAGAACGATATCAGCAAAAAGGAGAAACAATTCAACCAAACCAGGAGAGAGAGAGAGAGAGAGAGAGAGACAGAGAGACAGAGAGAGAGACTGAGACAAAGAGTCAGAGAGAGAGAGAAAGAGAGACAGAGAGACAGACAGAGAGAGAGAGAGAGAGAGAGTGAGAATGTGTGTATGTTTGATGTGTGTGTGTTCAGACATTTTTGAGTTATTGAAGATTGAAAGTTTTGCTGATTTTGCATTTTTTTCAGCCGTATTTCACCAAATAATTTGGCAATCCCTCTTAAAGTGCCCCGCAACTTTTGTGAAAATGTTAGCCAAATCGGACAAAAAAGTGGAGGAAGAAGAAGAAGAAGAAGAAGACTCGTACAAAGGGGAGAATCTTAATAATGAACTTACATTCTCCTCCCGCCGCCTCTTACGGGGGTTGGTTGAACTGCTCCCTGTGACTAACATAATACGGTAGTCATCATAATACGGTAGTCAAGAACTCCACCCATTCATAATGCGCATACGTACACATGCATGGACACTCACTAATGCACACGCAGACGTACACGCACGCACGTACACACTCATATGCGTACACGGTCACCCACTCTCACATGTATAAACACATTGTTACCCCCGATCACAATGGAACCTCCCCTTATTTGATCTCCCATTATAAGACTCCCTCCCATATAAGACCTACTTCTTTGAGACATTGCCCTTCTTTGTAAGCATTCAAACTAGTTCCCTTATCAGACCCCTCCCTTATAAGACCTCATTGTGGATAATGTTCTTCCCTTTAAGACCTCATTGTGGATAATGTTCTTCCCTTATAAGACCTCATTGTGGATAATGTTCTTCCCTTTAAGACCTCATTGTGGATAATGTTCTTCCCTTATAAGACCTCATTGTGGATAATGTTCTTCCCTTATAAGACCCCTCCCTTATAGGACCTCATTGTGGATAATCTTCCCTTTAAGACCTCATTGTGGATAATGTTCTTCCCTTATAAGACCTCATTGTGGATAATGTTCTTCCCTTATAAGACCTCATTGTGGATAATGTTCTTCCCTTATAAGACCTCATTGTGGATAATGTTCTTCCCTTATAAGACCCCTCCCTTATAAGACCTCATTGTGGATAATGTTCTTCCCTTATAAGACCTCATTGTGGATAATGTTCTTCCCTTATAAGACCTCATTGTGGATAATGTTCTTCCCTTATAAGACCTCATTGTGGATAATGTTCTTCCCTTATAAGACCCCTCCCTATTAAGACCTCATTGTGGATAATGTTCTTCCCTTATAAGACATTGTGGATAATGTTCTTCCCTTTAAGACCTCATTGTGGATAATGTTCTTCCCTTATAAGACCTCATTGTGGATAATGTTCTTCCCTTATAAGACCCCTCCCTTATAAGACCTCATTGTGGATAATGTTCTTCCCTTATAAGACCTCATTGTGGATAATAATGTCTTCCCTTATAAGACCTCATTGTGGATAATGTTCTTCCCTTATAAGACCTCATTGTGGATAATGTTCTTCCCTTATAAGACCTCAAATTAAATCTTGTTAATTCTGATCGCTTATCAGCCTTTTGGCTGGGACAGTGATTCAGGAACATAAATTTTTGTTTATACCCTGGTTGGTTTGTTCAGCCCGTCGTACATGGCGAAAGCCGATACGCGACGTTAAACTGAACTTCCATCCAAGACCTCATTTTGGATAATGTTTGAAGGTCTTATAAGGGAGGTTCCACTGCATTGGATTGACATTAGATGAAGCACAGAGAGAGAGAAGGAGAGAGAGAGGGAGAGAGAGAGAGAGACAGAGAGGGGAGGGGAGAGAGAGAGAGAAAGAGGGAGGGAGAGAGAGAGACAGAGAGAGAGAGGGAGAGAGAGAGAGAGAGAGAGAGAGAGAGAGAGAGAGAGGGGGGGAGAGAGAGAGGGGGGGGAGAGAGAGAGAGGGGGAGAGAGAGGGAGAGAGAGAGAGGGGGGGGAGAGAGAGAGGGGGGAAAGAGAGAGAGGGAGGGAGAGAGAGAGGGAGAGAGAGATGGAGAGAGAGAGAGAGAGAGAGAGAGGAGAGGGGGGGAGAGAGGGAGAGAGAGAGAGACAGACAGACAGAGAGAGACAGAGAGACAGAGACAGAGAGAATCCAAATGAATTATATCATATAAGCATGGGTGCAACTACACAAAATGAAAAACACACTGAAAGGACAGGGTCATTTGAGGGGAAATGTCCCAGTGCAGCTGAAGCAATAATTGATTTACGAAGGTATTTTACTTGTTTTTTCCCCCACAATTTATACAAACTAGCGCAACGCAGACCTGTTTACCCCCTACACCAGTTTTGAGTAGTCTGGATAGCTGAAATGAGTAGTTTTGGTGCGAAAATGTGTAGTTTTATTCATTAAACCATCAAACAATGTTCACTGAAAATGAGTAATTAGAGCATTATTTTCAGTTTTTGAAGAGTAGTAGAGGTCCAAATTGAGTACAATGCTACTCGAAAAAAGTAGAGTAAACAGGTCTGGCAACGCCGAGTACCGGCAACGCCTAGTACTGGTAACGCCAAATACCGGAAACGCTGAGTACTGGTTTTGCCGGGTCTGGGAAATATTATATTATTACTTTTGTCTCTCTCCCTCCGTCCATCTTCTTCTTTCATCCTGTTTATGTATCGTTTGTTAGAGTGTATGGCTGGCGTGATTTGTGAGTTTTCTCGAATAATTCAAAATTGTTGCGATGCAAATGAGTTAAGCCAGGCTAAGACAACAACAAACAGCATCTTACCTCCATCTTCAACGTTCTCCCCCACAGCCTCATCCTCGAAGTCAAAGGTCTCTTCATCAGACACATCTGCATTCACATTTATACAGTTTATAAATATTTAGCCGTAAACTCTGCTGTAATTCTTCATAATTACGCAACTACAACAAAAACTACTATTTCTACTGTTACTACTACAGTGGAACCTCCCTTGTAAGACCTCCCATTATAAGACTCCCTCCCAATTAAGACCTACTTCTCTGAAACATTGCCCTTTGTAAGTATTAAGATTACCTCCCTTATAAGACCCCTCCCTTATAAGACCTCATTTTGGATGATTTTTTAAGGTCTTATAAGGGAGGTTCCACTGTACTGCTACTTTTTTTTTCTTTCTGGTATTAAACATTTTATTCCTTCTTCATACATTTACAAATAACATTCATGTATATGTATGATTCAATATTCATGTATAATAAACAGTGGTTACCTGTAAATAAAGATGAATAAAACAGAGTAAAAAAGTTTGTCTTGCCTTTTTTCTTGAATAGTATGTATAAAGAATGGTTGTTGTTGTTGTTGTTTTTATACATTCACAAACAATTTTACATCTACATATATCCAGACACACATCCACACAAGCCTAAACATTAAAGTGGAGAAAAAAGAGAAGAAAGATAGGGAAAATAAAAGAGAAAGAGAGAAAATTGTAGAGAAGGAAAGAAGAGAGCAGGAGAGGAAGAAAAGCATTATATGGAATACACTGCGCATTGATAGTTAATAAAATTGTTGTACACTACACATTAGTATTTAGCAAAGTTGTTGTACAGGTGCTGTTAACAAAATGAAAACAACAACATAAAGCAGGACGACCTTTATGAACCTTATCAAAAACAAACCAGATTGAACCCATCGTAAAGGTCTGTGTACACGTCAACACTACCCCCCGGGTCACACACCCTGGCAACACAGTGATAACCCACTCTTAATATAACTCCCAGTTCACTGTGCCACCATGGGGAAAACAGAAACATTCGGCAAAAGAATGTCAACGTGCACCGACCCCAAATTAAGGGAGATAATCAGCAATATTTTTAATTTCTTTGCACATACATATTCAACAGTGACATAAAAAATATATATAAAAATTGGTATGCATTTGGTAACATTTTCTGTACTATTTCTATTTCACAAGATTTTTATTAAAAAAAAAAACAATCTTCTTGAAATGTATGGTATTTACACTGTACTACTACTGACATCATCATCATCTTCGTCATCACTTTTATCACCACTATCATCATCATCATCATCACTATCATCACCAACACCATCACTATCATCAACATCATTGTCATTCTCATCATCATCAAAATCATCATCGTCAATATCATCATCATGACTGTCATAATCACTATCATCACCACCATTATCATTATCATCACCAAAAATGTTGTAACTATCATCATCACCATTGCCATCATCGTCATCACCATCATCATCATTCTCATCACCACCATTATCATTATCTTCACCACTATCATCATTATCATCACCACCATCATCATCATCATTCTTATCACCACCATTGTCATCATCACCATCATCATCATCACCACTATCATCATTATATCATCATCAATGTCATCATCATCACCATTGTAACAATCGCTGCCTCGAATACTTACTCTCCAATTGGCAATCAGCCATGACTTGAAGCTGCATTAACAAAAAATACAAATAGTTTTTAGCAGTAATTCAATAATAATAATAATAATAATAATACAATAATACAAAGACATGAACATAGGATGCATATGACTCAGTCAAAGTCTTGTTAAGGTGGCGCCTGCGTGTTTTGGGGGCAATTTATGATCATTTTTGTTTATCAGGAACTAATAAAGATATCTACATGAAATTTTGCACACTGATGCAAAAACATGACCCTGACCATATATGCCAAATTTGAAGACTGTGTGAAGGCACTATGAAAGTATGGAGTCCACCTAAAAAAAAAATCACAAAATCTTAGCCCCTTGACAGCATTTTTAGTCTCAAGCGAGATCCTATGAATTGTTTATTATTGTTTGATGAGACAAAGAATGCGAGTTAACAACTCAGACATGTTAATTGTATGACCATTGCACTACCTTGATGTCTTAGGAAAGTGGACAAATGATCAGCATCACCATGCAGTACTTGAATCCAGTGCTGTCGAGGGGCTAAGATTTTGTGTTATCATTTTTTTAGGTGGACTCCATACTTTCATAGTGCCTTCACACGGAGTCTTCAAATTTGGCATATATGGTCAGGGTCATGTTTTGCATCAGTGTGCAAAATTTCATGTAGATATCTTTATTAGTTCCCGATAAACAAAAATGAACATAAATTGACTGCAAAATATGCAGTGCACCACCTTAAGCAGACATTGTTTTTCCATTTCTATGGGTGGTCCCGGGAAATTAAAACAATCCTGCAAGCCTTAATACTTGACCAGTGTTAAGTATTTGTCTGCCTCAATGCCTTCGAAGTGACCTCCGACGACCTTGTACAGGAAAGTCAGCCTCTGTTTTCCTGCAGAGATGGAAGGCCCAGGTCACTCAGCATGAGCCTGGGTCGTGGGAGCTATAATCTCTCTGAATCTTGCTGCCCTTCGCTGGACGCCTTCCAACTTGTCTGCTTCGCTTTGGGTGTAGGGATCACACAATATAGAAAGCAAGGAAGGATCTACAAAGCGGGACACATGCTGTGTGCCAGAAGATTTCATGGCAGAAGTGGAGGTACATACACAGACAGAGACATAGACAGCCAGCAGCAAAAACATTACTACAGTGGAACCTCCCTTATAAGACCTCATTTTGGATGATTTTTGAAGGTCTTATAAGGGAGGGGTCCTATAATGGAGGTAATCAAAGAACAGCAATGTCTCAGAGAAGTAGGTCTTATGTGGGAGGGAGTCTTATAATGGGAGGTCTTATAATGGAGGTTCCACTGTACTAATATACCACATTCTCCCCCATGGGGATACCAGGGGGTCTTTTGTATATAGTTCCCCCACCTTCTAGAAGTTCTCTGCTTGTAACTTCCTCTCATCTGTCACTCTCTTTGACTCAGCCTTTTCCCTTTGCTTTGCTGTCATCTACTATCTTTCTGCCTTTCCGATCCATTCTCCTGCCCTTTTTTTTTTCTTCAAGAAACGCTTTCAATTTTAAAGACTTTTCCAAGACATCAGAGAGTGCAATAGTCCTTTTTTAATCCTCCCTAAGTTGCTAGCTTGCTCATGTTGTCTCATCAAACAATGATGAAAATGTTACCGGATCTTAATATTGACAACATGAGCAAGCTAGCAACTCAGAGAGAATTAAAATAGGACTATTGCACTCTTGGAAAAATGAAAAAAATGATCAGCATCACCATGCAGCACTTCCATCCAGCACACGAGTGGGGGTAAGCCTGCATGCGATTTGTTTTTCAGGTGGACTCAATGATTTCATAATACCTTCACACAGAGTATTCAAACTTGGTACAAATGGTCAGAGTCTGGTTCTGTATCACTGTGCAAAATGTCATGCAGATATCTTCAATAGTTCCTGAGAAACAAAATTAAACAAAAATCGCCCGAAAATTTTGTAGTGTGCCACCTTAACAACACAGACTTTGATGAAAGTGTGTGGTGCAGCATAGGTGGAATTAACCATGAACAAATATTAATTGGCTGCGTTTACAGAAGGCATAATGAAAATGAGGAAAATACGGACAAGCTTTTCGACTTGTTAAAGGGAAGGAAAGTAAATTCATTTAATAAAGTTTGCATCATGGGTGATTTCAACTTACCCAAAGTAAATTGGAATGATGGAGAGTGCAATCAAACTGACAATTATATTAAAGAAAAAATACATGATGCATTTTTAATACAAAAAGTAAAAAATACAAGGAGGAGGAAAGGTGATACACCTAGTTTATTGGATTGGATTTTAGTCAGTGACATAAACATGACCTCAGATGTTCAACATTTAGCCCCATTGGGTAAAAGTGATCATGACTTACTATACTTCCATTTATATATTCCTAAACAAGAACCAGTGAACGACCCTCACTATAAATATGATCTAAAGAATGGCAACTATACAAAAATAAGAGAAGATATGGAAAAAGTAAATTAGTCAAACATTAAATTTGAGAATGTTAATGAAACTTGGGAAAATATTAAAAGTTAAATCATAAATTCTATGGATATGCATATTCCCAAAATAAATATCAATGAAACAAAAATATACAAGCCTTTATGGTTAAATGGGAAAGCTTTTAAAGCAGTAAAGAAAAAATATAATGTCTATCAAAGATATTTAATGAGTGAGTCTGGAAACGTTTATTTGAAAAAGTAAAAATAAATGCAAAAGGGAATATTTAAAATATATCAAGAAAAGAGACAAAAGTTAAAAAAAACTTACTAAAAAGGCAAAGAAAGATTATGAGAGGAAATTAGCCAGTGAATGCAAATCTAAACCTAAATACTTTTGGAAGTATGTGCAAGAAAAACTAAAAACATCAACAGGGATAAGAACATTGAAAAATGAAAAGGGGGAAACAGTCACATCAGATGAAGACAAAGCAAACACATTAAACTTCTTTTTTTTCCCGAGCGTATTCACAAGAGAAGATATTTCTAATATTCCTAATGTAGATAGGGAATCAAAATCCCAAGGGAACACATTAACAGATATAGATATTGAGGTGGAGACAGTTACAAAGAAACTTAAAGAACTGGACACTTCTAAAGCTCAAGGACCTGACCAGTTACCAGTCAGAGTTCTGAAAGAGATAGCTAATGAGATAAGTGAACCATTAACTAAACTATTTAATTTGTCTTTGGAACAGGGAGAACTACCAGATGATTGGAAAAACGCAGAAGTTATAGCTATTTTTAAGAAAGGCACTAGAACAGATCCTGGAAATTATAGACCAGTAAGTTTGACATGTATAAGTATAACTTGTAAGATACTTGAATCAATTATAAGGGATAAAGTTGTTCTTTATTTTAAAGAAAACAAACTATATTCAGATTGCCAACACGGTTTTAGGCGCAGGTCATGTGTTACGCAATTACTTCAAGTCATGGAAAATTTTACAAAATTATTAGATATAGGAGAGACTATAGACAGTGTATCTTGATTTTAAAAAGGCGTTTGATTCCGTGCCACAAGAAAGACTATTACTTAAATTGTCAGCATATGGAATTGATGGTAGACTTTTACAATGGATTAGAAGATTTTTAACTAATAGAAAACAGAAAGTAAGAGTAAGTAAATCACACTCGGAACAAGCAGAAGAAATCAGTGGTATTCCCCAAGGCAGTATTTTAGGCCCAGTCCTATTCACCGTATTCATAAATGACTTGCCCGATTAAGTAAATAGTGAATGTAAGATCTTTGCTGATGACACAAAGCTATATAATACATCTGGTAATAAAGAAATACTACAGTCAGATTTACACTCTCTACAAGTATGGTCGGATAAATGGAACTTATATTTTAAGGTTAAAAAATGCAAGGTAATGTACATTGGAAGGAAAAACTCTAAACATGATTATTACATGAAGCCAAACTGCACAACAAGTAAAATTAATATATGTGAAAACAAGAAAGACTTGGGAATAACTTTTGATCCAGCTTTGAAATTTGATACACATATACAGAAGGTAACCAGTAAAGCTAACCAAGTAATGGGATTAATCAAAAGATCATTTGACCATCTTCATAAAGATATATTTGTTAAATTATACAAGGCTATGGTTCGACCTCACATAGAATATGGGAACTGCATGTATATGGCATCCTAACCTAAAAAGACAATCAATAATGATTGAAAAAGTTCAGAGAAGAGCCACAAAATTTGTTAAAGCATCTAAAAATATGTATTACGAGGAACGTTTAAACCACTAAATAATTTTGGCAAGTCAAATTCATTGAGAAGGGGCGTAATAAAGGCCGAGAGGCCTATACATGGCCCTACATCACCTACCTACCTAATCTATGCATGCATGTTTTCTTCAGAACTTCTGTGTGAGCGTTGCTTGAATTGAAAATGGCGAACGCTAATTCTTCCAGTTCTACGAAACCCCCCTGTGGCCAAAAAGGCACGAGTTGGGAGTGGGAGACACTTGAAAGAATAAGAAAACCTGTCCTTTGAGAAAGGAATGTACTCTTCCCTGCCCATTTTTCAATATATATAACAAAACTGCATGAAAACGATGTCTGAATATAATGTATTCACATCAACTTTTTCATGGTTTTTAGTGTTCTGAAATTTATACGTTTTTCAGGCTTGAAATATGGGGGAAATTATTTTTCAATAAGGGAAGTTTTGAAAAAAGAAAAATTGGGTTGACACCTGAATCTAGTCATAATAAGTTTCAAATGTTTGTCAATATTCATAGATAAGTAAGTCGGAACACAATGATTCACATTAATTTGCCTAAACAAGTCAAATCTATTACTATTATCAATTCGGCTTGACCATTCCTGCCACTGACAATCAATCATCCTAGCACGTAGCACATGCTTAAAACTGTTGATATCTTCTACCCCTTGATTAAGCCAAACATAACCAAATCCTAGTTCATAAAGTTTACATTTCACTTTAGACACCCAATTAATTGTACTTCTCATATCTAAAATGTACAACATATTATATGCCTTCTTTGGAAGTCTGAGAGAGAGAGAGAGAGAGAGAGAGAGAGAGAGAGAGAGAGAGAGAGAGAGAGAGAGAGAGACAGAGACAGAGACAGAGAGAGAGAGAGAGAGAGAGAGAGAGAGAGAGAGCGTATGTTTGTATGTTCAGCCATTTTTGAGTTATTGAAGATTGAAATCTTTGCCGACTTTTTCTTTTTTCAGCCATATTTCTCCGAATAATTTGGCAATCCCTCTAAAGTGCCCCGCAACTTTTCTGAAAATGTTAGTCAAATCGGACAAAAAGTGGAAGAAGAAGAAAAAGAAAAAATAAACTCTTACAAAGGGGAGAATCTTAATAATGAACTTACATGGTCCTCGCCCTCATCTCCACAGCTTTGTCTGTTTGGACTGGTGTCTGTGACCAACATAATACGGTAGTCATAATACGGTAGTCAAGAACTCCACCCATTCATAATGCGCATACGTACACATGCATGGACACTCACTAATGCACAAACAGATGTACACGCACGCACACACTCATATGCGTACACCCACTCACATGCATAGACATTGTTGCCCCGTTGAATATCACAAATACAGTGGAACCACACTTATTTGACCTCCCATTATAAGACTCCCTCCCACATAAGACCTACTTCTTTGAGACATTGCCCTTCTTTGTGAGCATTAACCTTTTGCCACTACTCAGTTGCCAGTAGCCGGTAGCGATTTTGTGACTTGCCGCCTAATCGGATGCCAGTAGCCGATGGCCAAGCGCCGGTCTGTTCCCGCATCGGTTACATTTAACCAGTGGAACTTTTTTTTAAATATCTCGGTTTCTCTATTGCAGTATGAATGAAGCAGCCTGTCTGAGTGACGAGAAGAGAGTTTCAGATGAGATAAACAGCTATTTTTCTTGTGTTAGAAATGACCTTCACCCTGTTATTTAAAGAATGAAATGAAGATTTTTCCAGCGAAAGTGGCAGAGTGTGGAATCTTACCATTTATTGCACACACTACAGTACACAGCGAGCCGTAGACGCATTCCGTTATACACATGTAGCAGAGTGCTTGTGCTCTCTCTCTCGCTCTCTCTCTCTCTCACACACACACACAGACACGTCTCTCTCTCTCTCTCTCTCTCTCTCTCTCTCTCTCTCACACACACACACGTGTGTCTCTCTCTCTCTCTCTCTCTCTCTCTCTCTCTCTCTCTCTCTCTCTCTCTCTCTCTCTCTCTCTCTCTCTCTCTCTCTCTCACACACACACACACACACACACACGCACACGCACACACGCACACGCACACACACACTCACACACACACACACACACGTACACACACACACACACACACACATGTACACACACACACATGTACACACACACACATGCACACACACACACACACACACACACACACACACACACACACACACACACACACACACACACACACACACACACACACACACACACACACACACACACACACACCCCCTGCTAGTAGGCCCTAGTGCAACAAAACTATTTTCCCGTGTCTTTTGGTTATGTTATTTCAAGTACAACTGTGGTGTGATAGTTCTCATATCTTTGAAAATGATACCAGAGTAAAGTTCAAGTTGTGCTCTTTCCATTGATGTATAGCAATATGCGCTTACTAATACAGTAAGTGTCGAAAATATTATTACAAAAATGCCAAAATCAGGTTGTCGTCAACGGTTGTAAAACTTGGCGAAGCAGCCGGCTGACCGTCACGGTACATCCGTTGCCCAGGAGGTGCCGTCGGGACAGAATTAAAACTACTTCCCTTATAAGACCCCTCCCTAGACCCCTCCCTTATAAGACCTCATTTTGGATAATGTTCTTCCCTTATAAGACCCCTCCCTTATAAGACCTTCAAACATTAATGTTTGAACTTGAAGGTCTTATAAGGGAGGTTTCACTGTATTGGATTGACGTCAGATGAAGCACAGAGAGAGAGAGAGAGAGAGAGAGAGAGAGAGAGAGAGAGAGAGAGAGAGAGAGAGAGAGAGAGAGAGAGAGAGAGAGAGAGAGAGAAAGAGAAAGAGAGAGAGAGAGAGAGAGAGAGAGAGAGAGATATTCCAAATGAATTAATAAGCATGGGTGCAACTACACAAAATGAAAAGGGGAAATGTCCCCCTGCAGCTGAAGCAAAAATTGATTATGAAGGTATTTTACTTGTTTTTTCCCCACAATTTATACAAATGCTTATTTTAAGTATTTAAAAAATACAGTAGACACACAAAGATCTTGTTTGACAAATTAAAACAAAAGCTACTCCCTTTTCTGGTAAAAAATAAAAAACAGGAAATCCTTGTATACCAGGAAAAGTTGCATCCAAGTATAAGTAGAGATAGGAGTGGATTACTTTCCCTTGCTGCCCTCTTCCAGATAGTCACTGTCCCCGGGCATCTACCTCCCAAATTTGAAGGCAATCCATCCAGAAATACCGGAGATACTGGCGCCGAGAGTCCAGTGGATGCGCGTTTCGCAAACCGCGCAAATGACACGGCCGCCTTGGTTGTAGTTGCAATCGCCCCATTAGGGCTCACAGCAAATTTGAAGCAATTTGGTCGAAAAACGTCGTTATAAGGCACGTTTTATGTTCCACACACATACACGGACAGACAGACAGACGGACAGTTGGCGCTTCATAATATGATGCTTATTTTAAGTATTTGAAAAATATAGTACTAATTAGACACACAGATCTTGTTTGACACATTAAAAAGAAAAAAATTACTTCCTTTTCTGGCAAAATTAAAAAACAGGAAATCTTTGTATACCAGGAAAAGTAGCACCCAAGTATAAGTAGAGATAGGAGTGGATTACTTTCCCTTGCTGCCCTCTGTTCCCCCCCCCCCCCCCCCCTTCCCCCACACCTCTTTTATCTGACCGGCATCAACACCCAGGCATGAGGCTGTGTCAGACTAGTTGACATAAGCCAGAATACCAAGGCTACATCAATAAGTTGCTATGTTTTGCGTAGTTATGCGGGGATTGTCCTAATTAAGCCATGACAAGCTCCTGGCATTATCAATCATCATCAGTCTAATAAAAATCCTCTGAAGTCAGAGTGTGGCTGCCCACGTGGCAGGGTAATCAAAACGGTCATACACATAATGTTCTCATCCTTAGCTGGTGAATTTGTGCCATAGTGCTCAAGTGCTTCAGCTGTTGGGATGATCCCTGGAATCCTTCGTTCCAGCAATAAATGTGCAGAATTTATAGATGTCAATATGATGCATTTGCATAAAGGGAAGTAAATATGTGTGCACACCATACCTTGGTCACATCCAAACTCGCTTCTTCGCTCCCTTAAACCACAATTGTGCCTCTGACTTTGCTTTTGTAGCTTGGTTTGTGGGGAAACCAATTGGTGTGGCGAGTATAAAGCCTATATATTAAAAAACTGATCTATCCCTTCTCTATGTCTAAGCCTGAAGTAAAAACCTGCAATCTTTTTTCATATCTCCTTTTGTTTATGTATTGTTTGTTAGTGTGTATGGCTGGCATGATTTGTGAGTGTCAAATAATTCAAAATTGTTGCGATGCAAATGAGTTAAGCCAGGCTAAGACAACAACAAACAGCATCTTACCCCCATCTTCAACGTTCTGGACGTTGTCCCCCACAGCCTCATCCTCGAAGTCAAAGGTCTCTTCCTCGCACACATCTGCATTCACATTTATACAGTTTATAAATATTTAGCCGTAAACTCTGCTATAATTCTTCATAATTACGCAACTACAACAAAAACTACTATTTCTACCGTTACTACTACAGTGGAACTTCCCTTGTAAGACCTCCCATTATAAGACTCCCTCCCATATAAGACCAACTTCTCTGAAACATTGCCCTTCTTTGTAAGCATTAAGATTACCTCCCTTATAAGACCCCTCCCTTATAAGACTGTCGCTGCCTCTCATCCAACGCTAACACGATTGTCTACTGACGTCGTTTTTATTCCATTTCATCAATAAACAGTGCCGTCAAAACTGCAATGTAAACAATTTCAAAAGAACACATTGCTTAATAATAATAAAATAAACGTTGATCCATAATTCAAATGTCAGTGTTAAAGATTCTGAATTGGGGCATGAGTGTACGTATATGCATGTATGTGAGAACTGTTTGTAAGTGTGCATGTGTTCACTCACATATGCATGTATGTTATTACCTTTATGTAAAATAATCATTCATCTAAAATTGCCTCTCTCTCGACTATATTCTCATCTTTCATTACATATTTGATTATTGCTTTCTCTGCTCTCTCTCAATCTATCCACCAAGCTGAATAACACTACTAAATGGCGATAAAAATGCTCAAATATGTACATGCTCATCATTAAACAAACTCGCAAACATAAAAGGCGAATTTCTAGATGCACAATATACAATGCTTAAACTGTACTCCTTGACATATAGCATACGAGAAGCAAATAAAAATCTTACAAACATGTGTGTGAAACTAAGGATTACAGACATTTCGTACCCTGGACGTTTCGTACAAACACGTTTCGTACCCTGGATTGGTCATTTCGTACATTATTTTCAAAACATTTTGTACATGAACTTAGCTTTTCGCACACAAGACATTTCGTACACAAGCGTTTCGTACACAGTAAGTTGGACTCCAGCTACTTTAAGCAATTTCATTGGATAACGGCAACGGCAAGCGGCCATTTTGTCTTGACTTTGTTCTCAGTCTCACTCTCTACTGAAACTTTAACGTTGTCGTTTTCTCAAAAAAACATAAGATGTTAGAGGGTTAAAGTTAGCAGGATACTTGATTTTGACGTGAGCCTTCAAGTCATGACTATCAAAGCAGTCAGATACATCGGTAAGGAACAAAAGAAAGAAAATCATTTGTTGCAGAGATTACTGTTGTGTTGTACCGAGTGCGAGTAGGAGATACTGGAAAGAAGACTCTCCATTAGATATACAAAAACGCTCTTTAAAAAGAAACACAAGACTTCAGGTACAAATAGGTACATTTTAACGTTGTTAACTTATATTTTCTGTAACAAATGGATGTACCGAGTGTGTGCGTTGACGGCCCGGTTGTTTCGTTTTATTTGCGCGTTTGAGTTTGACAACGGTTGTTCGTGTTCATTCGCACATCATCTCTGCGCATGCAATACTTAGCCTACCGCACTTCCGGCAACAAGGCTTAGGCCTAGAGAATAAGATATCACCCCTCATAATCAAGACGACGTACTTAACATTTAGCCCACATTCATTTCAGTCTTGAAAAAAAATATACGGAAAATCCAGGGTTCGTCGATTTCACTGCCTTCGACGTACGAATCCTTTATTAGGCCTAGACGATTGATCACCATGTGCAAAGACTGTACAGGGGAAGATAAACATGGATGAGCTTGCTGGCTGTGACCTTGACCTTTGCTTTGTGGCAGAGGGGGGGGGGGGGGATTAACGAAACGAAAATAAAATATTAGGACTACATAATATAAAATATCTTACAGAAATGTAGATGATGTGGAACAAGTTTTCATCGCATGAACAATCAGTTTAAAACAGTAACAGATCAGGAGTATGGCCTTACGAATTACGCAACTTCAATTATTAATTTTCTAAGAGTAAGAGGCTTAGACCTACAGGCAAAGACTGTAGGCCTACTACAGGTGTCCGTAGACCCCCCTTACCGCGTTTTTCTGAAAGCTTGGTCAATATGCTTTTCAATTTTACTTGTTTGCCAAAAATAAAAATGGGGCTCCACTATGTTACATGCGCATATATAAACATATATAATTAAATTTTAAAGAAAGGGGTAGAGGTAATTTAATGCATAGAAATAATTTAATTTACACAGTAAAATAAAAATTAATTCTGTTTTCAGATGCACAAGTGTCTACATAACAGTATTCTCTCTATACAGGCATGGGAATTGTCATGGGAATTCCGATGCCTGCTATAGTAATAAAAATCAGACGTGAGCCTTGAAGGCTTTGCCTCTTGTTATATATAGCTGTTACTTCGGCTGTCTTCCATTGTGCTGGTAATAATCCCGATTCTAAGCTTTTATTAAATAGGATTGTCAGGGGCGGTGCTAATTCATCACTCAGTTCTTTTAAAATATGTGCTGGTACCTTGTCAGGACCCTGAGCTTTGTTAACATTTATCTCTTTTAGTTTGTTTTTGACAGCTTCTTCTGTATACTATATCTGTACAGTAAGCAGGTGGCTCATCATTTAGTTCTGGTAGTGAGTCAATGTCTTCTTTGGTAAATACACTTGCAAAGAAATCATTTAGAACACTTGCCTTGTCTTCGTCAGTCGTAACTAAATTACCATGTGTATCCTTAAGTGGGCTAATACCAGTATTTACATTTAGCTTTGAGTTAACATATTTCCAGAACATTTTTATTTTTAGGGTTTGATTTACAGTTATTTGCAATATTTTCCTCATGGTTTTTACGTTCCTTTTTTAGTTGTTTAGAACAATTCTCTTTTTTCAGCATATTTTCTATAATGTTTGATTGCCTTAGATTACCATTCTGTAAGTATCTTCTGTAAAGCCTATTTTTTTTCCTTACACTTTTCCTCAAGTCCAGTGACATCCAGTAAGGTTTGTGCTTTTGGCTAATCCTAGAGGCATTAGCTTTTACCTTAGGGATATGTTTATCCATTAAATGGTGGATTTTATCTCATATCCTGCCAACACTCTTCAACAGGTAAGTCGCTTAAGTGATCCCAATTGTGCTTTAATTTCGTTTTTCATTTGTGTGTAATTTCCCCTCTTGAGGTTGTAAGTAAAACCTTGATTTGTATTATTTGAGTTGTGTGTATTGGCATATAGGGAGAATGTGAGCACTTGGTCACTTTTACCTAAGGGACATGAGTGCGTAACATCAGACATCAATTGAATATCATTAACAAAGATCAAGTCCAGTATGTTAGATGTCTGTCCTTCCCTTGTCCTTGTTGGTTCCTTTACCATTTGAAAAAAAAAAGAATCTCTTGTAGCTTCTATAAAATCATCATTTTTTTGGCGTTGTCCACTGACCATCCCACTTTATATCTGGAAAATTAAAATCCCCCATAATGCAAACCTTATCATACTTCTTTATCTCCTCTTCTTTTACTGTAGTTTTAGTACTTCTAATAATTTCTGTACATTTTCATCTGTCGTATTAGGGCTTTTGTAAATACAACCAACTAAAATCTTTTCTTTTTCCTTTGTTTGAAAGTGACACCATACAGCCTCTTTAAATGTGTTCTTGTTCAGTGTAGTGCATTCTTGTGCATTTAACGCTTTATCAAAAAATAACGCTACGCCACGATTCGGGTTTTCATTGTGAAACATTTCATAGTTATCAAGACAGTATTCAGATGGTACAAAATCACGAATGTTTTTGGGCACGGTCTCTGTAATGGCAACTATTTTACTTTTTTAGGTCTAATTTCATCCATCTGTAAAATAAGTTCATCTTTTTTATTTAACAATAACATACCATCCACATTAGTGTATAACACTTTTATACCTGGCTCAGTGACCTCTCCAACACAGTTTAAGCTACAAACATTGCTAAAATGATTTAAACTATTGCTAAAACATTTACAACTATGTACATTCCCCTTAGTATTTGCATTGGTATCAGTGTCTTTAAAACATGGTTCATTTTCTTTTAAATTACAAATAAAACTATGTACACTAGTTTTCTTTAACTTTAAGTCAAGTCAATCTTTCATTCTTTGTTAGATGGATCTTGCTTGGGCAATTTCTGTATTGCTCCATTTCTGATCACAAGATCAGTGTCCCCACTCGCCCTGCGAGCCTTCAGTTCATGATCTCTCAGAGCTTTGTTCCGTTTTCTCTCAAGTGGTGTGAGATCTGGGATTATGTAAACCCTGTCCTCTGGTTTCTTAACCCCTTTGTTCAGCTGTGGAGCATTTCTGAGGATTTTTGCTTTGGCCTCTTCACTTCTCACTTTAATTCTTAGTGGCCTCGGTTTTTTGCTCTCATCTTTGCCTAACAGTAACAGGCTCTTCAATCTCCACATCTGCCAAATCTGGACAAACCTTGGTGATGACACTCTTAACCACTGTCAAATCATCCTTTTTTCTGTCATTTGAGTTTTCCTTTGTACTTTCAGGGACATTCACTAGAATGAGAAGTTCCTTTCTTTTTTCTTTCTCTCTTATTTCATCCAATGCTACTGCTAGCTTTTCTTCTACAATCTTTTCTATTTTTTGGTCGAGACTTTCCCTCGAAAAGTTTTTCTTCAAACAGAGCCAGACTATCTGCCATTTTTTGGGTAAGTGTAGTCAGTCGCTCTATGCTGGCTTCCAGATTCCCCACCTTTTCCTTCCCACCCTTGCAGCACGGATTGCACACCCACTGGAAACTGCACTTGGTTTTGTCACTTAGAAATTGGTATTCACTGTCATTGATGATTGATGTCAGTGCAGTCCTTGTTCAACCAGTTCTTACAGTCATGACATTCGATCCCATCGTCCCCATCTTCCACTGGTTTGTCACAAACCTGGCATTGATACAAAGCTAGCTTTGCCAATGTCGCCCCCCACCCCCACCCTTTCGTGGGCTTGCACCACCACCCTGTCCACCTCCCGTCTTTCCTCCCCTTATGTTGGTTCTTCCCATAATGAAAGAACGTCTTCTGGCAATGAGTAAAACAATAAAATCTGGCCTAAAATCTTACCGGGTATTGTTACAACCAAATGGAACTTAATGGAAAATGTAAAACCTTACCGCAACTTGTGGGCTGGGTTAGTTAACTGTGCACAAAACGAAAGTTATAGTGCCGCCATGCAAAAATGGTGAGTACTTGAACAACCCAACTTCGCCTCCAGACAAAGTGCTCAATGGCGAGAGACAGACGTTTCTCGGCCGATAATCTTTTTCAAAGCAGTCCTAAGGTAGTTAAATTTCACAAAGTAAAATATTTAAGCCTAAAACCACGCTTTAAAATTGATTTTTCTGTAATAAAAGTCGCCGCTCAAGAGCTCGACATGTCCGTCTCAGCGCATGCGCAATCCATGTTCAAATTTGAGTTTAGAATCAAATATGACTCAGGTCAGGACTCCTAACTCTTTTTCATCTGAACATGTTTCCAAAACATATTTAGCTGAACCGTGGGAAATTTCATAAGTTTCATTTTGATTGTCATAGCCCACATGCATGATGCATGACTTGCAGTTGCACTTTCCTGCATTATCTAAACGAATCAGTTTCAAATTATTTCCAACTCTCAAACAGGAGAACATTTAAATAAAACTATAAAGTCATTATGAACTCTCATACCTCGTTGGCCTTTGTAGTTTGTGCATAATTGAGAAAGCAGCGAGGTCTTCGCAAACAATGCTTCTCGCATCGCAGCTAATTTTGCTCTGAACGCGAATTGAAAATGTGCGCTCAGACCTAAACCTCGCGGAGGAATAAAGTTCACCCTCTCTTTTAGAACATCTAAGCATAAAAACTTAAAACTGCATTAAAAGCAAGACGTATTTAAGATAAAGAAAAGAAATCAATTTAAATAGGAGCAATTAATAGCATAGTCGTTGGCTAATACACTGTACGACAAACAAGTTTGGAATTATATGCCGCGGAAGACTACAACTACTAAAACGTTACTCCTGTGATACGGCATAGGCACCCGATTTTAACATAGGCACGTGCGACAGCAACACTCCCACCCAAATCATCTTAATGATTTCAAGAAAATGAATGACAGATTACTAGTAATCCTTATTAACCCGACCTAGATATAACTGATGTCAGCTACAATTATGAAAGGTGCTAAAATCCATGAAAAATTTGGATTATGAGGACAGGCTAAGTAAATTAGACTTGCCATCTTTAAAATACAGAAGACTAAGGGGAGATTTGGATAAATGTTTACAAGATTCTTCAAGGCACTGACAATACTAACAAAGGCTTGTTTCACTTGTCTAACGAAATAAGAACCCGTAATAGTGAACTTAAGATCCTAACCAGGTACAGCAGAACTAACATTAGAAAAAACTTTTTTTCTAACAGAGTCACCCAATATTGGAACAACCTCCCTGCACATACTAAACTGGCCTCAGATACTAACAAATTCAAAAACCTCCTAGACAGTGATCCAAAAATTGCCCTGTTAAAGTACATCCATGATTAGTGCATCAAAATGGATGCTAAAAACCGCCACAGCAATTGCCAAACTAACCAAAAGGAAGGACGCATTGAGAGGCTGCAAGGCCTGGTCGTCCAAATACCTGACCTGACCTGACCTGACCTAATCTACTGTTGAATCTTCCTTGGGGAGAAGAACAACTAGCTTCTGAACTGGTCTCTCAAGGTCAGGTCAGGTCAGGTCAGGTAGATAAAGACGACTAGGCCTCGCAGCCTCTCAAGCGTCTTTTTTTCTTCTTTTTTTCTTTTTTTTTCCTTTTCCTTTTTTGGGGGGTTGGCACAGCTGTGACGGTTTTGGTAGACTATTCGTCATACTGGTATTTTAATTTACCAAGGTTTGGGTCTTTGTCCAGGAGGTTTTTGAATTTGTTAGTATCAGGTGCAAGTTTTGTCTGAGCAGGAAGTGCGTTCCAATAGTTAGTCACTCTGTTACTGAAAAAGTGTCTCCTGATGTTAGTTCTACTATACTGTGTTAGTATTTTTAATTCATGATTTCTAGTCTTTGAAAAATTTGAAATCTGAAACAAACTTTTGTTAGTATTGTCAGGACCATTAAGAATTTTATATACATTAATTAGGTCACCACGAATTCTTCTGTATTTCAAGGATGGTAGATCAAGTTTGTGTAGCCTTTCACTATAATCAGAATTCTTAAGAACTTTTATTAATTTAGTAGCTCTCCTCTGTACACGCTCAATTGAAACTGATTGTCATTTAAGATATGGATTCCAAATTTGGTTCCCATACTCCAGATGTGGTCTAACCAAACTTTTATATAGGTTAATGAACACATTATTATTTAGTCCTGTAAAAGTTCTCCTAATTAACCCTAACATTCTATTAGCTTTATTTACAGCTGTTGTAATATGTCTATCAAATTTCAACTTAGAATCAAATATAGCTCCCAAGACTTTTTCTTCTACACAAGTATCTAATACATGTTTATCTGTGCCATGAGATATTTCATATTCTCTTAGTGGATTATTCAACCCTAAATGCATTATTTTACACTTATTTGCATTAAAATATAGTTTCCATTTTTCTGACCAGTCAATAAGTCTATTTATATCATTCTGTAACACATCTGATTTATCAGAAGAATTATAAATTTTAGTATCATCAGCGAACACTTTGCATACGCTTTGTACTTGATCTGGCAAGTCATTGATAAAAATAGTGAATAAAATTGGGCCTAAAATGCTTCCTTGTGGTATACCACTCAGTATGTCAGTATTTGATGATAATTTATTCCCAACCCGTACTTTCTGTTTTCTGCCTGTCAAATTTTTTTTACCCATGATAAAATGTTGCCCGTTATGCCATATAATCTTAATTTCAACAAGAGTCTTTGGTGAGGGACGGAATCAAAGGCCTTTCGAAAATCTAAGTATACTATGTCGAAGGCTTCTTTATCTTCTATGAGTTTAGTAAAATCATCCATAACCTCAACTAGTTGTGTCATACAAGAACGTCCGCTTCTAAAACCATGCTGGCAATCTGAATATAATTTAAAATCTGTCATATGTTTCACTATAGAGTCCCTGACAAATTGCTCTAACAATTTGCACACTATGCACGTCAAGCTGACTGGTCTATAATTTCCTGGGTCAGTTTTAGTTCCCTTTTTATATATAGCTGTTACTTCGGCTGTCTTCCATTGTGCTGGTAATAATCCTGATTCTAAGCTTTTATTAAATAGTATTGTCAGGGGCAGTGCTAATTCGTCACTCAGTTCTTTTACAATATGTGCTGGTACCTTGTCAGGACCCTGAGCTTTGTTAACATTTATCTCTTTTTGTTTGTTTTTGACAGCTTCTTCTGTAACTACTATATCTGTACAGTAAGCAGGTGGCTCATCATTTAGTTCTGGTAGTGAGTCAGTGTCTTCTTTGGTAAATACACTTGCAAAGAAATCATTTAGAACACTTGCCTTGTCTTCGTCAGTCGTAACTAAATTACCATGTGTATCCTTAAGTGGGCTAATACCAGTATTTACATTTAGCTTTGAGTTAACATATTTCCAGAACATTTTTATTTTTAGGGTTTGATTTACAGTTATTTGCAATATTTTCCTCATGGTTTTTCCGTTCCTTTTTTAGTTGTTTAGAACAATTGTCTCTTTTTTCAGCATATTTTCTATAACGTTTGCTTGCCTTAGATTTACCATTCTGTAAGTATCTTCTGTAAAGCCTTTTTTTTTTTCCTTACACTTTTCCTCAAGTCCAGTGACATCCAGTAAGGTTTGTACTTTTTGCTAATCCTAGAGGCATTAGCTTTTACCTTAGGGATATGTTTATCCATTAAATGATGGATTTTATCTCTTATATCCTGCCAACACTCTTCAACAGGTAAGTCGCTTAAGTGATCCCAATTCTGTGCTTTAATTTCGTTTTTCATTTGTGTGTAATTTCCCCTCTTGAGGTTGTAAGTAAAACCTTGATTTGTATTATTTGAGTTGTGTGTATTGGCATATAGGGAGAATGTGAGCACTTGATGGTCACTTTTACCTAAGGGACATGAGTGCGTAACTCAAGTTCGAGTCTCTGCTTGAGGGGTCTGCCTTGACTGCCGAGCTCTGATGTTGCCACGAGGAGTTTCACCTTTCTGACAAGTCCATCATCACTTAAGAAGGTTTCCACAATTTTGGCCATTTTCCAGTCTGTCCGACATATCCCTTCATTCTGTAATAGGACGATGTCGCCCTTGCACACATTGCGCTGGGACTGTTGCCAGGTGTGTCTTGTCTGAAGAGTCTGTAGGTATTCTCTTTTCCACCGAGTCCAGAACATGTCGGCTAGGAACTGAACCTTTCTCCATCTTTTCCTCAAGTAGAGATCTTCTCTTTCAAAATTTGCTGGGGGAGGAGGCATGACAATGCCGGATTTCATTGTTAGGACATGGTTTGGTGTCAAAGGTAGAGGGCCGTCTGCTCTTTCCAAGTTCTCAGTAGTCAGAGGTCTGCTATTGACGATCGCCATTACCTCGTACATGAATGTCCTGAGGGATGAAGTGTCTAGCCAAGAGGCCGCATTATCCAACAGACCTGTCAAAACACTGCGAATGCTACGTATCTGTCTCTCCCAGACTCCACCCCTGTGACTAGATGCTGGTGGATTGAACTTGAACTCGCACTGTTTGCCCAACAGCTTTGATCTGATGGTTTCATGATCCATTCTGTCGAGGTTTTCCTTCAGCTCATGCTTGGCACCCACAAAGTTTGAACCTTGATCACAGTATATTGTACAAACTCTGCCTCTGAGTGCAATACAACATCTCAGTCCATTCAGAAATGAGTCGGTTGTTAAGTCATCAAGTACCTCAATGTGTATGGCTCTTAAAGCCAAACATGTGATGATGAGTCCGTACCTCTTGACCTCTTTACGACCTTCCTTCACAATGAAGGGTCCGAAACAGTCTAGTCCATAGTACATGAATGGTGGGGATGGTTCTCCTCTTTCTTTGGGGAGATCTGCCATCTTTTGGTCTGCCGCTTTTCCACTTTTCCGTGATGAGCGATGAAACCACTCTTCTACATCCAATGATCCAATATCCTCTTGAGCGAATTTCATTGATAGTCAGGTTCCGACCTTGATGAGCAATCTTGTCATGACAGTGCTTGACGAGGAGATGCGACAGATGGCTGCTCTTGGGGAGAATCACTGGGTGTTTCACACCATACATTTCTGATTACTTTTTTTAGCCTGCCTCCCACCCGTAGCAGGTTGTCGTCATCAAGAAATGGGTCAAGATCCTTCAGGGGGTTTGACTTTGATTTCAACTCGGAGACTCCTCCAACGACTTCCCTCTGAATAACTCGAATGACATTTATTTCTGCCATCTGTATGGCTTCTAGATCAGAAATGTTTCTTTTCTGCTTGTGAATGCAGCACTTGACAATTATTGCCACTGCTTGGATCATCTTCTTGTAGCTTGAGAATCTGCTGATTCTTTCCTCAAAGCTGGTGAATTTTGACTTCTGTGTTACATGGACTGTTGCTGATTTTACTTCAGCATCATGAGGGGAAATCTCAGTGTCTATGTCTTCTGTGCTGATCTCCCTTTGCCACAGAAAAGCAGGACCTGTGAACCAATTTGAATCTGAGAGCGCATCTACTGTAAGTCCACGAGAGGCATGATCTGCTGGATTCTCAGACGTTGCAACATAGTTCCACTGCTGGGGCTGAGAGACTTGACGAATTTGCTCCACTCTGTTTGCAACATACATGTGGAATCTAGCTGTCTCATTATTGATGCATCCCAGTACAACCTTTGAATCGGTCCAATAGTAGTGAGTTATGCTGGGGTAACTGAGTTCAGCATTCAAGACCTTCGCTGTACTGACTGACAACACAGCTGCTTGAAGTTCGAGCCTAGGAACCGTTACGGCCTTCAAGGGTGCTACTCTAGCCTTGGCCATAATCAGGATGCAGTGTACCTGTCCGTTGCCGTTTTCAAGACGCAAGTATGAACACAGACTGTATCCTGAAAGAGAAGCATCAGAACAATGATGCAGCTGGACATTGACTGATTGTTCAAATCCCTCTGGTAGATAACATCTGGGTATTCTGATGTCCTTTAGTTTCTGCAACTCTGATGTCCACTTTTCTCACAGTGAACAAATATGATCTGAAATTGGATGGTCCCAGCCAAGACTTTCCTTGCATGCTGATTGGAGGATTTGTCTCCCAATAAGGATAACCGGCGCAATCAGGCCCAGGGGATCGTAGATCGATGCTACTGTAGAGAGAATTCCACGGCGTGTCAATGGGTTGTCCTTTACACTGAGCTTGAAGCAGAAACTGTCTGATTCCACGCACCATTACAAACCCAGTGCTCTCTCAATCTTAGCATCAGCATCCAAACTTGTCAGGGTAGCAGTTCCCCGTTCTGACTCAGGAACACTGTTCATGACTTCTTCATTATTTGATACTATCTTGTGCAGCCGCAGATTTCCCTTTGCGCAAATGAGTCTGGCCTTCTCCAGCAAATCCACTGCTGCCTCAACTGAAGGCTCTCCCTTTAAACCATCGTCAACATAGAAATCCTCCCTAAGAAATGTTGCAGCCTTCTCTCCAAGATGCTGATAGTCCGTAGCCAGCTGCTTCAATGTGAAATTGGCACATCCGGGTGAAGACGATGCACCAAACAAATGAACCCTCATGCGGTAATCAGCTGGTGGTCTTGAGAGGTCACCATTTTCCCACCACAGGAAACGAAGATAGTCTTGATGCTGTTCTTCTACCCGAAACTGATGGTACATCTTCTCAACATTACATGTGAAGGCAATGGGTCATTCTCTGAATCTGCAGAGAACACCAACCAATGAGTTGATGAGATCTGGGCCCTGAAGCAGATGATCATTTATGCAGATTCCTTGATATCGAGCACTGCAATCGAAGACAACCCTAACCTTCTTTGGTTTCTTTGGGTGATATACTCCATGATGAGGAATGTACCATCGTACAGGAGCATCTATCTCATTATCTGGAATCTTCTCAGCATCTTCACGTTCCAGAATTTCCTTCATGAATGAACTGTAGTGCTGTAGATATTGGGGTCTCCTTTGGAACTGTTTCCTTAGAGCTAGGGCTCGATGCAATGCTGCCTGTCTGTTGTTTGGTACCTTAGGTTCACCATTCCTAAAAGGAAGGGGCATTTCATAGTATCCATCTGCTCTCTGGTGAATTCCTTCTTCCAACGTCTTCAGAAATTTCTTGTCTTCTTGAGACATCAGCTTCGGATTTGAACTAGGCTCCTTGAAGTCTTGCTCCATAAGCTTAATGAATTCTGTTGTGGTGACTTCTCGGATCTGAGTCTTATACACATAGTTCACAGATTTCTCAAGATCACAGACCGAGTGAGGAACTTCTTGTGCGACTACTCTGTGCGAGCATCATATGGCATCAAACCTTTCTGAGCTTGCTGTAACGCCTCCAACAATGCTCCATCCAAGTTCTGTTTCGATGGCATATGGCTGGTTGCCCTCTCAAGTTATGCACTGCAATGGCGCTAAGGCTCTTGGACAATTATGACTGATCTGGAGTCCAATGGGGCAGTTCTGTTTGGGGGCCAGAAGATTTTCCAAGCTATTCAAGTGAGACCACTGGCAAGCTGTCTCTGGCGAGGGAATGTGCTCTTCATCCAGAGGTATATGGTCTCTTGAATAGGCGATGGGTAGAGGTATCATCTTGTCAGAGTTGAATCCTCTAACTCTCAAATCGGAGTACTTGCGACAAGACACTTTGACGCTGCTGTTTGTCATCGTTGTAAGTTTGAGGACAGCAGGATCAGAAGATGCCTGCAAATCTTCAGCCACCGAGTCAAGGACAAACGTTGAGTCAGACATTGTGTCCAAGAGTGTGTAGACCAAGATCTCGCAATCTGATTTTCCTTTGGTTGACAGATATACAGGGACGATCATTGAAGTTAAGCCACTCTTTGTTCTTGTTAGGACTTTATGGCATGTCGCCATAGTCTTTTCCTTGGGTTGCTCTTCATTCAGCGAGTTCTCAGCACCCAAGGGCTGTCCACCTAATTGTCTGTCTTCATGTAAACAAGTGGGATGTTTTTTCTTGCATTTCTCGCACTCACTGCGATTTGTGCACTGTTTTGATCTGTGACCATGTCTCAGGCAGCCAAAACATAAACCTTCCCTTTTGATGTAATCCTTTCTGTTTGTCATCTGGTTTTTCATGAATTCGCTGCAATCAGTCATTGTGTGGTTTGATCTTTTGCAGAATGAACAGCCTTCATCTGACTTGAGTATTTCATTATTGTGCGTGTTCAGAACCGTCTTCTGTCCATGAGATAGGTCCCTTTGCTTGAAGTTCTGTTGCTTTATGGACGTCTGTGCTGATGGCGTTTCAGAGGAAAGAATGGGATCATTCACTATCTCAGATTCCTCAGAGACGAACTGGGCGAATTCTTGAAATGTAGGATATCTCCCTTGATCTCTTTTTCTTATGCTTGTCATTCTGTTCCACCTATGAACCATCCAGTCAGGCAATTTTGCGATGACTTTCTTGATCTCTCACATGTCATTGAGAATTGCCAAATCGTTTACTTCCTCAGCAGCAGCTTGGCACTGAAGAAAGTCAGACAATTTACGAAGGCCTATCTTGTCTTTGTTATTGACCTTGGGCCAAGCATCCAGCTTGGAGCGAAAGGCCTCTGAGATGACAAAGGAGTTGCCAAATCTTATGTTCTAAGATATCTCTTGCTCGCTGATAGGCATTCTCACTCCGCAGCATGAAGAATCCATTGACAGCTTCTTTGGCAGGGCCTCCCAAGTAGCGTTTGAGGTAGTGTATTTTCTCTACAGATGGGACACCTCTGTTCTCAATCAATGATATGAATGAAAAAAGCCAATCCTGATACTGCAAGGGGTCTCCAGTGAAAATGGGGGGTTCAGGAATGGGAAGGCGACTTGAGGTTATTACCTTTGCCAAGGCAACTATAAAGTTCTCGTCTATAGTTTGCATCTTGGGAAAGAACACTGGAGCTTCGATACGCAGATCCGACCCATCTAAAGGATGAGACAGTTGGGTTGAGGCTTGTCTACTTGTTGACTTACGGGCCAACCTGCTTGACTGCAAGCCAGCAGCAGACTCCACAGAAACATTCAGCCTAACCTCCTCTGATTGGGTTGAGACTTGCCTACTTGTTGACTCACAGGCTGACCTGATTGACTGCAAACCAGCGTCAGACTCCACAGGAACCTTCAGCCTAACCTCCTCTGATTGGATTGAGGCTTGTCCACCTGTTGACTCGCAGGTTGACAGTGTACTAGCGTCAGACTCCTGAAACACCTTCAGCCTAGCCTCCTCTGCCTTCAACTGAGTGACCACCTTTTCCGTTTCAATATATCTCTTCATCTTTGCTATCTTTTGTTCTGTCTCCAGTCTTCGCATTTTTACTTCAAATTCCATTTGCTCCAACTCTTCTTGTCTGTTGTTCTGAATACACTGTGCTTCTAACTGGATCTGAAGAGCAGCAGTTTCAGTAGCATGGAAGAGCTTCTTTGAAGAAGTAGTGGAAGCCTGTGATCTTTTTGATGAACGAGAGACAAGAGGAGTGGGATTCATGTGCTTTGTTGCAGTGACTATTTTGTTCATTACTGAAACTGCCATTTCTGTCACTTCAGTCAATTCCGAATCAATGTTCTCTTCACCATTCTCTAAGGTTTTAACTTTCTCTGGGTGGAGAAATAAATCTACAATATAGTTCAGAGAACTGAGCTTGGAAGTCACACTCATACGCCTTGAAATTAGATCCTCACAATCTACCTCTTCTTTCTGAAGTTGCCTATCTGTAGCAGTAAGGAAGGCCAGCAGATTGAGGCAGTATCATCAGCCTCTGTGGAGGAATTCAAATTCGGATCTGAGCCCCATGAGAAAAGGAGAAAAAATAAAATAAAAGACAAACAGAAACATAAAACTAAGAGAGAAAATGCTTTTACCTAATTTGGTGCATGAAAAAAAGGGAAAAAATGCAAAGCAAAGCAGGAAAAAAAGAAAGAACATAGCAGAAAATTAAAAACAAAAATGAAAATTAAAAACCGAAAATGAAGCAGATGTGGTGTGAGTTGCATGATGACGCGAGCAAGATAACGGAGAGAAGATGAATGAGTGGGTGTGGTGTAGCAGAAGTAACATATTTAACCTTTAACCCTTTCACCGCCAATGTTGCATTTAAGCACCACAATGGTTTAACACCCCAGACACTAAAAGGCATGAAATCAAGGCCTGTTATCTGGAGACCCTAATTTTCTTCATTTCGGGAGGCAAGGATAGGTCTAATGATATACATGTCGCTGAGGAATTACCAAACATTGAGATATTTTATTTTCTCTACCCAGTTAAGTTTAATGGTATTTTTTTGCTGATAAAATGGCTGGCGGCGAAAGGGTTAAATGCTAAATTTCTGTTCTTGTTTTTAATCAATATTCTAATTTGGATGTATAACTCATTTTACACAGTGGAAGACAATTTTGTATTTGCGTTTGTACAATGCCAATGGACAAAAAAGAAATTTGCGACCTATGACTCATGTTTTACATCATAAAATTCAAAATACAGCAAAACTCGGTTACAAGAAAATCGAACGGAGATCATGTTTTTTTTGCTTATTATCCAAGTTTTCTTATCCGAAATTCAGACATAAGAAAACACTTTGAAGGTTTTTTTCCTGATGACCAAATTGAATGGGGAAAAGGGAAAAGAGAAAAGAAAACCAGAAAAGAAAAGACACAGAAAAACAAAGCGAAGAGAAAGATCCTTTTTTCCTAATTTGATGCATTTCTTACATCTTAAAATCAAAATCATCTACTAATAAGAAGATTTAAAGGTGCCTACAACCACTCAAACTAACAAGCTTTTTTTCTCCTTTTTACTGTTATCAAATACGTACCCCTTCACCTTTCTTGTACTGAACTATTACCATTTACTGCTCACCCATGCAGCTTTTCATCAATCGTTTGCTTTTGTTTATGTGGATTTTCATCCACATATTCAGTTATTTGTATTTATTTATCTTCTTAAAGAAATAGATTGCCCTTTCCTCTCTGCCATTGCTGCTGACAATAAAAGGCTACCACCAACAGAAAAGTACAGGCACTATTTTTTCTTCTGCTCAACATTTATTTTCCACAGAATACTGAAGGAAAGTATGGAATAAAGGAACAAAAACAACTCAATTAGTCTTGAAATCAAGTGCCTGTACTGTTTAGACTGTCTGTGACGCAACTGGTATGAGATAAAATTTCCCTTTTTGGAGCGACTTCAATTATCTCAGAACATCCTTTCAGTTCAGGTCAAACTCACCTTTTAAAGACACATTGACCCAACACGATTATAGTCTCTTGTTTTTTTCTGGGTAGCTGTGACCCACATACAAATCCCCCCAACTCAAATTGAGACTGCTCTTAAATGTTTCTTTTTCAATTTGGGGGATTGTATGGGAGTCAAACCTGGTCAAAACAAGATTTCATACCAGATATGAGGGAAAAAGTGTAAACCAGATTTTGACACGTGATCTAGTGGGTCTTTAAGCAAAATGTTTTTAATGGTAATTCGCTTATAAGAAAATAGAGCTCCTTATAAAAAAAAAGAAAGCAAACCAACTCTCTTGTAGACATACTTTTCTATGTCCAAGTTTCCATGAGATGGGAGAAGGAATTTGCTTGCTGAATAATCGAGTTTTCTTAAAAAGCAGTTTGATATACTGAGGTTTTGAATCATAGATAAGAAAGAAGAAGTTTTGCAGGAAATCTTTTGCGTAATTAAAGTTTCTTCTTAATAAGCGCGTGTTTATAAGCGATTCGGATGCTATATCTATATTAAGGTTAGAGGTCGTGATGTAGCTGCTCTGACGTAAATTTTCCTCTTTTGTTGTCTTGTTTGGAACACTGCACTTTGGAACATCCTTCAGTTCATGCCAGAATTTTTTTAAATGGCTTAAAGAAAATCAAACCGATATAAGAAAATGAAACTGCAAAACCAACTCCCTGTAGGAAATCATTTTACTATATTCAAAATTACATCGCGGAATGGGAAAACGAATTATGCTTCATTATAACGGGTTTATATAAAGCGGTTTTATATATCGAGTTTGATAATACCTAAGAAGCGTCGGCCGGGGAAAACAAATTGCTTTTCTTATAAGCGGTTTCATCGCAGATGGGAGAACGAATCTTGCACTTAAACCGGATTTCTTTATATACGAGTTTGATAATAATAAGAAAGGATTCTTGGCCGGAGGAACATTTTTTCTTAAAGCGGGTTTTCTTAGAAGCCGGTCCCTTATAAAAGGGTTTCGGAAAGCTATACAAATTGCAGAAGAGTGGGACATGCTTGTGCTCTCTCTCTCTCACACAACACCGACGCGTCCGCTACAGCTACAAGTTTAATAATGAAGTAGAGTGGGACAATTCACTCTCTCTCTCTATCTCTAAACACACACACAGAAGCGTTCCGTACAGCCCTACACAAAGTTTACCATGAAAGTTTAGAGTGGGACAAATGCCTATCTCCTCTCACAACACACACAACAAGACGCGTTACGCTACAGCCTAACAAAGCTTTATAATGAAGTAGAGTGCGGACCATGCCCTTCTCTCTCTCTATCACAACAAGAGCGTTCCGCTACAGTACACAAAGTTTTACTAAGAATTAGAAGTGGGACAATGCCCTCTCTCTCTCTCCCCACACACAACAGACAGCGTTCCGCTATCAGCCATACACAAAGTTACTAATGGAAGAGAGGGGACAAGACATCTCTATCTTCCCACACACGCGTTACGCTACATACCACAAAGCTTATAGAATGTAGAGTTGGACAATGCCTCTCCTCTCTCTCTCCCACACACAC
>CM065701.1:30008123-30072970 GCA_017654935.2 Phymorhynchus buccinoides
ATCCCTGGTGAAAATAGGATGCATTACATTTTGCAACAAGCTCCGTAATTAGCTTGGCGCCTCTTTTTGGTTGCTAAGGGAAGGTTATAAAAAGAAGCAGAAATCCAGCACGATTGATTCTATCCTAATTGCTCAAACCTAGCAGACCTCTCAAGCCGTTAACACTCTGGCACAAATCCTTTAGTATAAATAAAGAATCGATAAGAAGTAGATTGCAATGATTAAGTAAGCTTAGTATGGTTACAGACTTGATTGTACTGTAAGCTATACTGCTGTGTCTGTAATGTCTTAGCGACAGTTAGGTATATAGTGGCTCTATGCATGGATGCAAAATTCGGAAAAATTATTTGTCATTAAACCGAGTGGAATCTTCTAAAATTCCTTTTGTTTTTTGAGCGAGTTTGGCTTTATTTTATATTCTTGCTAACTCATTATTATTATTAAATTTAGTGTGAAACTTCTAAAATTCCTTTTGTCCTTTGAGCGAGTTTGGCATCATTTTATATTCTTGCTAACTTGTAATCCCCCTTCCCTTGATTGGAGGTTTCCAAAGCTTTTGTAGACTATGCACTAACACCTAATAACTACAATCCTGACAACATAACCGCTTGTTAGTGTGTCGTCTGCAACCAAACAGAGTTCTTTGAGATTGTGGTCTAGGCTAAGGTGTGAGCTTTACAATACCATACCGTTTAAAACCCATACCTGTCATTTTGATTTAGTTCCATTGAAACAAAATTCATCAAATTGACAGCGTTTATATTCATTCTGGACATGTATGGGTGGAACGACTTAAATGAGTTAATGTATTCAATAATGTGTTGATATTGATTGTCTTTTTTTTTTAGTCTTTTTTTTCCCCCGACGAGAACAAGAAAAAGGAAGAAAACATGAAGTGGAAACATAAAGAACATATCAAAGAAATCAAAAGTACTGTATTATACACAAAAGAACTGTCCCACAAAGTCCAATGGGTAGGTGTAGATAAATAAACCAGTTAAATAACCTTATAGTCTCTCTGTCTGCCCCCCCCCCCCTCTCTCTCTCCCTCTCTCTCTCTCTTAGCGACAGTAAGGTATAGAGTGGTTCTATGCATGGATGTAAAATTCGGAAAATGATTTGCAAGTAACTCCGTGTGGGGGGGGGGGGGGGGGGGGGGGGGGGGGGGGGCGTGAGTGGTATGAGACGAGGGGTGAGGGGAATGAGGGACTACGTTTGTGTGTGTGATGTATTTGCGCGTATGTGCGTGCGCATGTATTAGGTGTTTATAGGTGTGGTTTTCTCTGTACAAATGGGAGGATGCGTAGACATTTGGTTATGTTTGTGTGTGCATGTATGTGTCGATTTATGAATTGAGTGCTATGTACATATTTTATGACGCTTATATGAAGTCTTTTATTACTACTTTTAACTTTTAACTATTTGTCATTGTAAACGCCTTGGGCTCCTGGTTTTATCGGGAGGTAAGTGCGTCATAAATTATGCGAGGCGTGAGTGGTATGGGGGGGGTGAGACGAGGGGTGAGGGGAATGAGGGACTACGTTTGTGTGTGTTTTGTATTTGCGCGTATGCGCGTGCGCATGTATTATGTGTTTATAGGTGTGGTTTTCTCTGTACTACTTTTGACTTTTAACTATTTGTCATTGTAAACGCCTTGGGCTCCTGGTTTTATCGGGAGGTAAGTGCGTCATAAATTTTCATTATTATTATTAAAATTAGTGTTAAACTTCTAAAATTCCACAACCTTTGAAGTAGAACCAAGTTCTAGGTCAATACTATTCAATCAATTTGGCAATACATTGAGTGATTCCAGGCGGCAGAAACCACAATGAGAACAATTCAAGATATTTTTTGAATTACTTTTTTCCCTATGACTTTTCCCTATCAATGTTTGTGATTTTTTTTTCCGTTAATCGTTTCCCCTGTGACTTTCTGTTCTACAATCACTTTTTTTAATTGCTGTAGTTATGCCTCTTGCTGCAGGATCCGCTGTGGAGTGACCTACTAGACTTCACTGGAGTCCAGAATGGACTCATTGCCTGCACTGTTCAGCGGGTATGTGTGTGTGTGTTTTCTGCCTGTGTTTGTCTTGTCTCTCGATAGCTTAGTATTGGCCACACCTCTCTGACTCTGTTTGTCTCTCTGTCTCAGTCCAAGAGGGGTGGGGGTGTCTATTTTTAAGCCATCAGGAGGAAGCCAACCATGGGGACACTGCACTGCTGCCGAGTCATTTTGGTGGAGTTCATTGGAACCTGTTCTGAGTTAACATGTGCAGGACACGTCACCTACTAATGACTCCTGTTGACAATGATGTTATGGTTCATTATTGACCAAAATAATTGGAACAGTGTTAGTGAGATTTCTCACTGAGGGCAATATCACGACATTAGACCAACAGCTCCCCAGAACACACTGATACCCATGACTTTAACCCGAACGCACCAAGGACATACACTGGATTGGAAAGCATTGCATTCAACCTTCAAAGGCAACAGAAAATATAACAACTTTTGCTTTTTTGATGATTGATACAGATGATGATGCAGGTGATGGTGATGATGATGATGATATGAGTTCTGTATTGGTCTGAGAGTATGTGACTTTCATAATGATATGCTCCGACGTTAACCAGAGCCTGAAAACTACAGGACACCGTCTGCTTCTTCTACTTAGGGCCGCCAACTTTCTCATTCCCATTGAAGATTCTGCTGCTCGAATTTAAAAACGGATCAGGTGTTATTAACGTGAAGAAAGAAAATAGCGGCATAGAGGGTAGGGAGTGAAGTAAGAAACTTTATGGGGAGAAGATAGAGCCCAAGATAAACAGGGAATAATTTAAGTATTTGTAGATACACCGTTTACTATGTAGAAGGATATTTATAAGATTTGAAATTGAAGGAAGTCAGTTAGATATATATTTGAGGCTTTGATTCAAATGATAGAGCATAATATTTTTTTTTAATGGGGGAGCGAGACGTGGGTGGGGGGGAAGATGGTGATGGAGGGAAAGACGAAAACTTAGTCATGCACAACTGTTAAATGCCCCCAGTCTAGCTGGAGACACTTGGGCCCCACATGATGCATGCAGAGAGAGTCATGCACGACCGTTATTGCGCGTTAAGACCCCCCGTTAATCAGCCGGAGAAACTCGGGGCCCCACATGATGCATTCAAATGTGTATAGGGGACTTGTATGATTGTAAAGCTGTCCATGTTTGCATGCAACAAAGGTAAAAGGAAGGGGGGGGGGGGGGGGGAGCAATCTGTTTTTAGCTTTGGGTGGGGAGGGGATGGTTGTTTAGTAGAGATGCATTGAGCCCATAGCCACTCACTCTGGGCAGGAGTCGGTCCAGCACATAAACAGCATTTGCGCTCATAATTTTCAGGAAACTGTCGGCGTGATCGAAGAAGAAGAAGAAGAAGAAGACAATGTACCTTTCATGGTGCTGGGTCATTATGTCCTCTGTGTCTGTGTGTGTGTGTGAATGTTTGTAGTTTTTGTTCTTTGTAAAATACCATTAATAGTTGTTTTTCTGGATATGTGCGGTATATACGTGCTGATTATTAATATAAATTTGATTATGCTTTCTTTCACAATGTTTTGAAATTCATTAAAATTGTTCAGCTTCTGTCATATGGGGCCCAGCCCCTATTCTCCTCTTGGTCCTAGGTGGCTTTATGTATTTCATTTTGCAGAATTGCCAACTAAGGACTACCAATTCAGTCCTCCAAAGAGAGCTGGAGGCGTCTCAACGTAGGTATTAAAGGATAATGGTCCTTACACTTCCACATTTTCACACATGCACGCACGAGCAGACACCCCCACACCCCCACAGACATTCACAGGTATGAAATGCGGAAAGAAGCAACAAGCATCTCAGAAAAAGTCACCACACTCAGTGATGAAGGCGCGGACGTCAACACCCTATGGGAAACACTCAGAGATCAACTATCAGAGGCCACTGAGAAACATGTGCCATCTGTCCTTCAGAAAAAGTCACCACACTCAGTGATGAAGGCGCGGACGTCAACACCCTATGGGAAACACTCAGATCAACTATCAGAGGCCACTGAGAAACATGTGCCATCTGTCCTTCAGAAAAAGTCACCACACTCAGTGATGAAGGCGCAGACGTCAACACCCTATGGGAAACACTCAGATCAACTATCAGAGGCCACTGAGAAACATGTGCCATCTGTCCTTCAGAAAAAGTCACAGCATTTGCGCTCATAATTTTCAGGAAACTGTCGGCGTGATCGAAGAAGAAGAAGAAGAAGAAGAAGACAATGTACCTTTCATGGTGCTGGGTCATTATGTCCTCTGTGTGTGTGTGTGTGTGTGTGTGTGTGTGTGTGTGAATGTTTGTAGTTTTTGTTCTTTGTAAAATACTATTAATAGTTGTTTTTCTGGATATGTGCTCCATATAAGTGCTGATTATTATTCATGCTTTCTTTCACGTTTTGAAATTCATTAAAATTGTTCAGCTTCTGGGATGGGGGAGGGGGGGGGGGGGGGGCTTTACCCTCTTGATCCTGTCATATGGGGCCCAGCCCCTATTCTCCTCTTGGTCCTAGGTGGCTCTCGCCCCCTTACCTCATTTGCTTTTTTTTTACAGTTGTCAGGTTTGAATTTTAACTTGAGATTATGTATTTCATTTTGCAGAATTGCCAACTGAGGACTAAAAATGCAGTCCTCCAAAGAGAGCTGGAGGTGTCTCAAAGTAGGTATTAAAGGATAATGGTTCTTACACTTCCACATTTTCACACATGCACGCACGAGCAGACACCCCCACACACACACCCACACACAGACACAGACACACACATTCACAGGTATGAAATGCGGAAAGAAGCAAGAAGCATCTCAGAAAGTCACCACACTCAGTGATGAAAGCGCGGATGTCAACACCCTATGGGAAATGCTCAGAGACCAACTATCAGAGGCCACTGAGAAACATGTGCCATCTGTCCTTCAGAAAAAGTCACCACACTCAGTGATCAAGGCGCAGACGTCAACACCCTATGGGAAACACTCGGAGATCAACTATCAGAGGCCACTGAGAAACATGTGCCATCTGTCCTTCAGAAAAAGTCACCACACTCAGTGATGAAAGCGCAGACGTCAACACCCTATGGGAAACACTCAGAGATCAACTATCAGAGGCCACTGAGAAACATGTGCCATCTGTCCTTCAGAAAGTCACCACGCTCAGTGATGAAAGCGCAGACGTCAACACCCTATGGGAAACACTCAGAGATCAACTATCAGAGGCCACTGAGAAACATGTGCCATCTGTCCTTCAGAAAGTCACCACACTCAGTGATCAAGGCGCAGACGTCAACACCCTATGGGAAACACTCAGAGATCAACTATCAGAGGCCACTGAGAAACATGTGCCATCTGTCCTTCAGAAAGTCAACACGCTCAGTGATGAAGGCGCGGACGTCAACACCCTATGGGAAACACTCAGAGATCAACTATCAGAGGCCACTGAGAAACATGTGCCATCTGTCCTTCAGAAAAAGTCACCACACTCAGTGATGAAGGCGCGGACGTCAACACCCTATGGGAAACACTCAGAGATCAACTATCAGAGGCCACTGAGAAACATGTGCCATCTGTCCTTCGATCAGGCAGATTCAGATTGCCCTGGCTGGACAGTCATCTGCACCGACTAATCAGAAACAAAAGGAGGCTATAAAATCAGGCCCGCAGAACAAAGAACTGGGCAAACTTCAAAACCATCCAAACACAATGCAAAAGATCATTTCGAAAGGCAGAAGCAGACTTCCTAAATAACACCATCAACGGAGGACTTGAGCAAAACAACACAAAACCCTTTTGGCAGTGCATCAAGTCCAAGAAAAATGACAACATTGAAATCGCACCTCTAAAATTCAACGCCAAGAAGTGCTACATTAAGAGTGTGCGGCATAGATCACCATATTTATACCAGCTGATCTTATATCAGATTTTGCCAACGCGCAACTTCTCTGATGCGTTACTCTCAACCCGTAACGAAAATGAATTTTTGGATGTTGTGCTGTTTATTTCCATGCTTGTGGCAGCCAATACTATGTAATTGAAATGTTGGAGTGCCTTGTATAAGCTCTAAGCTTGTTGTGCTCTACTTATTTAAATTATGTGCTGCTGTATGTGCTTTATTTGAATAAATCTTGTTTAAACCAATCTGTGGACTCGGACCACTCGGGCTTGACTCAATGATCTACCATGACTTCGCTTCGCACATGCGTGGAGCGCCGAAGGCTTTAACTCTGCAGTCGGCTTTGCGCGCTTTCTAGCCAGCAGCCAACATGAATTTTTTCGAATGCGGCGACCCTGAGGCTACAAAACTGGATGCAAGATTCATTTCTACAGGTCACCGGCCCTTGGAAAGGCCAAAGTCATATAACAATCATATAAAAATATCGGTCACGTTTTTAAACCATTTTGCATTAAGATTGATAAGATCATATAAAAATATTGGTCACGTTTTTTAACCATTTTGCATTAAGATTGATAAGATCATATAAAAAATATTGGTCACGTTTTTTAACCATTTTGCATTAAGATCGATAAGATCATATAAAAATATCGGTCACGTTTTTTAACCATTTTGCTTTAAGATTCATAAGTAGGTCAACATAATAATACTGATAATGGTAGTTGCCAGAAAACACAATCAGCAACGATGTCAATAGCAATGGACATAATATTTTTAGAAGATGGATACAGTGCTTACCCTTCTGCTTCTCCAATTGCTGGAGTACCTTCTCATGGTCCCCTCCATCTTCTGAATCTCCGCTGGGGGGAAAAAAACAAAAAAATGACAATCAATATCAACACATTATTGAATACATTAAGTATTGTAAAGCTCACACCTTCACCTAGACCACGATCTCAAAGAACGCCGTTTGGTTGCAGACGACACACTAACAAGCGTTTGTTATTAGGGCAAAGTTTTAGTTTCTAAATATTTCAATTTTTATATTATATTTTAACGCTGTAAAAATGAGGGCGGGGGGGGGGGGGATTTTCAGAGTTTTTTGTCTCTGACAATTCCCATGCTTTTTGTCTCTGACAATTCCCATGCCTGTGCCTGGCAACCATATTTAGCGTGGTTTCATCGCCGCCAAACTTTCACAGTATCGAGATGGATGATCCCTGGTGAAAATAGGATGCATTACATTTTGCAACAAGCTCCGTAATTAGCTTGGCGCCTCTTTTTGGTTGCTAAGGGAAGGTTATAAAAAGAAGCAGAAATCCAGCACGATTGATTCTATCCTAATTGCTCAAACCTAGCAGACCTCTCAAGCCGTTAACACTCTGGCACAAATCCTTTAGTATAAATAAAGAATCGATAAGAAGTAGATTGTAATGATTAAGTAAGCTTAGTAGGGTTACAGACTTGATTGTACTGTAAGCTAAACTGCTGTGTCTGTAATTTCTTAGCGACAGTTAGGTAAAGAGTGGCTCTATGCATGGATGCAAAATTCGGAAAAATTATTTGTCATTAAACTGAGTGGAAACTTCTAAAATTCCTTTTGTCTTTTGAGCGAGTTTGGCTTTATTTTATATTCTTGCTAACTTGTAAGCCCTCTTCCCTTGATCGGAGGTTTCTGAAGCTTTTGTAGACTATGCACTAACACCTAATAACTACAATCCTGACAACGTAAATGCTTGTTAGTGTGTCGTCTCCAACCAAACAGAGTTCTTTGAGATTGTGGTCTAGGCGAAGGTGTGAGCTTTACAATACCATACCGTTTAAAATCCATACCTGTCATTTTGATTTAGTTCCATTGAAACAAAATTCATCAAATTGACAGCGTTTATATTCATTCTGGACATGTATGGGTGGAACGACTTAAATGAGTTAATGTATTCAATAATGTGTTGATATTGATTGTCTTTTTTTTTCTTTTTTTCCCCCCAGACGAGAACAAGAAAAAGGAAGAAAACATGAAGTGGAAACATAAAGAACATATCAAAGAAATCAAAAGTACTGTATTATACACAAAAGAACTGTCCCACAAAGTCCAATGGGTAGGTGTAGATAAATAAACCAGTTAAATAACCTTATAGTCTCTCTGTCTGCCCCCCCCCCTCTCTCTCTCTCTCTCTTAGCGACAGTAAGGTATAGAGTGGTTCTATGCATGGATGTAAAATTCGGAAAATGATTTGCAACTAACTCCGTGTGGGGGGGGGGGGGGCGTGAGTGGTATGAGGGGAATGAGGTACTACGTTTGTGTGTGTGATGTATTTGCGCGTATGTGCGTGCGTGCGCATGTATTAGGTGTTTATAGGTGTGGTTTTCTCTGTACAAATGGGAGGATGCGTAGACATTTGGTTATGTTTGTGTGTGCATGTATCGATTTATGAATTAAGTGCTATGTACATATTTTATGACGCTTATATCAAGTCTTTTATTACTACTTTTAACTTTTAACTATTTGTCATTGTAAACGCCTTGGGCTCCTGGTTTTATCGGGAGGTAAGTGCGTCATAAATTATGCGAGGCGTGAGTGGTATGGGGGGGGTGAGACGAGGGGTGAGGGGAATGAGGGACTACGTTTGTGTGTGTGATGTATTTGCGCGTATGCGCGTGCGCATGTATTATGTGTTTATAGGTGTGGTTTTCTCTGTACTACTTTTGACTTTTAACTATTTGTCATTGTAAACGCCTTGGGCTCCTGGTTTTATCGGGAGGTAAGTGCGTCATAAATTTTCATTATTATTATTAAAATTAGTGTTAAACTTCTAAAATTCCACAACCTTTGAAGTAGAACCAAGTTCTAGGTCAATACTATTCAATCAATTTGGCAATACATTGAGTGATTCCAGGCGGCAGAAACCACAATGAGAACAATTCAAGATATTTTTTGAATGACTTTTTTCCCCGACTTTTCCCTATCAATGTTTGTGATTTTTTTTCACGTTAATTGTTTCCCCTGTGACTTTCTGTCCTACAATCGCTTTTTTTAATTGCTGTAGTCATGCCTCTTGCTGCAGGATCCACTATGGAGCGAAATTCTGGACTTCACTAGAGTCCAGAATGGACTAATTTCCCGCACCGTCCAGCAGGTATGTGTGTGTGTTTTCTGCCTGTGTCTATCTTGTCTCTCGATAGCTTAGTATTGGCCACACCTCTCTGACTGTTTGTCTCTCTGTCTTTGTCCAAGAGGGGTGGGGGTGTCTATTTTTAAGCCATCAGGAGGAAGCCAACCGTGGGGAAACTGCACTGCTGCTGAGTCATTTCTGAGGAGTTCAGTGGAGCCTGTTCTGAATTAATATATGCAGGGCACCGTCAAATAGGTGGTTGCAGTTTGATAGGAACAGTAAAGGCTGGGGTTTTTTTTTAATACGGTTAAGGCCAGTACATTTCATGTTTATATTAATAATCAGTTTCCTTTCATAATGTATCGCTTGTGCAAGATCAAAATAGCTCATGACTTTCTAACTTGGAGAACTAATATTCTTTGTGGATGGGTGGGATTAGCTTGATACAGTGAAGTGGTTAGTGTTATCTAGATCTGCATGCATGGCGTCTCGCTTCTTTGTTGCGTGTTTGATTATCAGCTGATTTTATCTGAAAGAAGTAAAATATTGGTATATAATCGTTATTACGAGTTTGCAATGGAATATTGCTTTTGTCCAGTCTGAAGACTTTGATGCTTATCCTACAAGGATAGACAAGTCTCTTGAAATAGGATAAAAGCAATATCCCATTGCAAACTCATATCTGATAATATAAAAAGTTGACATTTGGGATAAACTTTGGGGAGTGTGCTTTATACAAAGGCTCGCCTTATAGCCCGAAAACTATGGTAAATAGTGTTTTTTCTATTCAATAGCATGATGACATTGGTTGTAATTTTTTTTTATCGTTTATTTCCCCAGAATGTTTTGGCACTATTGTGACAAAAGCCACAAAGAATTTGGAAGACCCCATGACGATGCCAGGTAGGTTGTTGCTGTTGTTATACTCTGGTTTAAAGACTCCAGGGATCATTCCAGCAGCTGAAGCACTTGAACACTATGGTACATTACGAATGCACCAGCTGGGGATGAGAACATTGCATGTGTGACCGTTTTTGATTACCCCCGCGTGAGAACAGGCGTGAGTGGTATGGGGGGGGGGGGTGAGACGAGGGGTGAGGGGAATGAGGGACTACGTTTGTGTGTGTGATGTATTTGCGCGTATGTGCGTGCGCATGTATTAGGTGTTTATAGGTGTGGTTTTCTCTGTACAAATGGGAGGATGCGTAGACATTTGGTTATGTTTGTGTGTGCGTGTGCATGTATCGATTTATGAATTAAGTGCTATGTAAATATTTTATGACGCTTATATGAAGTCTTTTATTACTACTTTTAACTTTTAACTATTTGTCATTGTAAACGCATTGGGCTCCTGGTTTTATCGGGAGGTAAGTGCGTCATAAATTTTCATTATTATTATTAAAATTAGTGTGAAACTTCTAAAATTCCTTTTGCCTTTCAGCGAGTTTGGCATTATTTTATATTCTTGCTAACTTGTAATCCCCCTTCCCTTGATTGGAGGTTTCCAAAGCTTTTGTAGACTATGCACTAACACCTAATAACTACAATCCTGACAACGTAACCGCTTGTTAGTGTGTCGTCTGCAACCAAACAGTTCTTTGAGATTGTGGTCTAGGCGAAGGTGCGAGCTTTCCAATACTTAATGTATTCAATAATGTGTTGATATTGATTGTCTTTGTTTTTAATTGTTTTTTCCCCCAGACGAGAACAAGAAAAACGAAGAAAGCATGAAGCGGAAATATAGACAACATATTGAAGAAATAAAGAGTAAGTACTGTACACTAAAGAACTGTCCCACAAAGTCCAATGGGTAGGTGTAGCTAAATAAACCAGTTAAATAACCTTATACTCTCTCTGTCTGCCCACCCCCCTCTCTCTCTGGTATGCTACACCCATACTAATGTACCATACCATTTTAAACCCATACTATTTATTTTGTTATTACTGGTTCGTACCGCCAGCTCTTTTGTTAGACCCAACTCCTGTCTGTCATTACATTAATCAGTTCTCAATTAGTGCTAAATTTCCATTTCCGGTTGCAGTGCTGTTTTAGGTTGTTAAGTCTATCGCAAAACATTGAGTAAAAGTGCATATACCCTATACTTTTCAGGAATTGAGTATACTATCCTTTGAGAACACTCTCACATGCATTCAAACATACTGCGAAAAACATATGGATAGAAAAAAACTTAGAATAACCCTATTACATATATTTCCGTGATGGGGCAGTTTATAGGATACCGGAAGTTGACTGAAATATCCGTGACAGGGCAGTGAAGACGTTAACTCTTTTGCATTCGCATTTGTTACAGACAAAACTACTTCTAGTGTTCAGATTTTGTCACACATTTTTGGGAAAATCTGACTTTTGAAGCACATGGAGCGCCATACAGTTACTATCACATTGCTAGTGAGAAGCTTCTTCATAGTGTGTGCATAACAAGCCAAAACTTAGTGTGTGATGAAAATGCCATCAGAGGGGGGTCTCAGAGTGGGGGCAAGTTAAGGGCGGTTTTGCAAGAGGGTTATGTTTCATGAAACTATAAGAAAATATGATACACTGATCTTCAAGAGAAACGTAACATAATTATCATTTGTGTACAGTAGCCCATAGGCTCAATGTAAACGCACATGAGCAAAAGATGTAAGAATACACTGTTGCCAAGAAACCATCTAACATTATCATTATCATGCATCAAGGTATAATTCCATGCAACTAACTGCAGTGTTCAAACCATAGACTAGAGTAGCAAAGGGGGTTGCGTACCTTCAAAATCACTCAAACAATGATGCAAGCAGGTCTAGGCCCCCCCCCCGGACATTTGCCCTCGGACACCCCCCCCCCCCCCCCCCCATTTCCCCCTTGGACATTTGCCCTCGGACACCCCCCCCCCCCCCCCCCATTTCCCCCCTGGACACATTTGCCCCCCAGACCTGTCCATTTGCCCCCGGTCAATTGTCCTCCGGACACTTACCCCCCATTCTTGGCGGATATTCCCCCCCTGAACCCCACCCCCCGTGTGTGTGTGTGTGTGTTCTATGTCTATGTCTCTTTCTACCTGTCCGTCTCTCTCTCAGTCTGTCTGTCTCATGCACACACACATACACAGCCACACACATATGTATGCAAGTGCGCTCAGACACACATGCACACAAACACACTTGGGCAATAAGAGAGAGTGAGTAAGAGAGACAGACAGAAAGAGACAGACTTTTTTACATAATTATACTTTATATAGGAAAACTCTGGCCATATATGGGTGGAGCGACTTAAATGAGTTAATGTATTCAATAATATGTTGACATTGATTGTCATTTTATATTGGTTTTTTCTTCCCCAGAGGGTAACGCTAAAAAGGAAGCGGAGATCCTGTCTTTGAAAGAAGAAAGCAAACAGATGAAGGGTAAGCACTGTATTAATTCAAAGGAACTGTCCACAGACCTGTTTACCCTTCCGGTTTTGCCAGAATTATTCCGGAAATTTGCTAAAATTCTGGGTAAAATAGTAAATTCCGGGTGAACGCTGAAAATTCCGGGATTTCGAAAAAACGTCTATTATTTGTTTCCGTTCGTATGAAAAGACGCAACGGTTTACCGAAACGTGTATCATGGGTGCATGTGGCTATGCCGGAAGCCGGAATTCTGGCTATTTCGAACCTGTGCCGGCAGTCTGGTTGCCGGAAGAAAATATTTCGATGGTAGAGATTTTGCCAACGCGCAACTTCTCTGATGCGTTACTCTCAACCCGTAACGAAAATGAATCTGTGGATGTTGTGCTGTTTATTTCCATGCTTGTGGCAGCCAATACTATGTAATTGAAATGTTGGAGTGCCTTGTATAAGCTCTAAGCTTGTTGTGCTCTACTTATTTAAATTATGTGCTGCTGTATGTGCTTTATTTGAATAAATCTTGTTTAAACCAATCTGTGGACTCGGACCACTCGGGCTTGACTCAATTATCTACCCTGACTTCGCTTCGCACATGCGTGGAGCGCCGAAGGCTTTAACTCTGCAGTCGGTTTTGCGCGCTTTCTAGCCAGCAGCCAACATAAATTTTTTCGAATGCGGCGACCCTGAGGCTACAAAACTGGATGCAAGATTCATTTCTACAGGTCTCCGGCCCTTGGAAAGGCCAAAGTCATATAAAAATATCGGTCATGTTTTTAAACCATTTTGCATTAAGATTGATAAGATCATATAAAAATATCGGTCACGTTTTTTAACCATTTTGCATTAAGATTGATAAGATCATATAAAAATATCGGTCACGTTTTTTAACCATTTTGCTTTAAGATTCATAAGTAGGTCAACATAATAATACTGATACTGGTAGTTGTCAGAAAACACAATCAGCAACGATGTCAATATCAATGGACATAATATTAATTAACCCTGCTCAATGTTATCTTGCCTTTTTCGGATGGCATAAAATAGGTACATAGGAAATTTCCTTAACGTCGTAACCGAACCAGTTGTCAAAATATTAGTATAATTCCATGTAAGTATTTGGAATTCTACGACAGAAGAACGATATCAGCAAAAAGGAGAAACAATTCAACCAAACCAGGAGAGAGAGAGAGAGAGAGAGAGAGACAGAGAGACAGAGAGAGAGACTGAGACAAAGAGTCAGAGAGAGAGAGAAAGAGAGACAGAGAGACAGACAGAGAGAGAGAGAGAGAGAGAGTGAGAATGTGTGTATGTTTGATGTGTGTGTGTTCAGACATTTTTGAGTTATTGAAGATTGAAAGTTTTGCTGATTTTGCATTTTTTTCAGCCGTATTTCACCAAATAATTTGGCAATCCCTCTTAAAGTGCCCCGCAACTTTTGTGAAAATGTTAGCCAAATCGGACAAAAAAGTGGAGGAAGAAGAAGAAGAAGAAGAAGACTCGTACAAAGGGGAGAATCTTAATAATGAACTTACATTCTCCTCCCGCCGCCTCTTACGGGGGTTGGTTGAACTGCTCCCTGTGACTAACATAATACGGTAGTCATCATAATACGGTAGTCAAGAACTCCACCCATTCATAATGCGCATACGTACACATGCATGGACACTCACTAATGCACACGCAGACGTACACGCACGCACGTACACACTCATATGCGTACACGGTCACCCACTCTCACATGTATAAACACATTGTTACCCCCGATCACAATGGAACCTCCCCTTATTTGATCTCCCATTATAAGACTCCCTCCCATATAAGACCTACTTCTTTGAGACATTGCCCTTCTTTGTAAGCATTAAAACTAGTTCCCTTATCAGACCCCTCCCTTATAAGACCTCATTGTGGATAATGTTCTTCCCTTTAAGACCTCATTGTGGATAATGTTCTTCCCTTATAAGACCTCATTGTGGATAATGTTCTTCCCTTATAAGACCTCATTGTGGATAATGTTCTTCCCTTATAAGACCTCATTGTGGATAATGTTCTTCCCTTATAAGACCCCTCCCTTATAGGACCTCATTGTGGATAATCTTCCCTTTAAGACCTCATTGTGGATAATGTTCTTCCCTTATAAGACCTCATTGTGGATAATGTTCTTCCCTTATAAGACCTCATTGTGGATAATGTTCTTCCCTTATAAGACCTCATTGTGGATAATGTTCTTCCCTTATAAGACCCCTCCCTTATAAGACCTCATTGTGGATAATGTTCTTCCCTTATAAGACCTCATTGTGGATAATGTTCTTCCCTTATAAGACCTCATTGTGGATAATGTTCTTCCCTTATAAGACCTCATTGTGGATAATGTTCTTCCCTTATAAGACCCCTCCCTATTAAGACCTCATTGTGGATAATGTTCTTCCCTTATAAGACATTGTGGATAATGTTCTTCCCTTTAAGACCTCATTGTGGATAATGTTCTTCCCTTATAAGACCTCATTGTGGATAATGTTCTTCCCTTATAAGACCCCTCCCTTATAAGACCTCATTGTGGATAATGTTCTTCCCTTATAAGACCTCATTGTGGATAATGTTCTTCCCTTATAAGACCTCATTGTGGATAATGTTCTTCCCTTATAAGACCTCATTGTGGATAATGTTCTTCCCTTATAAGACCTCAAATTAAATCTTGTTAATTCTGATCGCTTATCAGCCTTTTGGCTGGGACAGTGATTCAGGAACATGAATTTTTGTTTATACCCTGGTTGGTTTGTTCAGCCCGTCGTACATGGCGAAAGCCGATATGCGACGTTAAACTGAACTTCCATCCAAGACCTCATTTTGGATAATGTTTGAAGGTCTTATAAGGGAGGTTCCACTGCATTGGATTGACATTAGATGAAGCACAGAGAGAGAGAAGGAGAGAGAGAGAGGAGAGAGAGAGAGAGACAGAGAGAGGGAGGGGAGAGAGAGAGAGAGAAAGAGGGAGGGAGAGAGAGAGACAGAGAGAGAGAGAGAGGAGAGAGAGAGAAAGAGAGAGAGAGAGAGAGAGAGGAGGGGGGGGGAGAGAGGGGGGGGGGAGAGAGAGAGAGAGAGAGAGAGGGAGAGAGAGAGAGGGGGGGGAGAGAGAGAGGGGGGAAAGAGAGAGAGGGAGGGAGATAGATGAGAGAGAGAGAGAAAGGGAGAGAGAGAGAGAGGAGAGAGGGGGGGAGAGAGGGAGAGAGAGAGAGACAGACAGACAGAGAGAGACAGAGAGACAGAGACAGAGAGAATCCAAATGAATTATATCATATAAGCATGGGTGCAACTACACAAAATGAAAAACACACTGAAAGGACAGGGTCATTTGAGGGGAAATGTCCCAGTGCAGCTGAAGCAATAATTGATTTACGAAGGTATTTTACTTGTTTTTTCCCCCACAATTTATACAAACTAGCGCAACGCAGACCTGTTTACCCCCTACACCAGTTTTGAGTAGTCTGGATAGCTGAAATGAGTAGTTTTGGTGCGAAATGTGTAGTTTTATTCATTAAACCATCAAACAATGTTCACTGAAAATGAGTAATTAGAGCATTATTTTCAGTTTTGAAGAGTAGTAGAGGTCCAAATTGAGTACAATGCTACTCGAAAAAAGTAGAGTAAACAGGTCTGGCAACGCCGAGTACCGGCAACGCCTAGTACTGGTAACGCCAAATACCGGAAACGCTGAGTACTGGTTTTGCCGGGTCTGGGAAATATTATATTATTACTTTTGTCTCTCTCCCTCCGTCCATCTTCTTCTTTCATCCTGTTTATGTATCGTTTGTTAGAGTGTATGGCTGGCGTGATTTGTGAGTTTGTCGAATAATTCAAAATTGTTGCGATGCAAATGAGTTAAGCCAGGCTAAGACAACAACAAACAGCATCTTACCTCCATCTTCAACGTTCTCCCCCACAGCCTCATCCTCGAAGTCAAAGGTCTCTTCATCAGACACATCTGCATTCACATTTATACAGTTTATAAATATTTAGCCGTAAACTCTGCTGTAATTCTTCATAATTACGCAACTACAACAAAAACTACTATTTCTACTGTTACTACTACAGTGGAACCTCCCTTGTAAGACCTCCCATTATAAGACTCCCTCCCAATTAAGACCAACTTCTCTGAAACATTGCCCTTTGTAAGTATTAAGATTACCTCCCTTATAAGACCCCTCCCTTATAAGACCTCATTTTGGATGATTTTTTAAGGTCTTATAAGGGAGGTTCCACTGTACTGCTACTTTTTTTTTCTTTCTGGTATTAAACATTTTATTCCTTCTTCATACATTTACAAATAACATTCATGTATATGTATGATTCAACATTCATGTATAATAAACAGTGGTTACCTGTAAATAAAGATGAATAAAACAGAGTAAAAAAGTTTGTCTTGCCTTTTTTCTTGAATAGTATGTATAAAGAATGGTTGTTGTTGTTGTTGTTTTTATACATTCACAAACAATTTTACATCTACATATATCCAGACACACATCCACACAAGCCTAAACATTAAAGTGGAGAAAAAAGAGAAGAAAGATAGGGAAAATAAAAGTGAAAGAGAGAAAATTGTAGAGAAGGAAAGAAGAGAGCAGGAGAGGAAGAAAAGCATTATATGGAATACACTGCGCATTGATAGTTAATAAAATTGTTGTACACTACACATTAGTATTTAGCAAAGTTGTTGTACAGGTGCTGTTAACAAAATGAAAACAACAACATAAAGCAGGACGACCTTTATGAACCTTATCAAAAACAAACCAGATTGAACCCATCGTAAAGGTCTGTGTACACGTCAACACTACCCCCCGGGTCACACACCCTGGCAACACAGTGATAACCCACTCTTAATATAACTCCCAGTTCACTGTGCCACCATGGGGAAAACAGAAACATTCGGCAAAAGAATGTCAACGTGCACCGACCCCAAATTAAGGGAGATAATCAGCAATATTTTTAATTTCTTTGCACATACATATTCAACAGTGACATAAAAAATATATATAAAAATTGGTATGCATTTGGTAACATTTTCTGTACTATTTCTATTTCACAAGATTTTTATTAAAAAAAAAAACAATCTTCTTGAAATGTATGGTATTTACACTGTACTACTACTGACATCATCATCATCTTCGTCATCACTTTTATCACCACTATCATCATCATCATCATCACTATCATCACCAACACCATCACTATCATCAACATCATTGTCATTCTCATCATCATCAAAATCATCATCGTCAATATCATCATCATGACTGTCATAATCACTATCATCACCACCATTATCATTATCATCACCAAAAATGTTGTAACTATCATCATCACCATTGCCATCATCGTCATCACCATCATCATCATTCTCATCACCACCATTATCATTATCTTCACCACTATCATCATTATCATCACCACCATCATCATCATCATTCATCATCATCATCATTGTCATCATCACCATCATCATCATCACCACTATCATCATTATATCATCATCAATGTCATCATCATCACCATTGTAACAATCGCTGCCTCGAATACTTACTCTCCAATTGGCAATCAGCCATGACTTGAAGCTGCATTAACAAAAAATACAAATAGTTTTTAGCAGTAATTCAATAATAATAATAATAATAATAATAATACAATAATACAAAGACATGAACATAGGATGCATATGACTCAGTCAAAGTCTTGTTAAGGTGGCGCCTGCGTGTTTTGGGGGCAATTTATGATCATTTTTGTTTATCAGGAACTAATAAAGATATCTACATGAAATTTTGCACACTGATGCAAAAACATGACCCTGACCATATATGCCAAATTTGAAGACTGTGTGAAGGCACTATGAAAGTATGGAGTCCACCTAAAAAAAAAATCACAAAATCTTAGCCCCTTGACAGCATTTTTAGTCTCAAGCGAGATCCTATGAATTGTTTATTATTGTTTGATGAGACAAAGAATGCGAGTTAACAACTCAGACATGTTAATTGTATGACCATTGCATACCTTGATGTCTTAGGAAAGTGGACAAATGATCAGCATCACCATGCAGTACTTGAATCCAGTGCTGTCGAGGGGCTAAGATTTTGTGTTATCATTTTTTGGGTGGACTCCATACTTTCATAGTGCCTTCACACGGAGTCTTCAAATTTGGCATATATGGTCAGGACAGGGGTGTGTTTTGCATCAGTGTGCAAAATTTCATGTAGATATCTTTATTAGTTCCCGATAAACAAAAATGAACATAAATTGACTGCAAAATATGCAGTGCACCACCTTAAGCAGACATTGTTTTTCCATTTCTATGGGTGGTCCCGGGAAATTAAAACAATCCTGCAAGCCTTAATACTTGACCAGTGTTAAGTATTTGTCTGCCTCAATGCCTTCGAAGTGACCTCCGACGACCTTGTACAGGAAAGTCAGCCTCTGTTTTCCTGCAGAGATGGAAGGCCCAGGTCACTCAGCATGAGCCTGGGTCGTGGGAGCTATAATCTCTCTGAATCTTGCTGCCCTTCGCTGGACGCCTTCCAACTTGTCTGCTTCGCTTTGGGTGTAGGGATCACACAATATAGAAAGCAAGGAAGGATCTACAAAGCGGGACACATGCTGTGTGCCAGAAGATTTCATGGCAGAAGTGGAGGTACATACACAGACAGAGACATAGACAGCCAGCAGCAAAAACATTACTACAGTGGAACCTCCCTTATAAGACCTCATTTTGGATGATTTTTGAAGGTCTTATAAGGGAGGGGTCCTATAATGGAGGTAATCAAAGAACAGCAATGTCTCAGAGAAGTAGGTCTTATGTGGGAGGGAGTCTTATAATGGGAGGTCTTATAATGGAGGTTCCACTGTACTAATATACCACATTCTCCCCCATGGGGATACCAGGGGGTCTTTTGTATATAGTTCCCCCACCTTCTAGAAGTTCTCTGCTTGTAACTTCCTCTCATCTGTCACTGTCTTTGACTCAGCCTTTTCCCTTTGTTTGCTGTCATCTACTATCTTTCTACCTTTCCGATCCATTCTCCTGCCCTTTTTTTTCTTCAAGAAACGCTTTCAATTTTAAAGACTTTTCCAAGACATCAGAGAGTGCAATAGTCCTTTTTTAATCCTCCCTAAGTTGCTAGCTTGCTCATGTTGTCTCATCAAACAATGATGAAAATGTTACCGGATCTTAATATTGACAACATGAGCAAGCTAGCAACTCAGAGAGAATTAAAATAGGACTATTGCACTCTTGGAAAAATGAAAAAAATGATCAGCATCACCATGCAGCACTTCCATCCAGCACACGAGTGGGGGTAAGCCTGCATGCGATTTGTTTTTCAGGTGGACTCAATGATTTCATAATACCTTCACACAGAGTATTCAAACTTGGTACAAATGGTCAGAGTCTGGTTCTGTATCACTGTGCAAAATGTCATGCAGATATCTTCAATAGTTCCTGAGAAACAAAATTAAACAAAAATCGCCCGAAAATTTTGTAGTGTGCCACCTTAACAACACAGACTTTGATGAAAGTGTGTGGTGCAGCATAGGTGGAATTAACCATGAACAAATATTAATTGGCTGCGTTTACAGAAGGCATAATGAAAATGAGGAAAATACGGACAAGCTTTTCGACTTGTTAAAGGGAAGGAAAGTAAATTCATTTAATAAAGTTTGCATCATGGGTGATTTCAACTTACCCAAAGTAAATTGGAATGATGGAGAGTGCAATCAAACTGACAATTATATTAAAGAAAAAATACATGATGCATTTTTAATACAAAAAGTAAAAAATACAAGGAGGAGGAAAGGTGATACACCTAGTTTATTGGATTGGATTTTAGTCAGTGACATAAACATGACCTCAGATGTTCAACATTTAGCCCCATTGGGTAAAAGTGATCATGACTTACTATACTTCCATTTATATATTCCTAAACAAGAACCAGTGAACGACCCTCACTATAAATATGATCTAAAGAATGGCAACTATACAAAAATAAGAGAAGATATGGAAAAAGTAAATTAGTCAAACATTAAATTTGAGAATGTTAATGAAACTTGGGAAAATCTTAAAAGTTAAATCATAAATTCTATGGATATGCATATTCCCAAAATAAATATCAATGAAACAAAAATATACAAGCCTTTATGGTTAAATGGGAAAGCTTTTAAAGCAGTAAAGAAAAAATATAATGTCTATCAAAGATATTTAATGAGTGAGTCTGGAAACGTTTATTTGAAAAAGTAAAAATAAATGCAAAAGGGAATATTTAAAATATATCAAGAAAAGAGACAAAAGTTAAAAAAAACTTACTAAAAAGGCAAAGAAAGATTATGAGAGGAAATTAGCCAGTGAATGCAAATCTAAACCTAAATACTTTTGGAAGTATGTGCAAGAAAAACTAAAAACATCAACAGGGATAAGAACATTGAAAAATGAAAAGGGGGAAACAGTCACATCAGATGAAGACAAAGCAAACACATTAAACTTCTTTTTTTTCCCGAGCGTATTCACAAGAGAAGATATTTCTAATATTCCTAATGTAGATAGGGAATCAAAATCCCAAGGGAACACATTAACAGATATAGATATTGAGGTGGAGACAGTTACAAAGAAACTTAAAGAACTGGACACTTCTAAAGCTCAAGGACCTGACCAGTTACCAGTCAGAGTTCTGAAAGAGATAGCTAATGAGATAAGTGAACCATTAACTAAACTATTTAATTTGTCTTTGGAACAGGGAGAACTACCAGATGATTGGAAAAACGCAGAAGTTATAGCTATTTTTAAGAAAGGCACTAGAACAGATCCTGGAAATTATAGACCAGTAAGTTTGACATGTATAAGTATAACTTGTAAGATACTTGAATCAATTATAAGGGATAAAGTTGTTCTTTATTTTAAAGAAAACAAACTATATTCAGATTGGCGCAGGTCATGTGTTACGCAATTACTTCAAGTCATGGAAAATTTTACAAAATTATTAGATATAGGAGAGACTATATAGACAGTGTATCTTGATTTTAAAAAGGCGTTTGATTCCGTGCCACAAGAAAGACTATTACTTAAATTGTCAGCATATGGAATTGATGGTAGACTTTTACAATGGATTAGAAGATTTTTAACTAATAGAAAACAGAAAGTAAGAGTAAGTAAATCACACTCGGAACAAGCAGAAGTAATCAGTGGTATTCCCCAAGGCAGTATTTTAGGCCCAGTCCTATTCACCATATTCATAAATGACTTGCCCGATTAAGTAAATAGTGAATGTAAGATCTTTGCTGATGACACAAAGCTATATAATACATCTGGTAATAAAGAAATACTACAGTCAGATTTACACTCTCTACAAGTATGGTCGGATAAATGGAACTTATATTTTAAGGTTAAAAAATGCAAGGTAATGTACATTGGAAGGAAAAACTCTAAACATGATTATTACATGAAGCCAAACTGCACAACAAGTAAAATTAATATATGTGAAAACAAGAAAGACTTGGGAATAACTTTTGATCCAGCTTTGAAATTTGATACACATATACAGAAGGTAACCAGTAAAGCTAACCAAGTAATGGGATTAATCAAAAGATCATTTGACTATCTTCATAAAGATATATTTGTTAAATTATACAAGGCTATGGTTCGACCTCACATAGAATATGGGAACTGCATGTATATGGCATCCTAACCTAAAAAGACAATCAATAATAATTGAAAAAGTTCAGAGAAGAGCCACAAAATTTGTTAAAGCATCTAAAAATATGTATTACGAGGAACGTTTAAACCACTAAATAATTTTGGCAAGTCAAATTCATTGAGAAGGGGCGTAATAAAGGCCGAGAGGCCTATACATGGCCCTACATCACCTACCTACCTAATCTATGCATGCATGTTTTCTTCAGAACTTCTGTGCGAGCGTTGCTTGAATTGAAAATGGCGAACGCTAATTCTTCCAGTTCTACGAACCCCCCTGTGGCCAAAAAGGCACGAGTTGGGAGTGGGAGACACTTGAAAGAATGGGAAAACCTGTCCTTTGAGAAAGGAATGTACGCTCCCCTGCCCATTTTTCAATATATATAACAAAACTGCATGAAAACGATGTCTGAATATAATGTATTCACATCAACTTTTTCATGGTTTTTAGTGTTCTGAAATTTATACGTTTTTCAGGCTTGAAATATGGGGGAAATTATTTTTCAATAAGGGAAGTTTTGAAAAAAGAAAAATTGGGTTGACACCTGAATCTAGTCATAATAAGTTTCAAATGTTTGTCAATATTCATAGATAAGTCGGAACACAATGATTCACATTAATTTGCCTAAACAAGTCAAATCTATTACTATTATCAATTCGGCTTGACCATTCCTGCCACTGACAATCAATCATCCTAGCACGTAGCACATGCTTAAAACTGTTGATATCTTCTACCCCTTGATTAAGCCAAACATAACCAAATCCTAGTTCATAAAGTTTACATTTCACTTTAGACACCCAATTAATTGTACTTCTCATATCTAAAATGTACAACATATTATATGCCTTCTTTGGAAGTCTGAGAGAGAGAGAGAGAGAGAGAGAGAGAGAGAGAGAGTCTGGAGAGAGAGAGAGAGAGAGAGAGAGACAGAGACAGAGAGAGAGAGAGAGAGAGAGAGAGAGAGAGAGAGAGAGAGCGTATGTTTGTATGTTCAGCCATTTTTGAGTTATTGAAGATTGAAATCTTTGCCGACTTTTTCTTTTTTCAGCCATATTTCTCCGAATAATTTGGCAATCCCTCTAAAGTGCCCCGCAACTTTTCTGAAAATGTTAGTCAAATCGGACAAAAAGTGGAAGAAGAAGAAAAAGAAAAAATAAACTCTTACAAAGGGGAGAATCTTAATAATGAACTTACATGGTCCTCGCCCTCATCTCCACAGCTTTGTCTGTTTGGACTGGTGTCTGTGACCAACATAATACGGTAGTCATAATACGGTAGTCAAGAACTCCACCCATTCATAATGCGCATACGTACACATGCATGGACACTCACTAATGCACAAACAGATGTACACGCACGCACACACTCATATGCGTACACCCACTCACATGCATAGACATTGTTGCCCCGTTGAATATCACAAATACAGTGGAACCACACTTATTTGACCTCCCATTATAAGACTCCCTCCCACATAAGACCTACTTCTTTGAGACATTGCCCTTCTTTGTGAGCATTAACCTTTTGCCACTACTCAGTTGCCAGTAGCCGGTAGCGATTTTGTGACTTGCCGCCTAATCGGATGCCAGTAGCCGATGGCCAAGCGCCGGTCTGTTCCCGCATCGGTTACATTTAACCAGTGGAACTTTTTTTTAAATATCTCGGTTTCTCTATTGCAGTATGAATGAAGCAGCCTGTCTGAGTGACGAGAAGAGAGTTTCAGATGAGATAAACAGCTATTTTTCTTGTGTTAGAAATGACCTTCACCCTGTTATTTAAAGAATGAAATGAAGATTTTTCCAGCGAAAGTGGCAGAGTGTGGAATCTTACCATTTATTGCACACACTACAGTACACAGCGAGCCGTAGACGCATTCCGTTATACACATGTAGCAGAGTGCTTGTGCTCTCTCTCTCGCTCTCTCTCTCTCTCTCACACACACACACAGACACGTCTCTCTCTCTCTCTCTCTCTCTCTCTCTCTCTCTCTCTCTCACACACACACGTGTGTCTCTCTCTCTCTCTCTCTCTCTCTCTCTCTCTCTCTCTCTCTCTCTCTCTCTCTCTCTCTCTCTCTCTCTCTCTCTCTCTCACACACACACACACACACACACGCACACGCACACGCACACGCACACACTCTCACACACACACACACACACACACACACACACACACACACACACACATGTACACACACACACATGTACACACACACACACACACACACACACACACACACACACACACACACACACACACACACACACACACACACACACACACACACACACACACACACACACACACACACACCCCTGCTAGTAGGCCCTAGTGCAACAAAACTATTTTCCCGTGTCTTTTGGTTATGTTATTTCAAGTACAACTGTGGTGTGATAGTTCTCATATCTTTGAAAATGATACCAGAGTAAAGTTCAAGTTGTGCTCTTTCCATTGATGTATAGCAATATGCGCTTACTAATACAGTAAGTGTCGAAAATATTATTACAAAAATGCCAAAATCAGGTTGTCGTCAACGGTTGTAAAACTTGGCGAAGCAGCCGGCTGACCGTCACGGTACATCCGTTGCCCAGGAGGTGCCGTCGGGACAGAATTAAAACTACTTCCCTTATAAGACCCCTCCCTAAGACCCCTCCCTTATAAGACCTCATTTTGGATAATGTTCTTCCCTTATAAGACCCCTCCCTTATAAGACCTTCAAACATTAATGTTTGAACTTGAAGGTCTTATAAGGGAGGTTTCACTGTATTGGATTGACGTCAGATGAAGCACAGAGAGAGAGAGAGAGAGAGAGAGAGAGAGAGAGAGAGAGAGAGAGAGAGAGAGAGAGAGAGAGAGAGAGAGAGAGAGAGAGAGAGAGAGAGAGAAGAGAAAGAGAAAGAGAGAGAGAGAGAGAGAGAGAGAGAGAGAGATATTCCAAATGAATTAATAAGCATGGGTGCAACTACACAAAATGAAAAGGGGAAATGTCCCCCTGCAGCTGAAGCAAAAATTGATTATGAAGGTATTTTACTTGTTTTTTCCCCACAATTTATACAAATGCTTATTTTAAGTATTTAAAAAATACAGTAGACACACAAAGATCTTGTTTGACAAATTAAAACAAAAGCTACTCCCTTTTCTGGTAAAAAATAAAAAACAGGAAATCCTTGTATACCAGGAAAAGTTGCATCCAAGTATAAGTAGAGATAGGAGTGGATTACTTTCCCTTGCTGCCCTCTTCCAGATAGTCACTGTCCCCGGGCATCTACCTCCCAAATTTGAAGGCAATCCATCCAGAAATACCGGAGATACTGGCGCCGAGAGTCCAGTGGATGCGCGTTTCGCAAACCGCGCAAATGACACGGCCGCCTTGGTTGTAGTTGCAATCGCCCCATTAGGGCTCACAGCAAATTTGAAGCAATTTGGTCGAAAAACGTCGTTATAAGGCACGTTTTATGTTCCACACACATACACGGACAGACAGACAGACGGACAGTTGGCGCTTCATAATATGATGCTTATTTTAAGTATTTGAAAAATATAGTACTAAGTAGACACACAGATCTTGTTTGACACATTAAAACAAAAATTACTTCCTTTTCTGGCAAAATTAAAAAACAGGAAATCTTTGTATACCAGGAAAAGTAGCACCCAAGTATAAGTAGAGATAGGAGTGGATTACTTTCCCTTGCTGCCCTCTGTCCCCCCCCCCCCCCCCCTTCCCCCACACCTCTTTTATCTGACCGGCATCAACACCCAGGCATGAGGCTGTGTCAGACTAGTTGACATAAGCCAGAATACCAAGGCTACATCAATATGTTGCTATGTTTTGCGTAGTTATGCGGGGATTGTCCTAATTAAGCCATGACAAGCTCCTGGCATTATCAATCATCATCAGTCTAATAAAAATCCTCTGAAGTCAGAGTGTGGCTGCCCACGTTGCAGGGTAATCAAAACGGTCATACACATAATGTTCTCATCCTTAGCTGGTGAATTTGTGCCATAGTGCTCAAGTGCTTCAGCTGTTGGGATGATCCCTGGAATCCTTCGTTCCAGCAATAAATGTGCAGAATTTATAGATGTCAATATGATGCATTTGCATAAAGGGAAGTAAATATGTGTGCACACCATACCTTGGTCACATCTAAACTCGCTTCTTCGCTCCCTTAGACCACAATTGTGCCTCTGACTTTGCTTTTGTAGCTTGGTTTGTGGGGAAACCAATTGGTGTGGCGAGTATAAAGCCTATATATTAAAAAACTGATCTATCCCTTCTCTATGTCTAAGCCTGAAGTAAAAACCTGCAATCTTTTTTCATATCTCCTTTTGTTTATGTATTGTTTGTTAGTGTGTATGGCTGGCATGATTTGTGAGTGTCAAATAATTCAAAATTGTTGCGATGCAAATGAGTTAAGCCAGGCTAAGACAACAACAAACAGCATCTTACCCCCATCTTCAACGTTCTGGACGTTGTCCCCCACAGCCTCATCCTCGAAGTCAAAGGTCTCTTCCTCGCACACATCTGCATTCACATTTATACAGTTTATAAATATTTAGCCGTAAACTCTGCTATAATTCTTCATAATTACGCAACTACAACAAATACTACTATTTCTACCGTTACTACTACAGTGGAACTTCCCTTGTAAGACCTCCCATTATAAGACTCCCTCCCATATAAGACCAACTTCTCTGAAACATTGCCCTTCTTTGTAAGCATAAAGATTACCTCCCTTATAAGACCCCTCCCTTATAAGACTGTCGCTGCCTCTCATCCAACGCTAACACGATTGTCTACTGACGTCGTTTTTATTCCATTTCATCAATAAACAGTGCCGTCAAAACTGCAATGTAAACAATTTCAAAAGAACACATTGCTTAATAATAATAAAATAAACGTTGATCCATAATTCAAATGTCAGTGTTAAAGATTCTGAATTGGGGCATGAGTGTACGTATATGCATGTATGTGAGAACTGTTTGTAAGTGTGCATGTGTTCACTCACATATGCATGTATGTTATTACCTTTATGTAAAATAATCATTCATCTAAAATTGCCTCTCTCTCGACTATATTCTCATCTTTCATTACATATTTGATTATTGCTTTCTCTGCTCTCTCTCAATCTATCCACCAAGCTGAATAACACTACTAAATGGCGATAAAAATGCTCAAATATGTACATGCTCATCATTAAACAAACTCGCAAACATAAAAGGCGAATTTCTAGATGCACAATATACAATGCTTAAACTGTACTCCTTGACATATAGCATACGAGAAGCAAATAAAAATCTTACAAACATGTGTGTGAAACTAAGGATTACAGACATTTCGTACCCTGGACGTTTCGTACAGACGTTTCGTACCCTGGATTGGTCATTTCGTACATTATTTTCAAAACATTTTGTACATGAACTTAGCTTTTCGCACACAAGACATTTCGTACACAAGCGTTTCGTACACAGTAAGTTGGACTCCAGCTACTTTAAGCAATTTCATTGGATAACGGCAACGGCAAGCGGCCATTTTGTCTTGACTTTGTTCTCAGTCTCACTCTCTACTGAAACTTTAACGTTGTCGTTTTCTCAAAAAAACAATGTTAGAGGGTTAAAGTTAGCAGGATACTTGATTTTGACGTGAGCCTTCAAGTCATGACTATCAAAGCAGTCAGATACATCGGTAAGGAACAAAAGAAAGAAAATCATTGGTTGCAGAGATTACTGTTGTGTTGTACCGAGTGCGAGTAGGAGATACTGGAAAGAAGACTCCATTAGATATACAAAAACGCTCTTTAAAAAGAAACAAGACTTCAGGTACAAATAGGTACATTTTAACGTTGTTAACTTATATTTTCTGTAACAAATGGATGTACCGAGTGTGTGCGTTGACGGCCCGGTTGTTTCGTTTTTAAATTTGCGCGTTTGAGTTTGACAACGGTTGTTCGTGTTCATTCGCACATCATTTCTGCGCATGCAATACTTAGCCTACCGCACTTCCGGCAACAAGGCCTAGGCCTAGAGAATAAGATAACGCCTTACCTCATAATCAAGACGACGTACTTAACATTTAGCCCGCATTCATTTCAGTCCTGAAAAAAAATATACGGAAAATCCAGGGTTCGTCGATTTCACTGCCTTCGACGTACGAATCCTTTGTTAGGCCTAGACGATTGATCACCATGTGCAAAGACTGTACAGGGGAAGATAAACATGGATGAGCTTGCTGGCTGTGACCTTGACCTTTGCTTTGTGGCAGAGGGGGGGGGGGGGGATTAACTAAACGAAAATAAAATATTAGGACTACATGTAATATAAAATATCTTACAGAAATGTAGATGATGTGGAACAAGTTTTCATCGCATGAACAATCAGTTTAAAACAGTAACAGATCAGGAGTATGGCCTTACGAATTACGCAACTTCAATTATTAATTTTCTAAGAGTAAGAGGCTTAGACCTACAGGCAAAGACTGAAGGCCTACTACAGGTGTCCGTAGACCCCCCTTACCGCGTTTTTCTGAAAGCTTGGTCAATATGCTTTTCAATTTTACTTGTTTGCCAAAAGTAAAAATGGGGCTCCACTATGTTACATGCGCATATATAAACATATATAATTGAATTTTAAAGAAAGGGGTAGAGGTAATTTAATGCATAGAAATAATTTAATTTACACAGTAAAATAAAAATTAATTCTGTTTCCAGATGCACAAGTGTCTACATAACAGTATTCTCTCTATACAGGCATGGGAATTGTCATGGGAATTCCCATGCCTGCTATAGTAATAAAAATCAGACGTGAGCCTTGAAGGCTTTGCCTCTTGTTATATATAGCTGTTACTTCGGCTGTCTTCCATTGTGCTGGTAATAATCCCGATTCTAAGCTTTTATTAAATAGGATTGTCAGGGGCGGTGCTAATTCATCACTCAGTTCTTTTAAAATATGTGCTGGTACCTTGTCAGGACCCTGAGCTTTGTTAACATTTATCTCTTTTAGTTTGTTTTTGACAGCTTCTTCTGTATACTATATCTGTACAGTAAGCAGGTGGCTCATCATTTAGTTCTGGTAGTGAGTCAATGTCTTCTTTGGTAAATACACTTGCAAAGAAATCATTTAGAACACTTGCCTTGTCTTCGTCAGTCGTAACTAAATTACCATGTGTATCCTTAAGTGGGCTAATACCAGTATTTACATTTAGCTTTGAGTTAACATATTTCCAGAACATTTTTATTTTTAGGGTTTGATTTACAGTTATTTGCAATATTTTCCTCATGGTTTTTACGTTCCTTTTTTAGTTGTTTAGAACAATTCTCTTTTTTCAGCATATTTTCTATAATGTTTGATTGCCTTAGATTACCATTCTGTAAGTATCTTCTGTAAAGCCTATTTTTTTTCCTTACACTTTTCCTCAAGTCCAGTGACATCCAGTAAGGTTTGTGCTTTTGGCTAATCCTAGAGGCATTAGCTTTTACCTTAGGGATATGTTTATCCATTAAATGGTGGATTTTATCTCATATCCTGCCAACACTCTTCAACAGGTAAGTCGCTTAAGTGATCCCAATTGTGCTTTAATTTCGTTTTTCATTTGTGTGTAATTTCCCCTCTTGAGGTTGTAAGTAAAACCTTGATTTGTATTATTTGAGTTGTGTGTATTGGCATATAGGGAGAATGTGAGCACTTGGTCACTTTTACCTAAGGGACATGAGTGCGTAACATCAGACATCAATTGAATATCATTAACAAAGATCAAGTCCAGTATGTTAGATGTCTGTCCTTCCCTTGTCCTTGTTGGTTCCTTTACCATTTGAAAAAAAAAAGAATCTCTTGTAGCTTCTATAAAATCATCATTTTTTTGGCGTTGTCCACTGACCATCCCACTTTATATCTGGAAAATTAAAATCCCCCATAATGCAAACCTTATCATACTTCTTTATCTCCTCTTCTTTTACTGTAGTTTTAGTACTTCTAATAATTTCTGTACATTTTCATCTGTCGTATTAGGGCTTTTGTAAATACAACCAACTAAAATCTTTTCTTTTTCCTTTGTTTGAAAGTGACACCATACAGCCTCTTTAAATGTGTTCTTGTTCAGTGTAGTGCATTCTTGTGCATTTAACGCTTTATCAAAAAATAACGCTACGCCACGATTCGGGTTTTCATTGTGAAACATTTCATAGTTATCAAGACAGTATTCAGATGGTACAAAATCACGAATGTTTTTGGGCACGGTCTCTGTAATGGCAACTATTTTACTTTTTTAGGTCTAATTTCATCCATCTGTAAAATAAGTTCATCTTTTTTATTTAACAATAACATACCATCCACATTAGTGTATAACACTTTTATACCTGGCTCAGTGACCTCTCCAACACAGTTTAAGCTACAAACATTGCTAAAATGATTTAAACTATTGCTAAAACATTTACAACTATGTACATTCCCCTTAGTATTTGCATTGGTATCAGTGTCTTTAAAACATGGTTCATTTTCTTTTAAATTACAAATAAAACTATGTACACTAGTTTTCTTTAACTTTAAGTCAAGTCAATCTTTCATTCTTTGTTAGATGGATCTTGCTTGGGCAATTTCTGTATTGCTCCATTTCTGATCACAAGATCAGTGTCCCCACTCGCCCTGCGAGCCTTCAGTTCATGATCTCTCAGAGCTTTGTTCCGTTTTCTCTCAAGTGGTGTGAGATCTGGGATTATGTAAACCCTGTCCTCTGGTTTCTTAACCCCTTTGTTCAGCTGTGGAGCATTTCTGAGGATTTTTGCTTTGGCCTCTTCACTTCTCACTTTAATTCTTAGTGGCCTCGGTTTTTTGCTCTCATCTTTGCCTAACAGTAACAGGCTCTTCAATCTCCACATCTGCCAAATCTGGACAAACCTTGGTGATGACACTCTTAACCACTGTCAAATCATCCTTTTTTCTGTCATTTGAGTTTTCCTTTGTACTTTCAGGGACATTCACTAGAATGAGAAGTTCCTTTCTTTTTTCTTTCTCTCTTATTTCATCCAATGCTACTGCTAGCTTTTCTTCTACAATCTTTTCTATTTTTTGGTCGAGACTTTCCCTCGAAAAGTTTTTCTTCAAACAGAGCCAGACTATCTGCCATTTTTTGGGTAAGTGTAGTCAGTCGCTCTATGCTGGCTTCCAGATTCCCCACCTTTTCCTTCCCACCCTTGCAGCACGGATTGCACACCCACTGGAAACTGCACTTGGTTTTGTCACTTAGAAATTGGTATTCACTGTCATTGATGATTGATGTCAGTGCAGTCCTTGTTCAACCAGTTCTTACAGTCATGACATTCGATCCCATCGTCCCCATCTTCCACTGGTTTGTCACAAACCTGGCATTGATACAAAGCTAGCTTTGCCAATGTCGCCCCCCACCCCCACCCTTTCGTGGGCTTGCACCACCACCCTGTCCACCTCCCGTCTTTCCTCCCCTTATGTTGGTTCTTCCCATAATGAAAGAACGTCTTCTGGCAATGAGTAAAACAATAAAATCTGGCCTAAAATCTTACCGGGTATTGTTACAACCAAATGGAACTTAATGGAAAATGTAAAACCTTACCGCAACTTGTGGGCTGGGTTAGTTAACTGTGCACAAAACGAAAGTTATAGTGCCGCCATGCAAAAATGGTGAGTACTTGAACAACCCAACTTCGCCTCCAGACAAAGTGCTCAATGGCGAGAGACAGACGTTTCTCGGCCGATAATCTTTTTCAAAGCAGTCCTAAGGTAGTTAAATTTCACAAAGTAAAATATTTAAGCCTAAAACCACGCTTTAAAATTGATTTTTCTGTAATAAAAGTCGCCGCTCAAGAGCTCGACATGTCCGTCTCAGCGCATGCGCAATCCATGTTCAAATTTGAGTTTAGAATCAAATATGACTCAGGTCAGGACTCCTAAGTCTTTTTCATCTGAACATGTTTCCAAAACATGTTTAGCTGAACCGTGGGAAATTTCATAAGTTTCATTTTGATTGTCATAGCCCACATGCATGATGCATGACTTGCAGTTGCACTTTCCTGCATTATCTAAACGAATCAGTTTCAAATTATTTCCAACTCTCAAACAGGAGAACATTTAAATAAAACTATAAAGTCATTATGAACTCTCATACCTCGTTGGCCTTTGTAGTTTGTGCATAATTGAGAAAGCAGCGAGGTCTTCGCAAACAATGCTTCTCGCATCGCAGCTAATTTTGCTCTGAACGCGAATTGAAAATGTGCGCTCAGACCTAAACCTCGCGGAGGAATAAAGTTCACCCTCTCTTTTAGAACATCTAAGCATAAAAACTTAAAACTGCATTAAAAGCAAGACGTATTTAAGATAAAGAAAAGAAATCAATTTAAATAGGAGCAATTAATAGCATAGTCGTTGGCTAATACACTGTACGACAAACAAGTTTGGAATTATATGCCGCGGAAGACTACAACTACTAAAACGTTACTCCTGTGATACGGCATAGGCACCCGATTTTAACATAGGCACGTGCGACAGCAACACTCCCACCCAAATCATCTTAATGATTTCAAGAAAATGAATGACAGATTACTAGTAATCCTTATTAACCCGACCTAGATATAACTGATGTCAGCTACAATTATGAAAGGTGCTAAAATCCATGAAAAATTTGGATTATGAGGACAGGCTAAGTAAATTAGACTTGCCATCTTTAAAATACAGAAGACTAAGGGGAGATTTGATAAATGTTTACAAGATTCTTCAAGGCACTGACAATACTAACAAAGGCTTGTTTCACTTGTCTAACGAAATAAGAACCCGTAATAGTGAACTTAAGATCCTAACCAGGTACAGCAGAACTAACATTAGAAAAAACTTTTTTTCTAACAGAGTCACCCAATATTGGAACAACCTCCCTGCACATACTAAACTGGCCTCAGATACTAACAAATTCAAAAACCTCCTAGACAGTGATCCAAAAATTGCCCTGTTAAAGTACATCCATGATTAGTGCATCAAAATGGATGCTAAAAACCGCCACAGCAATTACCAAACTAACCAAAAGGAAGGACGCATTGAGAGGCTTCAAGGCCTGGTCGTCCAAATACCTGACCTGACCTGACCTGACCTAATCTACTGTTGAATCTTCCTTGGGGAGAAGAACAACTAGCTTCTGAACTGGTCTCTCAAGGTCAGGTCAGGTCAGGTCAGGTAGATAAAGACGACTAGGCCTCGCAGCCTCTCAAGCGTCTTTTTTTCTTCTTTTTTTCTTTTTTTTTCCTTTTCCTTTTTTGGGGGGTTGGCACAGCTGTGACGGTTTTGGTAGACTATTCGTCATACTGGTATTTTAATTTACCAAGGTTTGGGTCTTTGTCCAGGAGGTTTTTGAATTTGTTAGTATCAGGTGCAAGTTTTGTCTGAGCAGGAAGTGCGTTCCAATAGTTAGTCACTCTGTTACTGAAAAAGTGTCTCCTGATGTTAGTTCTACTATACTGTGTTAGTATTTTTAATTCATGATTTCTAGTCTTTGAAAAATTTGAAATCTGAAACAAACTTTTGTTAGTATTGTCAGGACCATTAAGAATTTTATATACATTAATTAGGTCACCACGAATTCTTCTGTATTTCAAGGATGGTAGATCAAGTTTGTGTAGCCTTTCACTATAATCAGAATTCTTAAGAACTTTTATTAATTTAGTAGCTCTCCTCTGTACACGCTCAATTGAAACTGATTGTCATTTAAGATATGGATTCCAAATTTGGTTCCCATACTCCAGATGTGGTCTAACCAAACTTTTATATAGATTAATGAACACATTATTATTTAGTCCTGTAAAAGTTCTCCTAATTAACCCTAACATTCTATTAGCTTTATTTACAGCTGTTGTAATATGTCTATCAAATTTCAATTTAGAATCAAATATAACTCCCAAGACTTTTTCTTCTACACAAGTATCTAATACATGTTTATCTGTGCCATGAGATATTTCATATTCTCTTAGTGGATTATTCAACCCTAAATGCATTATTTTACACTTATTTGCATTAAAATATAGTTTCCATTTTTCTGACCAGTCAATAAGTCTATTTATATCATTCTGTAACACATCTGATTTATCAGAAGAATTATAAATTTTAGTATCATCAGCGAACACTTTGCATACGCTTTGTACTTGATCTGGCAAGTCATTGATAAAAAATAGTGAATAAAATTGGGCCTAAAATGCTTCCTTGTGGTATACCATTCAGTATGTCAGTATTTGATGATAATTTATTCCCAACCCGTACTTTCTGTTTTCTGCCTGTCAAAATTTTGTACCCATGATAAAATGTTGCCCGTTATGCCATATAATCTTAATTTCAACAAGAGTCTTTGGTGAGGGACGGAATCAAAGGCCTTTCGAAAATCTAAGTATACTATGTCGAAGGCTTCTTTATCTTCTATGAGTTTAGTAAAATCATCCATAACCTCAACTAGTTGTGTCATACAAGAACGTCCGCTTCTAAAACCATGCTGGCAATCTGAATATAATTTAAAATCTGTCATATGTTTCACTATAGAGTCCCTGACAAATTGCTCTAACAATTTGCACACTATGCACGTCAAGCTGACTGGTCTATAATTTCCTGGGTCAGTTTTAGTTCCCTTTTTATATATAGCTGTTACTTCGGCTGTCTTCCATTGTGCTGGTAATAATCCTGATTCTAAGCTTTTATTAAATAGTATTGTCAGGGGCAGTGCTAATTCGTCACTCAGTTCTTTTACAATATGTGCTGGTACCTTGTCAGGACCCTGAGCTTTGTTAACATTTATCTCTTTTTGTTTGTTTTTGACAGCTTCTTCTGTAACTACTATATCTGTACAGTAAGCAGGTGGCTCATCATTTAGTTCTGGTAGTGAGTCAATGTCTTCTTTGGTAAATACACTTGCAAAGAAATCATTTAGAACACTTGCCTTGTCTTCGTCAGTCGTAACTAAATTACCATGTGTATCCTTAAGTGGGCTAATACCAGTATTTACATTTAGCTTTGAGTTAACATATTTCCAGAACATTTTTATTTTTAGGGTTTGATTTACAGTTATTTGCAATATTTTCCTCATGGTTTTTCCGTTCCTTTTTTAGTTGTTTAGAACAATTGTCTCTTTTTTCAGCATATTTTCTATAACGTTTGCTTGCCTTAGATTTACCATTCTGTAAGTATCTTCTGTAAAGCCTTTTTTTTTTCCTTACACTTTTCCTCAAGTCCAGTGACATCCAGTAAGGTTTGTACTTTTTGCTAATCCTAGAGGCATTAGCTTTTACCTTAGGGATATGTTTATCCATTAAATGATGGATTTTATCTCTTATATCCTGCCAACACTCTTCAACAGGTAAGTCGCTTAAGTGATCCCAATTCTGTGCTTTAATTTCGTTTTTCATTTGTGTGTAATTTCCCCTCTTGAGGTTGTAAGTAAAACCTTGATTTGTATTATTTGAGTTGTGTGTATTGGCATATAGGGAGAATGTGAGCACTTGATGGTCACTTTTACCTAAGGGACATGAGTGCGTAACTCAAGTTCGAGTCTCTGCTTGAGGGGTCTGCCTTGACTGCCGAGCTCTGATGTTGCCACGAGGAGTTTCACCTTTCTGACAAGTCCATCATCACTTAAGAAGGTTTCCACAATTTTGGCCATTTTCCAGTCTGTCCGACATATCCCTTCATTCTGTAATAGGACGATGTCGCCCTTGCACACATTGCGCTGGGACTGTTGCCAGGTGTGTCTTGTCTGAAGAGTCTGTAGGTATTCTCTTTTCCACCGAGTCCAGAACATGTCGGCTAGGAACTGAACCTTTCTCCATCTTTTCCTCAAGTAGAGATCTTCTCTTTCAAAATTTGCTGGGGGAGGAGGCATGACAATGCCGGATTTCATTGTTAGGACATGGTTTGGTGTCAAAGGTAGAGGGCCGTCTGCTCTTTCCAAGTTCTCAGTAGTCAGAGGTCTGCTATTGACGATCGCCATTACCTCGTACATGAATGTCCTGAGGGATGAAGTGTCTAGCCAAGAGGCCGCATTATCCAACAGACCTGTCAAAACACTGCGAATGCTACGTATCTGTCTCTCCCAGACTCCACCCCTGTGACTAGATGCTGGTGGATTGAACTTGAACTCGCACTGTTTGCCCAACAGCTTTGATCTGATGGTTTCATGATCCATTCTGTCGAGGTTTTCCTTCAGCTCATGCTTGGCACCCACAAAGTTTGAACCTTGATCACAGTATATTGTACAAACTCTGCCTCTGAGTGCAATACAACATCTCAGTCCATTCAGAAATGAGTCGGTTGTTAAGTCATCAAGTACCTCAATGTGTATGGCTCTTAAAGCCAAACATGTGATGATGAGTCCGTACCTCTTGACCTCTTTACGACCTTCCTTCACAATGAAGGGTCCGAAACAGTCTAGTCCATAGTACATGAATGGTGGGGATGGTTCTCCTCTTTCTTTGGGGAGATCTGCCATCTTTTGGTCTGCCGCTTTTCCACTTTTCCGTGATGAGCGATGAAACCACTCTTCTACATCCAATGATCCAATATCCTCTTGAGCGAATTTCATTGATAGTCAGGTTCCGACCTTGATGAGCAATCTTGTCATGACAGTGCTTGACGAGGAGATGCGACAGATGGCTGCTCTTGGGGAGAATCACTGGGTGTTTCACACCATACATTTCTGATTACTTTTTTTAGCCTGCCTCCCACCCGTAGCAGGTTGTCGTCATCAAGAAATGGGTCAAGATCCTTCAGGGGGTTTGACTTTGATTTCAACTCGGAGACTCCTCCAACGACTTCCCTCTGAATAACTCGAATGACATTTATTTCTGCCATCTGTATGGCTTCTAGATCAGAAATGTTTCTTTTCTGCTTGTGAATGCAGCACTTGACAATTATTGCCACTGCTTGGATCATCTTCTTGTAGCTTGAGAATCTGCTGATTCTTTCCTCAAAGCTGGTGAATTTTGACTTCTGTGTTACATGGACTGTTGCTGATTTTACTTCAGCATCATGAGGGGAAATCTCAGTGTCTATGTCTTCTGTGCTGATCTCCCTTTGCCACAGAAAAGCAGGACCTGTGAACCAATTTGAATCTGAGAGCGCATCTACTGTAAGTCCACGAGAGGCATGATCTGCTGGATTCTCAGACGTTGCAACATAGTTCCACTGCTGGGGCTGAGAGACTTGACGAATTTGCTCCACTCTGTTTGCAACATACATGTGGAATCTAGCTGTCTCATTATTGATGCATCCCAGTACAACCTTTGAATCGGTCCAATAGTAGTGAGTTATGCTGGGGTAACTGAGTTCAGCATTCAAGACCTTCGCTGTACTGACTGACAACACAGCTGCTTGAAGTTCGAGCCTAGGAACCGTTACGGCCTTCAAGGGTGCTACTCTAGCCTTGGCCATAATCAGGATGCAGTGTACCTGTCCGTTGCCGTTTTCAAGACGCAAGTATGAACACAGACTGTATCCTGAAAGAGAAGCATCAGAACAATGATGCAGCTGGACATTGACTGATTGTTCAAATCCCTCTGGTAGATAACATCTGGGTATTCTGATGTCCTTTAGTTTCTGCAACTCTGATGTCCACTTTTCTCACAGTGAACAAATATGATCTGAAATTGGATGGTCCCAGCCAAGACTTTCCTTGCATGCTGATTGGAGGATTTGTCTCCCAATAAGGATAACCGGCGCAATCAGGCCCAGGGGATCGTAGATCGATGCTACTGTAGAGAGAATTCCACGGCGTGTCAATGGGTTGTCCTTTACACTGAGCTTGAAGCAGAAACTGTCTGATTCCACGCACCATTACAAACCCAGTGCTCTCTCAATCTTAGCATCAGCATCCAAACTTGTCAGGGTAGCAGTTCCCCGTTCTGACTCAGGAACACTGTTCATGACTTCTTCATTATTTGATACTATCTTGTGCAGCCGCAGATTTCCCTTTGCGCAAATGAGTCTGGCCTTCTCCAGCAAATCCACTGCTGCCTCAACTGAAGGCTCTCCCTTTAAACCATCGTCAACATAGAAATCCTCCCTAAGAAATGTTGCAGCCTTCTCTCCAAGATGCTGATAGTCCGTAGCCAGCTGCTTCAATGTGAAATTGGCACATCCGGGTGAAGACGATGCACCAAACAAATGAACCCTCATGCGGTAATCAGCTGGTGGTCTTGAGAGGTCACCATTTTCCCACCACAGGAAACGAAGATAGTCTTGATGCTGTTCTTCTACCCGAAACTGATGGTACATCTTCTCAACATTACATGTGAAGGCAATGGGTCATTCTCTGAATCTGCAGAGAACACCAACCAATGAGTTGATGAGATCTGGGCCCTGAAGCAGATGATCATTTATGCAGATTCCTTGATATCGAGCACTGCAATCGAAGACAACCCTAACCTTCTTTGGTTTCTTTGGGTGATATACTCCATGATGAGGAATGTACCATCGTACAGGAGCATCTATCTCATTATCTGGAATCTTCTCAGCATCTTCACGTTCCAGAATTTCCTTCATGAATGAACTGTAGTGCTGTAGATATTGGGGTCTCCTTTGGAACTGTTTCCTTAGAGCTAGGGCTCGATGCAATGCTGCCTGTCTGTTGTTTGGTACCTTAGGTTCACCATTCCTAAAAGGAAGGGGCATTTCATAGTATCCATCTGCTCTCTGGTGAATTCCTTCTTCCAACGTCTTCAGAAATTTCTTGTCTTCTTGAGACATCAGCTTCGGATTTGAACTAGGCTCCTTGAAGTCTTGCTCCATAAGCTTAATGAATTCTGTTGTGGTGACTTCTCGGATCTGAGTCTTATACACATAGTTCACAGATTTCTCAAGATCACAGACCGAGTGAGGAACTTCTTGTGCGACTACTCTGTGCGAGCATCATATGGCATCAAACCTTTCTGAGCTTGCTGTAACGCCTCCAACAATGCTCCATCCAAGTTCTGTTTCGATGGCATATGGCTGGTTGCCCTCTCAAGTTATGCACTGCAATGGCGCTAAGGCTCTTGGACAATTATGACTGATCTGGAGTCCAATGGGGCAGTTCTGTTTGGGGGCCAGAAGATTTTCCAAGCTATTCAAGTGAGACCACTGGCAAGCTGTCTCTGGCGAGGGAATGTGCTCTTCATCCAGAGGTATATGGTCTCTTGAATAGGCGATGGGTAGAGGTATCATCTTGTCAGAGTTGAATCCTCTAACTCTCAAATCGGAGTACTTGCGACAAGACACTTTGACGCTGCTGTTTGTCATCGTTGTAAGTTTGAGGACAGCAGGATCAGAAGATGCCTGCAAATCTTCAGCCACCGAGTCAAGGACAAACGTTGAGTCAGACATTGTGTCCAAGAGTGTGTAGACCAAGATCTCGCAATCTGATTTTCCTTTGGTTGACAGATATACAGGGACGATCATTGAAGTTAAGCCACTCTTTGTTCTTGTTAGGACTTTATGGCATGTCGCCATAGTCTTTTCCTTGGGTTGCTCTTCATTCAGCGAGTTCTCAGCACCCAAGGGCTGTCCACCTAATTGTCTGTCTTCATGTAAACAAGTGGGATGTTTTTTCTTGCATTTCTCGCACTCACTGCGATTTGTGCACTGTTTTGATCTGTGACCATGTCTCAGGCAGCCAAAACATAAACCTTCCCTTTTGATGTAATCCTTTCTGTTTGTCATCTGGTTTTTCATGAATTCGCTGCAATCAGTCATTGTGTGGTTTGATCTTTTGCAGAATGAACAGCCTTCATCTGACTTGAGTATTTCATTATTGTGCGTGTTCAGAACCGTCTTCTGTCCATGAGATAGGTCCCTTTGCTTGAAGTTCTGTTGCTTTATGGACGTCTGTGCTGATGGCGTTTCAGAGGAAAGAATGGGATCATTCACTATCTCAGATTCCTCAGAGACGAACTGGGCGAATTCTTGAAATGTAGGATATCTCCCTTGATCTCTTTTTCTTATGCTTGTCATTCTGTTCCACCTATGAACCATCCAGTCAGGCAATTTTGCGATGACTTTCTTGATCTCTCACATGTCATTGAGAATTGCCAAATCGTTTACTTCCTCAGCAGCAGCTTGGCACTGAAGAAAGTCAGACAATTTACGAAGGCCTATCTTGTCTTTGTTATTGACCTTGGGCCAAGCATCCAGCTTGGAGCGAAAGGCCTCTGAGATGACAAAGGAGTTGCCAAATCTTATGTTCTAAGATATCTCTTGCTCGCTGATAGGCATTCTCACTCCGCAGCATGAAGAATCCATTGACAGCTTCTTTGGCAGGGCCTCCCAAGTAGCGTTTGAGGTAGTGTATTTTCTCTACAGATGGGACACCTCTGTTCTCAATCAATGATATGAATGAAAAAAGCCAATCCTGATACTGCAAGGGGTCTCCAGTGAAAATGGGGGGTTCAGGAATGGGAAGGCGACTTGAGGTTATTACCTTTGCCAAGGCAACTATAAAGTTCTCGTCTATAGTTTGCATCTTGGGAAAGAACACTGGAGCTTCGATACGCAGATCCGACCCATCTAAAGGATGAGACAGTTGGGTTGAGGCTTGTCTACTTGTTGACTTACGGGCCAACCTGCTTGACTGCAAGCCAGCAGCAGACTCCACAGAAACATTCAGCCTAACCTCCTCTGATTGGGTTGAGACTTGCCTACTTGTTGACTCACAGGCTGACCTGATTGACTGCAAACCAGCGTCAGACTCCACAGGAACCTTCAGCCTAACCTCCTCTGATTGGATTGAGGCTTGTCCACCTGTTGACTCGCAGGTTGACAGTGTACTAGCGTCAGACTCCTGAAACACCTTCAGCCTAGCCTCCTCTGCCTTCAACTGAGTGACCACCTTTTCCGTTTCAATATATCTCTTCATCTTTGCTATCTTTTGTTCTGTCTCCAGTCTTCGCATTTTTACTTCAAATTCCATTTGCTCCAACTCTTCTTGTCTGTTGTTCTGAATACACTGTGCTTCTAACTGGATCTGAAGAGCAGCAGTTTCAGTAGCATGGAAGAGCTTCTTTGAAGAAGTAGTGGAAGCCTGTGATCTTTTTGATGAACGAGAGACAAGAGGAGTGGGATTCATGTGCTTTGTTGCAGTGACTATTTTGTTCATTACTGAAACTGCCATTTCTGTCACTTCAGTCAATTCCGAATCAATGTTCTCTTCACCATTCTCTAAGGTTTTAACTTTCTCTGGGTGGAGAAATAAATCTACAATATAGTTCAGAGAACTGAGCTTGGAAGTCACACTCATACGCCTTGAAATTAGATCCTCACAATCTACCTCTTCTTTCTGAAGTTGCCTATCTGTAGCAGTAAGGAAGGCCAGCAGATTGAGGCAGTATCATCAGCCTCTGTGGAGGAATTCAAATCCCGGATCTGAGCCCCATGAGAAAAGGAGAAAAAATAAAATAAAAGACAAACAGAAACGTAAAATAGAGAGAAAATGCTTTTACCTAATTTGGTGCATGAAAAAAAGGGAAAAATGCAAAGCAAAGCAGGAAAAAAAGAAAGAACATAGCAGAAAATTAAAAACAAAAATGAAGGCAGATGTGGTGTGAGTTGCATGATGAGCGAGCAAGATAACGGAGAGCAGATGAATGAGTGGGTGTGGTGTAGCAGAAGTAACATATTTGTTTAACCCTTTCACCGCCAATGTTGCATTTAAGCACCACAATGGTTTAACACCCCAGACACTAAAAGGCATGAAATCAAGGCCTGTTATCTGGAGACCCTAATTTTCTTCATTTTGGGAGGCAAGGATAGGTCTAATGATATACATGTCGCTGAGGAATTACCAAATATTGTAGATTTATTTCTCCACCCAATTAAGTTTAATGGTATGTTTTTGCTGAAAAAATGGCTGGCGGCGAAAGGGTTAAATGTAAATTTCTGTTTCTTGTTTTTAATCAATATTCTAATTTGGATGTATAACTCATTTTACACAGTGGAAGACAATTTTGTATTTGCGTTTGTACAATGCCAATGGACAATAAAGACATTTGCGACCTATGACTCATGTTTTACATCATAAAATCAAAATACAGCAAAACTCGGTTACAAGAAAATCGAACGGAGATCATGTTTTTTTTGCTTATTATCCAAGTTTTCTTATCCGAAATTCAGACATAAGAAAACACTTTGAAGGTTTTTTTCCTGATGACCAAATTGAATGGGGAAAAGGGAAAAGAGAAAAGAAAAAGAAAAGAAAAGGACAGAAAAACAAAGCGAAGAGAAAATCCTTGTTCCTAATTTGATGCATTTCTTACATCTTAAATCAAAATCATCTACTAAGAAGATTTAAAGGTGCCTACAACCACTCAAACTAACAAGCTAGCTAGCTTTTGTTTATTTTTACGGTTATCAAATACGTACTCATTCACCTATCTTGTACTGAACTATTACCATTTACTGTCCACCCATGCAGCTTTTTATCAATCGTTTGCTTTTGTTTATGTGGATTTACATCCACATATTCAGTTATTTGTATTTATCTTCTTAAAGAAATAGATTGCCTTTTCCTCTCTGCCATTGCTGCTGACAATAAAAGGCTACCACCAACAGAAAAGTACAGGCATTCTTCTGCTCAACATTTATTTTGCACAGAATACTGAAGGAAAGTATGGAATAAAGGAACAAAAACAACTCAATTAGTCTTGCAATCAGGTGCCTGTACTGTTTAGACTGTCTGTGACGCAACTGGTATGAGGTAAACTTTCCCTTTTTGGAATGACTTCAATTTTCTCGAACATCCTTTCAGTTCAGGTCCAACTCACTTTTAAAGACACACTGACCCAACACGATTAAGTCTCTTGTTTTTTTCTGGGTAGCTGTGACCCACATACAAATCCCCCCAACTTCAAATTGAGACTGCTCTTTAAATGTTTCTTTTTCAATTTGGGGGCATTTGTATGGGAGTCAAACCTGGTCAAAACAAGATTTCATACCAGCTATGAGGGAAAACATGTGGAACCCGTGATTTTGACACGTGATCTGGTGGGTCTTTAAGAAAATGTTTTTAATGGTAATTCGCTTATAAGAAAATAGAGCTCGCTTATAAAAAAAACTGAACTGCAAACCAACTCTCTTGTATGACATACTTTTCTTATGTCCAAGTTTCCATTGCAGATGGGAGAAGGAATTTGCTTGCTGAATAATCGAGTTTTCTTATAAGCGAGTTTTTATATCTGAGTTTTGATCATAGATAAGAAAGAAGAAGTTTGGCAGGGACATCTTTTTGCTTCATTATAAGTTTTCTTATAAGCGAGTTTCTTATAAGCGGATTCGGATGTATATTTCTATATTAAGGTTAGAGTGTCTGTGATGTAGCTGCTCTGACGTAAATTTTCCTCTTTTGTTTGTCTTGTTGGAACACTGCACTTTTTGGAACATCCTTTCAGTTCATGCCCTAATTTTTTAAAAATGGCTTATAAGAAAATCAAACCGCTTATAAGAAAATGAACTGCAAACCAACTCCCTTGTATGAAATCATTTTCTTATATCCAACTTTACATCGCGAATGGGAAAACGAATTTGCTTCCTTATAACCGGGTTTTCTTATAAGCGGTTTTATTATATCCGAGTTTTGATAATACATAAGAAAGGAGTTCGGCCGGGGAAAACAAATTGCTTTCTTATAAGCGGGTTTTCATCACAGATGGGAGAACGAATTTGCTTCCTTATAACCGGATTTTCTTATATCCGAGTTTTGATAATACATAAGAAAGGAGTTTGGCCGGAGGAACATTTTTTTTCTTATAAGCGGGTTTTCTTATAAGCCGGTCCCTTATAAACGGGTTTCGACTGTATACACATGCAGCAGAGTGGGACATGCTTGTGCTCTCTCTCTCTCACACACACACACAGACGCGTTCCGCTACAGCCTACAGTTTTACTAATGAAGTAGAGTGGGACAATGCCCTCTCTCTCTCTCTCTCTCTCTCACACACACACACAGACGCGTTCCGCTACAGCCTACACAAAGTTTTACTAATGAAGTAGAGTGGGACAATGCCCTCTCTCTCTCTCACACACACACACACAGACGCGTTCCGCTACAGCCTACACAAAGTTTTACTAATGAAGTAGAGTGGGACAATGCCCTCTCTCTCTCTCTCACACACACAGACGCGTTCCGCTACAGCCTACACAAAGTTTTACTAATGAAGTAGAGTGGGACAATGCCCTCTCTCTCTCTCTCCCACACACACACAGACGCGTTCCGCTACAGCCTACACAAAGTTTTACTAATGAAGTAGAGTGGGACAATGCCCTCTCTCTCTCTCACACACACACACGCGTTCCGCTACAGCCTACACAAAGTTTTACTAATGAAGTAGAGTGGGACAATGCCCTCTCTCTCTCTCTCTCCCACACACACACAGACGCGTTCCGCTACAGCCTACACAAAGTTTTACTAATGAAGTAGAGTGGGACAATGCCCTCTCTCTCTCTCCCACACACACACACGCGTTCCGCTACAGCCTACACAAAGTTTTACTAATGAAGTAGAGTGGGACAATGCCCCCTCTCTCTCACACACACACCTGCTAGTAGTGCAACAAAACTATTTTCCTGTGTCTTTCGGTTATGTTATTTCAAGTACAACTGTGGTGTGATAGTTCCCATAATATCTTTGAAAATGATACCAGAGTAAAGTTCAAGTTGTGCTCTTTCCATTGATATATAGCAATATGCACTTACTAATGCAGTAAGTATCGTAAAACAAATGCCAAAATGGGGCCGTCGTCAACGGTTGTAAAGCTTGGCGAAGCAGCCGGCTGACAGTACATCCGTTGTTCAGCAGGGGCCGTCGGGAAAGAATTAATTTGTATTATATTATTATATATGGGTGTGATCTATATAATGATGAGAATGTAAAAAAAAAGTTTGCTTCAGACTTTTAGCCGCCGCTTTAAAAATATGTTCGAAGTTATGCAAAAACAAATTGCATCTTTTTTTTTTATGCAACTTGAATAATTTTCTCTCATTTGGTTTAAAATGCAAACTTAGGTCTGTGGGAAGTTACACAGAAACAATTGCACCAGGTGAATGAATGAATCTTTAATTTAATGTCTTTTCACACGAATAGTGATTTTAGATTCCAAACGATTGCTTCAGTTTTGATTTACAAATCCCGAACAGTTTTAGATTGTTTGCATTTTAAACCAAATGCCAGCAGACATTCCAAACGATTGCTTCAGTTTTGATTTACAAAACCCGAACAGTGATTTTAGATTGCATCAGGTTTTGTTTGCATTTTAAACCAAATGCCAGCAGACATTCCAAACGATTGCTTCAGTTTTGATTTACAAAACCCGAACAGTGATGTTAGATTGCATCAGGTTTTGTTTGCATTTTAAACCAAATGCCAGCAGACATTCCAAACGATTGCTTCAGTTTTGATTTGCAAAACCCGAACAGTGATTTTAGATTGCATCAGGTTTTGTTTGCATTTTAAATCAAATGCCAGCAGACATTCCAAACGATTGCTTCAGTTTTGATTTACAAAACCCGAACAGTGATTTTAGATTGCATCAGGTTTTGTTTGCATTTTAAACCAAATGCCAGCAGACATTCCAAACGATTGCTTCAGTTTTGATTTGCAAAACCCGAACAGTGATTTTAGATTGCATCAGGTTTTGTTTGCATTTTAAATCAAATGCCAGCAGACATTCCAAACGATTGCTTCAGTTTTGGTTTGTAAAAAGTATGTCAGTTGGTGTTGCTTTGAGAATGAAACAAAATTGCTTATGTTTGGTGCCACATTTATGTTTATGAGGTTGAGAATACAAAAAAGAACATGCTTCATTTTGTATGTGCCATTTAGAATGAAAATAATGGGGTGGGTGGGGGGTGTTGGTTGCACCATATTCATTTCTGTTAGTAGTGTTATTGTTTAGAAGACTTAGAATGAAAAATAAATTAGACTTGGACTTTATTATGATAGACTTAGAATGTAAAATATTCAGTGTTTCCCATAAGGATCAAATGTGAGGGTCCCAGGGACCCCCTGTGCAACATTTTAAGGGTCCTTTTGAAATGTTTAAGGGTCCCCAATCAACACTTAAAAACCTACTTCAGTAAAGGTGAATATGTGACACACACAAGCTACATACCTGCCTTGTCACGCAAAATCATGTATAATACTTTGCGCATGCTCACGCACATAACCGAGAGTAGAGAGATTAAACTTGGTCTGTGAAAAACATGTGCGTCCCTGGGATGCACAGTGCTGAAATTAAAGTCCCTTCCTGGTCTTAGTGCTTCAGGGACGCACAAATGTGCTTTATGGGAAACACTGAATATTGCTTCGCTTTTTCATGTTACACCATCTTTAATTCTTCTAGTAGTGTTGTGTATTTGATTTAGAATGCAAAAAAAGGACAGAAAAATGCTTTAGTTTTTGATGTGCTATATAATTATGTATGTCTATATATATCATAGAGGGGCCTGTGGTCGAGTGGTTAGAGCGCTCGGCTGCGGGTTCGAGTCCAGCTTGGAGTTGGATTTTTCTGGCCTGAAAACCCTCTGTCCACCCAGCAGTGAACTGGTACCTGATTCGTTCAGGGAAGGTTAAAAGGCAGCGGAAGGAGAGGGATGGGCTCCACCTTCCATGATGCCGTGCCCTTGACACGGTGAACCTCTTAACAGTTCACTGCCCCTACGGCAGATAGGCTGTGGGACACCTTTACCTTTTATATATCATAGGGCTTAGAAACATGATTGCATTGTTGATTAGTTTTAGTGTGCCAATTTCTCTCTATGTACATGGATTCAGAATGCAGTTGTACATTTTTATATTCATTTGTATCTGATTTGGAATAAAAAGAAGGAAAAACCCACCTATGTTGCTTTTGTAAAATTCAACTTAAAAATGCATTCACTTTCAAGCCAACAAAACATGGGGCTCAATTGTCAAGGTAGAATAGTCCATCTACCGTATTTTTCGGACTTACCGACTATAAGGCGCACCACCCAAATTTCAGATTTTGTTATATTTTCTTACTATATTATTAGTCACATTATAAGGCGCAGGGGTCTCAGTCTTGGGGGAAAAAAGTATCGCCTTACAGTCCGAAAAATACGGTAGTCTGCATTTTTATTAGGTACTTTTTCAGTTCAGTATTACTCTAAAAACAACAACCCACCAACACTCTCTCCTCTCGCTCTCGCATACACACACGTATAGACATTGGAGAAAAAAAGCAAATCTTTTAAAAACGATTTTGGTCAGTTTGCTCACATTTAATTTGCATCAGCAATCAAAAATAAGTTGACGCTCTTAGTATCAATTATGGAAAGTAGTGGAACTTGAGTCACGTGGAGTCGACGTAATATAGAAATCACAACTTCACATTGATATAGTGCTCCATAACGGGTTCGTTTGTTTTTTCTTCCACTGAGTTTGTTCAGAGGTTTCAACAATAATTTTGTTTCCAGCTGCTTCATCTTTTCTTTTCCCTTATACACAACGAAATGCATCTCGTTAAAAATCACAAGGCATATGGCATGAAGAAAATGCAAAATCCTTTCAACAAAACACATACCATTGTAAGGTCCTAAGGTACACAGAGAACATAAAATCATGAAATGACGTAAGCACAACAGATCTAGCATCTGAAATAGAATAACAATCTTGTGTTAATATGTTCCCTGACCTATCCCTAAAGTCCAATCTCCATCACATTTACTTGTGAAAGAACTCGGCTGTGAAATTACATTGGCTGACCCAATGTAAGCCATGCAGTACATTTTCATGGAACTTTGCCCTCCCCCAAACACGTTCCTTTTCTTTTCTAACCCAATAATGGTATTCAGTACTGGCAAACTAGCAAGGAAATGCAACATCACCTACGTTGCTTTTTGTTCCTGCACTTTTCACATACTTTGTGGAACTGCTACCATGCGTGAAGTGATGAACAGCCTAGCTGCAGATTAATCTTCTGTCAAATCTATCCATATTTGTCTTCTTTGCATCAAACATAGCGATTAGTCAAGTTTCAGAGGTATGAGTTAACTCAAAAACTTCAGTATATGAAGAGTGCAGGAACAAGGACGATACATCAGACATAATGCATCAAACTGGTCCTAACACACAAAAGCAATCGAGACACCAAACAGTGATCTTGTCTGATGAAAAATAAATGCACCCCAAAACTGTTGACTTGTTACAGGCGTGTTATCTGAATTGGACCTTTCCATGCCTCGCTTTTTATTCTCAAAAGAACAGTTCCCCAAAACCCAACAAAAGAAAGTCACACACAGCACCAAGATTTTCTCGTCTGGTTTGTCTATAAATTCCAAGTTACTTTACTGAGTTTACGCTGAAGGACTTGGGAGCAAAGCAGACAATCTGACGCACCCCTTCATCACAGCAAGTCGGTACAATCATGATACATGCATGGGGCGAACAATCAAGAAAACTACGAGGCCTTCGTAACTTGTGTGCCAAACCCCCCCAAAAAAACTATACATCCCTTTAAGAATTTTGAGCCCAAAATTTGCAGCACCTTGTGTTGAAGAGGTTCATCGAGAAACTAAGAGGATAAATGGACAAGTGAACTATCAAGAGACGAGTCTTAAGTGAACTAACTTCATTCATTTACTTCACCACCATTCGTTTAGCTTCCAAGCCACACCACGACTACATGAGCGGGGCAACAAGCACAAATGCCAGGTTTCTCCCCGAAGGGACAAGCATACCCTTCCCCTTCTCCGTTATGGGAAGCAGCACGTTTCTAAACAATAAATATTCTGTTAATCCAGAGTTGTGGCTCTTAGTCTTTCTTCCTTTACACAATCATACTCGTTCATCTATGGGCATCAGATGTTTAGAACTATCATTTCTCAGGCTAATCAACAACGAAAAACTAATTCTAGGCAACAATGATCTTTTTCCCCCCAACCATTTGGTGTCTTAACTAACGCTTTGAGGGAGGGAGTGGCTCAGGAAATAAGAGGTTAGGAATCGGGCGATACTTGCAAGTGGTAGGTGTGCCTCACAGGTTATAACTCCATAGAAATAACATGTTTATTGCTCAAAACATTCTAGAGAACACTACATTTTCTTCACAAATTTCCATTCAATGACCGAACATTTCTAAAAAAAATTCATATTATTCTAAGGCTGAAAGTGAAAGGATAAACTGTAGAAATTTTACAACAAAATTGTCTTTCGATTCATTCTAGATACAGACAAGCCTTTTCGTGGAAATGTTTTCGAGTACACAAAGTCCCTGATTGAAAGACACTTGTTCGCCTCGTTGGGAGGCTTCGTGTGCGAAAGAGAACATGCAAGGTCTAAGGAATTGACAACACTGTTGTTGTTGTTTTTTAACATGCACACACTCACACACTATATATTTTTTAAATGAGGGCAAAATTGTGCAGGATTGTTAACGTCTTATATCATCAAGAATGCACTAAAGACGATCGCCTTAGCTTAAAAAAACCAAGCCATTATGGCAGACATAGATGCAACTACACAAAATGAAAAAAACATTAATGCCGGTGTCTAGGGGCAATGTTCCCCTGCAGCTGAAAAAAATATTGATTTATGAAGGTATTTTAGTTTGCTTTTTCCACAATTTATACAAATGCTTATTTTAAAGTATTTGAAAAATACAGTAGACACACAAAGATCTTGTTTGACAAATAAAATAAAATAAATCCTTTTCTGGTAAAAATCTAAAACAGGAAATCCTGGTATACCAGGAAAAGTTGCACCCATGCAAAGACTATGCATGCTGGGTATCAAGCACTTGAGAAAACTTTAACGGTTTTCAAATCAAACTGTGATACAGACTTGTATGCAAAACAGGGGGGTGGGGAACCAACAACTTGCGTCCTCTACTTGGGCAGACAACAATGTGAAGCACAAGACGTAGGAACTGTTGAGTAGAGGGTACGATCACGCTCTATCCCACACCCACCCGCCCTTCCCAGAAAACAATCCCCAAATTGAAGCATAACAAGACGTAGGAACTGTTGAGTGGAGGGTACGATCACGCTCTATCCCACACCCACCCGCCCTTCCCAGAAAACAATCCCCAAATTGAAGCATAACAAGACGTAGGAACTGTTGAGTGGAGGGCACAGTCACGCTCTATCCCACACCCACCCACCCCTCCCAGAAAACAATCCCCAATTTATTTATTTTTTAATTTAAAAGCACTCGCACACATGCCGACATTGGTATCTCTCACAAAATGTTAAATACATCATTACATGGGAGATATCTAGAAAATGCAGAGAAGAAAAATGGCAGGGAGAGGATGAGTGAGCAGGGAGAGGAAGGTGGGGGGAGCAAATTTCTAGCCAAATATAAAAACTCGTCCAATAACAAAACTAAACTCAAATAGGATACATGCTGTATGTTACTAACTCAAACACAAACCAAACTTTGTAAAAAGCGTACTAGCCTGGCATCATTGTCTTTTCACACACAGCGTAAGCGCTGGGCTAGCGCACAAACCAAGCCGCTAGCAGTAGCTCAACAAACTCTACTCCTCTCCTGCACAGTCGAGACAAGCCGAGGGGGAAGGGTTAACCTAGAGAAAAGCAGGACCACAGACTGTGCTGCTCTATTGACCACTGCGAAGAACACCTTTTGCAAGAGTGAATGCCCTTGGTGGGTGGGAGAAGATGGTTGAGTACTGACCAAACAAGGGCATAACTCTCACCAATAACCCTATTTGAGGCCACTAAATGGCTTCCTTTCGCAAGAGTGAATTCCCTTTTCAGTACTGACCAACAAGGGATTCACTCTCACAGTCAAGGGCGTTAATAACCTTAGTTGCAGTGGCCAATAGAACAAGCTGTGGAGGAGGAAAGGCCCAACAACATGAAGGGGAAGGCAATGGGGGGGGGGGGGGGGGGGGGGGGGGGGGGGGGGGGGGGGACATTGGACATTTAACTGGCTGGTGAAGAAGAAGTCGATGATTTTGCTGAAGGGTGTGTAGACAGGGGTGCCATACTCTTGTTGTGTCGTTTTTTTGCTGCGTACTGTACTCTATGGTGGTTGTGGTGGTGGTTGACTAAGGTACTACTCCTACTGCTGCTTGCATTCCGCTGGCTTCTCCCCAGGCTGCGCACACACACACACAGTTCAAACATCAAGGCTGCTTATTTGTTGGAGATGCTGACTTTTAAACATATACACACATGCATCAGGCATGGTAGTGGGGGCAAAGTGGTTTTCAAGGAAAATGGCCGGGGGTCCAGGGGGCCGAAGAAAATTCAATAAATGAGTGAAATTTTCACTTTTTCATGCCATTTCAATGCATTTTTTAATAATTTTGTTTCAAACTGTTTCGCGGATTTTTCGCGACTCGCGGAGATCTACCATACCTGATGCATGGACACACACACACACAGTTCAAACATCAAGGCTGCTCATTTGTTGATGTTGACTTTTAAACATATGCACACATGCATGGACACACACACATACAGTGTATGTACAACTGCAACTTGAAGACGCTAGATCACCAGCCACGCTGCACATCTTCTGCTGCGCACGGCACATCTTCTGCTCCAGTGACCTTGACCTTTGACCAATGAGTTTATGACCTTCATTTTCGAACTTGTCCTACATGTGCTTATCTGCATGCACACTTTGAGGATCCTAGGTCCCTCCATTCAAAAGCTATCGTGTTAACATACATACATAGGCAGCCAGTCCCCCACAAACACTACTGAAAACATTACCAGCTTCGCTACGCGGCAAGTAAAAATGAGTGATGGAGAACACATAACATTTCACTATGCTGCTACATGAAGCTCGTTGTGAATTTTGTTACAGTGGAACCTCCTGTATAAGACATTCAAAAATCATCCAAAATGAGGTCGGAAAACTACTTGTGGCGGTGCCATAGCCGATGAGGTTTAACCGAGGCGTGGTCACCGCTACAGCTATCTGTATTAATTTTTAAAATCGGGACTTTACTGGTTTCGTACTGCCTCCGGGCATTGCCTCCAGTATTGTTCCCACCATATTTGTATTTACAAATGTCCCATATGTGTCTGATTCAGACCAAGAGGACGTAAAACTCCATTTTCTCTCTCTCCAAAATGAGATCTTATAAGGGAGGGGTCACATAAAGGAGGTCATTTTAATACTTACAAAGAAGGGCAGTGTCTCAGAGAAGTAGGTCTTATATGAGAGGGAGTCTTATAATGGGAAGTCTTATAAGGGAGGTTCCACTGTACTAATATTCACCTTCTTCCACTTACAATCCCCCCTCTCCACCCCAAGGAAAACTGAACAAGCGAAAGTCAAGTGGAATTGATCATTTCTCTTTCCAATGAACACCTTAACGGATGTTTGTTCCTCTAAAATTGCATAGTTTCCCATTTAAAATGGCAAAATTCTCCAGACTAAAATTCATCATGCAAAAAAAAAGAAGGTTCCCCAACTATAAACTTTTTACCGCATCTCTTTACAACTGCACTATATAATAGCCTTGACCTAAAATACCATAGATCATTGCAAGAAGAGATAAAATGGCAAAACAAGTATAAATAACTTCACATGTCGATATTGGCATACTTGCATACACATCCATAACAAATTAGCACAACTTTTTACCTTACAAACCATAATCTGAACTTGGTGACATTGTAGCTCGCTTGAGCATTTTAAAACAAAAGAACTTTGCAGCACTCAAGTTCAAGGCCCATATATATGAAGACATTGTTACACTTTGCAAGGCCCATATATATGAAGACATTGTTACACTTTGCAGCATGATTGCTTGAATTAGTTTACCAAAACAAAGCATAGCTTATCAAGAGTTCACCCCCAAAAAGTCAATACTTTCATAAAGCCAATTCATAAATAAATAGGAAAACAAATAAATGAATGTGGTTTCCAGCAGTCTTGTTTGTTTATCTGAACTGCAGCGTTTTCCATTGTTTGAAGGTTGATATTTCTCTATAATCCTAATGATCCAAGAAGAGCTCTCCAGCTAAACACTTATTTAAAAAAATTGAAGGCAACTGACAGATTTTGTCCATAAATGACTAACAACAGTACTATATAATTTAATTTTTGTACCATTCATCACATCTGGATCATGATACACATTGGGACAACAGGCTTTTGGGAAACAGCAAAAAGAACAGAGGGCACAACACAATAATGTGCTTTTATAACAGCCACTCCTTAAGCCACACAAAAACTATGTAGCCTTGTAGCCTGAAGTGCCAGTGCAAAGCTTTCACAAATATATTCCCTACTGTAGTCACAATCTTTACATTTCTGTACCGTTTCAATAGACAATTTTTGGATTTTTAAAAAAACCGAGGGGAGAAGCATTTCGTGAAAATACATTGACCTAGGTGGACAAACTATAGCAACCATGGTGTAGAAGCTTAAAACCGCAGGATGCGAGTCAGCAACTTCAAACTTTTTTTTTTCAATTAGGGGTGGCCAGTGGCCACAAAGTGACAAACTGATACAACTTGCAAAATGCGACGTAAAAAATAATATAATTATAAATGGCATCATTTTTAGAATGATGCACGGTGTCCTAAGTGCTGTATGTCAACTCAAACACACGAGGTGAGAGCTGGGGATCTACCTGATGGTAGAGTAACTTCCACTGTTTGACCGAGACGCACAGTGTTCTAAGTGCTGTATGTCCACTCAAACACACAAGGCGAGAGCTGGGGATCTACCTGATGGTAGAGTAACTCCCCCTGTTTGATCGACTGAATTAGGCAAGATGAACTCCCACACACCATGAAATTACTCCCCTTAATTATTTACGCACAATTCCTATTATCAGTCTACTGGTGCTTCAGCTTGACAAACAAACAAAACATGAATCTTTGACAGCTTCTCACAGAGAAACCAACAGACGTAAGACAAGGGGCAAGGAAACGGGTAACAGTGGTCAAAGACAGCAACAGGACTCCAGGGAACACCGACAATCAACGACTCCAGGTTCCACAAGCAGGCATCAGAATACTCCAGTCCAATCCGCGGACAAACAACACTCGCCATGACTCGGAGTCGACATCGAGTCGGACCCCACAAAACTCTAGTCCGTAGTCCGCATCATTGCAATCATTCGCTACCCGATTTCTCGCGGAAAAGTTCAAAGTTCTCACATCATCGTAGTCTCCCGCGATCATAATTTTGTATCCTCTAAATCGACTCATTTAAAACCCAAATCACAATCACTGTCATCAAAACAAACTCTGAAACAGTGAAAGTAAGAGTCCAGCGAGGTCTAAACTCGGAAGAAAAAACAAAACCATTTTTTGTTTCCGAAGGCGCAGTATGAAAACAAACCGTTTAAGAATACCATTTGAGAATAAGATCGCGCTGCCTCATGAAGTACAAACCGCGTCCGGCAGTGCAAAAACCGCGCGCGGCCAGTGGCTACCAAAACCGCGGAAATCTGCGGGCCGTTCTGATGCCTGACAAGTGAAGCACCACCAAACTGCAAACCATTTCTCTAAGAAACGTCGCAGGCAGCAAGGCCTTTGAAGCTCTAGGTTAACAAAGCCTTCCAAGCTCAAATGGAACATGCTATAACACAATGCACACACTCAGGCAGGGAGTCTTCTCCTGCATTCCCAGGCTATTATCAGGCCATAATGGGTAAGGTACTACGTATGTGTTGTGTTCTCAGTTTTCACTGGTCTCCCCGCTGCATACAGCCGACACATTCCGATTTCGGAGGAACTCAAAGGAGAAAATTATTTGGAAGATTTTTTTTTAAAGGCAGAAGAAAAATAAGTCAGAAAGGTAGTAGACGACAGGAAGGAAAGGGAAAAGGCAGAGTCAAAAGTAAGTGACAGAGGAAGTTGCAAGCACAGAACTTCCAGAAGGTAGGAAAACGTTTGTACGAAAGACTCCCCCGGTATCCCCACAGGGAGAGGCAGGGAACAAAACGGGGGGCTTCCAACAAAGTGCATACTTTCAACCAGAGTCAAGACTCCAGCTTCGTGGCCAATTCACAGACAGTCATCAGACAAGAATGGAACCCCACAGATTGTTCACTGCTGTGCACGCCTCAACACAGCCACGGGGGTGGGGTGGGGTGTTAGAACGGGGGAAACGAACAACACAAAAACCACGGGCGGAGTGCATCAACAACAATACCACTGCCTTCATACCGAGGATCATCAAGCCCGCGTCTAGAACCAGGGACAGAAAAAACGAGATACAGCTCAGACAAGAAATATATAGCGCAAAGAAGGAAACTTCGGTTTTCAAGGTCATATTTCAAAGTCAAGGTCAGCACGACAATAGTTTATGCTCGGGCGTCTTCTGCTCTAGGGGATACACAACCACACACAATCTGAAAAAATGTGGAAAATATGGCTTAAAACCCCAATTTTTTACCCCTACCACTTTCAAGGCCTACCGATCTCCCTGACCTTGACCAGTATGCCATCATCAGAACCGCCACAAGCCAATGCACCTACATGCCAAGTTTGAAGACTAAGTCCAACGGTGTAGAAGTTATGACCCCTTAAAGATTTTCAATTTTCAAGGTCAAGACGGTTATAATTTATGTGCGGGTGCCTTCATCTCTTGGTGACACACCACCACACAAAATTTGATGGAATTCTGTAAAGCAGTTCGGGAGATATCGTTGCGACAGACAGAAAAGAAGGGGAAAAAACGTGACGATCGGCAAAGGACAAAGAAACAAACTGTGACAAAATTAGAATCCTTTGCAATCGTAGATCGGCAAAGGACAATAAACAACTCCACGATAAGAGGCTATACACAGAGGAAAATCTACAAACACTCAGCATCGCCTTTCAAACAATGGCATTTCTTTTATTTCACTTTTCTTTAAAAAATAAAATAAAATGCAAGGGTGGGGATAAGGTCTTCACTCAGTAATGAAAAGAAAATACCCTAAAGATGCTTTAACCCTTTCGCCGCCAACCATTTTTCAGCAAATTTTTTTCCATTAAACATACCTGGGTAGAGAAAAAAATCTGTCTGTAATATTGGGGACTCCTCTGTGACATATTTAAAGTAAGGCCTATCGTATCCTTACCTCCCACAATTAAGAGAATATGGTCTTTGGATAACAGACTCTGATTTGATGCCTTTTAATGGCATGGGTGTTAAATCATTGTGGTGCAAAAACTGGCGGTGAAAGGGTTAATGTGGAAGGGAAACAGTAATAGAATTTGCATGCCAGAGACTGGGAATTTACATTCAAGAACAAACAAATGTTAAGTTAAATAAGTGTGAGGTACGAAAGATTTGAACGCTGTGAAAATGGTGTACAGACTTTTCATAATTTCAAGACACATGTCAGTATTGTTAGTATGCTGTAAACTAAACCTTGTTATTGGGGTCTGCAACGAACACCTTTTGCAAGAGTGAATGCCCTTGGGGGAAGATGGTTCAGTACTTACCAAACAGGGGGATAACTCTCTCCAATAACCCTATTTGATGCCACTAAATGGCTGCCTTTCGCAAGAGTGAATGCCCTTGTCAGTACTGACCAGCAAGGGCATCACTCACTGTCAAGGGCGTTAATAACCCTAGTTGCAGAGGCCTATACACAAAACATATCAGACCAGTACTTTAACATAGAGTACCTCACCTTTGGTTGATAGTCGGGATCATTTTCCTCATCGTAGTCCCCGTCTTCATCCTGTGCAGACAAAAATTAACCATTAAAGTTGTTGAGAAAACAAAAGTAGTCAAATGCACAACTCAGGGCTCCCAGTCGCCCCACAAAACAAGGGGTCCCAGGGACTCCTTAACTTACAGTATAGAGGGCCCTAGAGGCGGGATAGTGTGTCCCAGTGGCATTGCGAATGCTAAAAAGAATTTTTCCGGTACATCCCTGGGACCACCTGCACATTCTTTTAGAGGGTCCTTTAGAATTTTAGTACTTCATAGACCCCCAAATGGGGGTCCCTGGGAGCCCTGCAACTTTTACAGCACAATCAACTACACTGACTCAAAATCAAAGAAAATATATTCAAGGTCTAAAAACATACAGAAATCATAGGCAATGACATTATATTAAAACATGCTCGTTCAAACATTACTAAAATCATAAGCAAATAATAATTGGATTGATACAGAACTTGTTTTAACAATTCTCTAAAAACTGAGCAACATAGTCAACTGACTATACTAAACTTAGAACAGTTTTTTTAAAAATCAAAACCAAATCATACATACCTCATCTTCACCATCTTCGTCATCATACTGGAAAAAACAAACAATTCAGTAAATCAAACTATTGAAGACGTTTCAAAAATTCTCATCCAGATGAAAATGTACTAATGTAACAAACTTATTATGTTAATATTTAATAATTAAACACCCATGCACACATATACACACACACTGAAAAAGCATTATCCTTGCAAAAGTCCACACGGTTTGTTAGAGGCTAATTCTAAACCACTATTTGAAGTGTTTACTTAACCAGTTCAAATCTTCCACACACAATCTCAAAAATGTGTAAAATCTTCACCTTGAAGCAGGAAATTTTTTTCACAAAATTGCTATTATAATAATGACATCTGAGTCAATGCTAGAACAACAGCTTTCTTCAACTTTTATTTTCACGAACACAGATCTGAAAACTTGATAGATTTATTTTACAGACGCACAATTCGTACACGGAAGTTTAGAATGACTTACATCATCGTTTTCTAGAGCTTCCCCGGTGAAGTAGAGAACGGCGCGGGGTACAATTCGCTCACGGATGAAGTGGCCTATCTCGAAGTCTGCTGCTAGTAACGCCTCCGTCTCCTCATCCTAAACACACACCTTCATTTCAGTACAACTGGGTGGACATCAGTGACCATGGGTGCATGCAGTGACCCAAGCTTTTGCCTGAACTTTCCATCATAAGATAACCCTTGATACAGCTGCTACCAGTCAGAGATGAAATTCCCAGAAAACCAAAAAGGAGCAAATGGATAACTTCCGTTTTCAGCTTTGCAAACTGCAGAGTAACGCTAATAATAAATAGAGCAGTCTTGGCTGCCCCAAGCAGTAACCGGAAACGACCATTTGAAAATGAACCAATCGAGAATAAAATATCGATCAAACTTCTTGCGGCATTTACGATTCAATACAAAACCCAACACCCCTACCCCCACCCCCCAATTTCCCCAATGGAGTTACGCTGATCTCAAAAATGACCCTTGTGGCAATCAAAAAGGAGGAACTCTTCCAATTGGAGGAAAAATCTCATCTCTGATAGAAGAGCCTTCTCTTCAGGCAAATCACTGCCCGAACCTGCATCAAATTGCCTGAATTCAGGCTTCAGGCAAACCCACATGGACCCCTGCATGATCACCTACATAACATTACTATCATATCCAACAATACAATTTACATTACAAAAAAAAGAAGAAGAAAATTATGCATGTTCATACATCATTTACATCTCAAATTTATCCCACTAAGGGTAATTCACGAGACAAAGATCAATGAAAAAAAGCTAAAACTCTAACACTTATGCTTACACACAAACAATACAAAATAAAGTGCTGAGGAAGATTTGTTTTTTTAAAGAGATAGCTAAGGATGATGGGAAAATGGTAAATACGGTTGACTGTGAGCAATAGATAGCACAGGTAAAAAGGAGATGGTATATTTTTTTGATTACTGCGTCATTGTCTTTTTTCTTGTATTTAATAAAACATTCGCCCCAGAGGCCTATTCCTTGATTAAGCTCATCACAGCATTTGTAAATTCAAAAGATGATCTCCTTTGATTACCCTGTTTAGTACAACAGTAGTGAAAGGGCCAATAGTAAATGAGAGCTGTACGGTAAATGATATTCTACAGTATTGGAATATCATGCTACAGCTTAGTCTTTCGTGGAAGACTAGGACTCTCAACGAGGGGGGCCCTTGCACCGGCTCTGGTGCTGCAGCCAAAGGGATTGGTTGGCCTTTGGGGACCTTCCCCCAACGCCAACTCTTGTCCTCAAATCCCTTTGGCAGAGAGTGGGGATATACCCTGGGCAAGACATCACTATAAACTCATTCTCGCCCAGCCCGCTGGAACAGTATCTGCCCCCTCTGCTATCTGGCAGTCATTGTCGGAAACGACAGACAGGCAACAACAAGTGACCATAAAATTCAACTTTATTTCAATAAGACTACATTTTGCATCAACGACATGGCGCAATATCAATCAAATATTGAGAGCAAATCTAAAAAATACTATGAGAAAAAAAACCTTACCACATCATCTTCATTCTCTCCTTCAGGCACTGCGAACAAAGAAAAAAACACCCAATTCTCTCATTAACTCAATCGGGACGAATGAGCTGGATCCAGCTCATGGCTCGCACAACCGTTTAGGACGAATGGCCCGGATCCGGCTCATAAGAGTTTTCAAGAGGTTTTGATTTATGGCGTGTAACCAGCTTTCCGGTGCAAAGTCATAACCTATTTTCAGTTTGCTTTGACATTGCCTCTCTTGAAATCAACCAATCATTGCAGACTTTACATTCAGCTTTGGTTGTAGAGGGGGGTCAAAGATCGGAATGTGAAATTTTCCTTCTTTCTATGTGTTAGCAGTTTTCGTCAATAGGAGACAAACGACGAAGGTATGGAATCTGATATGTTACGATCGTTTAGTGCATGGTGTTAGTAATCTTATCTGAAAATATCAGTCCATAACTTTTCATAACTTTTTTGTGGTGATGGGTTTTCGAACCTAGTCGAATGGCCCGTCCTAAACGGTTGTAAAGGGAAGCAACCGGCCAGTGCCGAGTGAGTTAAGGAATCACATTTTTTGTACAATTTTACTCATAATGTGATGTGCAACAATTACAGTCGAAATAATTTTACAATGAGCAGTCATTGGGTTTCAAACAAGGAACGGGATAAAAACTGAAGTGTAAGAAATTAAATAACATTTGAACACACCAGTAGCAGGCATCAGAATAATCCAGAGTCCAATCTGCGGACGAACAACACTCGCCATGACTCGGAGTCGACATCGAATCAAACCCCACAAAACTGTAGTCCGTAGTCGGCATCATTGCGATCATTCGCTACCCGAATTCTCGCGGAAAAGTTCAAAGTTCTCACATCATCGAAGTCTCCCACGATCATATCATCTAAATCGACTCATTTAAAACCCAAATCACAATCACTGTCATCAAAACAAACTCTGAAACAGTGAAAGTAAGAGTCTAGAGAGCTCTAAACTCGGAAGAAAAAACAAACATGGCCACGATTTTTCATTTCCGAAGGCGCAGTATGAAAACAAACCGTTCAAGAATACCCTTTGAGAATAAGATCGTGCTGCCTCATGAAGTACAAACTGCGGCCGGCAGTGCCAAAACCGCGGCCAGTGGCTACCAAAACCGCGGAAATCTGCGGATCGTTCTGATGCCTGAGTAGGCTATAACTCACATAAGACACATTCGGAGTAAAATGAATACTTTTAGATCACTTAAGCCGCATTTATTGTCTTCTAAAAGCATCTAAACTAATCCAACATTTTTAGAGCTGCTCAAAAAGTAACAATCCAGTGCCACTTGTGACTTTTGAATGCACAAAATCCTTTATTTTCAGTAGAATCTGTTAAATTGATAACCTTTCTTACCATTAATCTGTATTTGTATTTTTCTAGTCACATAGACGCATCCCTGTAAAATTTGGGTTGCTCCCACCTGGAGAGCGCGTCACCACAATGCAGCGCCAATAAGGCAGTGGTTTTGAAAAGTGAAATCCCTGTAATAGTCATGGTGCATGATTGCAGATTTGACATTCACCTTGTGGTGGGCCGAAAAAGCAAATACTTTATTTACCTTGTGGTGGGCCGAAAAAGCAAATACTTTATTTACCTTGTGGTGGGCCGAAAAAGCAAATACTTTATTTACCTTGTGGTGGGCTAAAAAAGCAGATACTTTATTTACCTTGTGGTGGGCTGAAAAAATACTTTATTTACCTTGTGGTGGGGAAAAAGCAAATACTTTATTTACCTTGTGGTGGGCCGAAAAAGCAAATACTTTATTTACCTTGTGGTGGGCTGAAAAAGCATACTTTATTTACCTTGTGGTGGGCTGAAAAAGTTGAAGAAGGAGCTCTTCTTGACGGTTTTGGTGACGGTGCGCGTGATTCCCTTCCCCTTGTGCTTCTGTTTCTTCTTCACCACCTGCACCGTCACATTCTTCCCCTTGTTCCACGTGATCGGGCAACTGCCAACAGCAACACAATTCACTGAATGTCACATACTCTGCTGCTGTCTCTCTTCCGTCAATTACATGGCACATGATGGCCCTACCAACAACAAATCCAGATCCTGTAACACTCGTGGTCAAAACGCTGCAAAGCAATTTTCAGGATGAAACAATGAACAGTTGCAGAATACACTGGAGCGTGAAAATGCTAGATCAAGGTGCCATGCGGCAGCATTTTAGGCTCGTTAGTTTTTCCTTATGCCAATGACCTTCATTTTCAAACTTGGGACTAAATATCCTGCCTATCCACATGCACAATTTGAGGGTCCTGGCTCCCTCCGTTCGAACCCTATCAAGGTAACATACAGTCAGCCACAAACAAACACCACAAAGCAGTTGGTTAAATATTTTTTTTTAATTATGTCAGATGTATTCATCAGGGCCTGTATTCACGTTGAGATAGCATGAGACTTAGCATCATGCTAACTTAGAAGCTCTTCCAAAAGTCCTATTGGAAGAGCTTCTAAGTTAGCATGATGCTAAGTCTCATGCTATCTCAACGTGAATACAGGCCCAGGTAGAGATCAACTCAAGAATATGGATGCAACTGTCATTCCAGGAAGACAGCTGGACCGGAATTTGCTTTATTTGTTGATGGTGGAGATGCCTGGCCAACATACCTCTGTTGGCCATGAGGACATCAGAACAGCTGGCACTGGGAATGTTCCCCTGGGCAAGGCCAACTAATGCCTAGGCTGCAGCACTAAGAGCCAGAGCAAGGCCTCCAAGTCATAAACAATAAGTACACGTTTCAGGGAGAAAAAAACACATTGGCTACATATCATTGTGACACCCCCCCCCCCCCCCCCCCGTCTCTATGTGTCCTCAATTTTGTTTCATCTCTAGGTGTCCCTGTCATATCTCTCCATCTCTTAGTTTATCCTAACCCTATCCATAACCCACTCGTTAACCTTAAAGGGACACCCTGACGGATGAGTTTTGCAAGAAACACGTCGAGGTCACCAGAAAGACAGCCTTTTCAAGGATCGGAACACTCACTTTGCTCTGGTTTCCTATAAATCAAATCGTCAAAATGGCGGTTACTCCTTGGCGGAGTTGCCGGAGAGAGAAGCCATATTGGATGGGGTGGATGGAGGCCACTGAAGAGTGGTTGAAGCTTTTTCTTCTTTGTAGTGCGGCAACAACAAAATTGGAGCTATTTCCTTTGTTGGAGCTATTTCCTTTAGGTAAACTGTATTTTAAAAAAAGGCTTGTATTGTGGAAATTTCGTGCGAACGATTTGGTCTAACTCAGGTGGCCATTAAAAGAGAAGGCTCATGCCTTCTCTTTCACTGAAAGAATCTGACTTCCAGCACATCTGCCAAGGAGGAATCGCCAATTTGATTTCTGGGAAACCAGACCATAGTGATTGTTGCGATCTCTGTAACGGGTGTTTTCCTGGTGATCTCGACATGTTTCTTGCAAAAACGTATCCGTCAGAGTGCCCGTTTAACCTCTAACCATATCCCTTACCCTAATCCGCAAGGACACATAGAGACCGGGACATACAGAGACGGCGACATACAAGAGGTGGGGGCGCACTGCATTGAACCCAAAACATCAACTTCAGAAATCTTTGCTGTCCTTTTCACAAATCCAGCAAGACATGAAGCCTACAGACTGACGTACGTACCCGACACATTTGGCAGGGTTCGTACAGATCTGTGTCAAAAATATTCCAGTACTATTCAGGACCAGTCTACTAAATTTCAAGAACTCAATCTGGCATACCAGTCAATGTCGGTTTCGTTCCTGCCTGAGTTGCTTGTGCTTCTGGCCTTGACAATGGCTTTGTACAGCACTCTCGTCCATGCTGGTGATGTCAAAGTTCTTTTTGCACACTGTGCAGCTAGCTTTCAGTTTTGAACTATCTGTTGACGGAGCTAACCAGCTCTGATATTCTTTTTTTTTGCAGCCAAACATCGTTGAAAATGCAGTCTCCATTTTGTTGGAAAACGGAAGTACGGTAAAGGGAAGTAACTTCAGCGGCAGACAACTCGCGCAAATGTCGTCTGCTATGATCGCGATATCGGTATGATCATAAAAGTTTTTTGGCTCACGTCGTTTTTTAAAACAAAGTGAGTCTATAGTATCGTACATGTTCGGTTGTGTGTCTGTGTGTCTGTGTGTGTGTGTGTGTGTGTGTGTGTGTGTGTGTGTGTGTGTGTTGCGTCCGTGGCCCCGACCTTTAACCTTAACTCAAACCTTAACGTTGTCATTTTCTCTAAACATATAAGGCGTTAGAGGGTTAAAGTTAGCAGGATACTTGATTTTGACGTGAGCCTTCAAGTCACGACGATCAAAGCAGTCAGATACATTGATAAAGAACAAAATAAAGATAAGGTTGTGCAACCTTGAACCTTGACTCAGTCACACTCTTCAAACTAAAGAAGACTCTCACTCTCCACTGAAACTTTAACGTTGTCATTTTCTCAAAAAAACATAAGATGATAGAGGGTTAAAGTTAGCAGGATACTTGATTTTGACGTGAGCCTTCAAGTCATGACGATCAAAGCAGTCAGATACATCGGTAAGGAACAAAAGAAAGAAAATCATTTGTTGTAACTGTTGTGTTGTACCGAGTAGGAGATACATACTGGAAAGAAGACTCTCCATTAGATATACAAAAACGCTCTTTAAAAAGAAACACAAGACTTCAGGTGTGTACAAATAGGTACATTTTAACGTCGTCAACTTATATTTTCTGTAACAAATGGATGTACCGAGTGTGTGCGTTGACGGCCCGGTTGTTTAGCTTTTATTTGCGCCTTTGAGTAACGGTTGTTCGTGTTCATTTGCCCATCATCTCTGCGCACAACTTAGCCTACTGCACTTCCGGCAACAAGGCCTAGGCCTAGAGTCCATGCCTTACCTCATAATCAAGATGACGTACTTAACATTTAGCCCACATTCATTTCAGTCTTGAAAAAAAATATACGGAAAATCCAGGGTTCGTCGATTTCACTGCCTTCGACGTACGAATCCTTTGTTAGTCCTAGACGATTGATCACCACGAGCAGACTGTACAGGGGAAGATAAACATGGATGAGCTTGCTGGCTGTGACCTTGACCTTTGCTTTGTGGCAGAGGGGGGGGGGGGGGGAGAATTAACGAAACGAAAATAAAATATTAGGACTAATATAAAATATCTTACAGAAATGTAGATGATGTGGAACAAGTTTTCATCGCATGAACGATCAGTTTAAAACAGTAACAGATCACGCAACTTCAATTATTAATTTTCTAAGAGTAAGAGGCTTAGACCCACAGGCAAAGACTAGGCCTACTACAGGTGTCCGTAGACCCCCCTTACCCCGGCGGGGGGGGGATTGGTCACTATGTTTTTTCTGAAAGCTTGGTCAATATGCTTTTCAATTTTACTTGTTTGCCAAAAATAAAAATAGGGCTCCACTGTTACATGCGCATACATATAATTAAATTTTAAAGAAAGGGGTAGGGGT
>CM065701.1:30073470-30093901 GCA_017654935.2 Phymorhynchus buccinoides
CGACATCGGCCTATTACAGAATGAACAGGTATAATGTCGTGACCAGACTGGAAAATTGGCCAAAATTGTGGTAAACCTTCTTAAGTGATGGATTGACTTGCCAGACAAGGTGAAATCCTCCACGTACATCTTGACACAAAACAATCCATGAAGACTCGCAGTTCAAGGCAGCGACCCCTTCAAGCAGAGACTCGACACTTGAGTTACGCTACTCATGTCACTTAAGCGTAGAAGTAGAACCATCAAGTGCTCACATTTCTCCCTAATGCAATACACAGACATATCTCAAAATAATACAATATCAAGGTGTTAATTAGAACCTCAAGAGGGGGAAATGTACACCACAAATAAAACGAAATTAAAAGCACAGAATGGGATACACTTAAGCGACTTACCTGTGAAGAGTGTTGGAAGGATAGTAAGAGGATAAAATCCTAATTTAATGGACTAAAACCAGAAAATTTTTTTTTCCCCCCTAAGGTTAAAAGCTAATGCCTCTAGGATTAGCACAAAGTACAAACTTACTGGATGCACTAGGACTTGAGGAAAAGTGTAAGGACAAAAAAAAAGGCTTTACAGAAGATACTTACAGAATGGTACATATAAGGCAAGCAAAACGTTATAGAAAAATATGCTGAAAAAAGAGGACAATTGTCTAAAAAACTAAACAAAAGGAGAACGGACAGAAAAAACCCATGAGGAGGAAAATATTTGAAAATACAACTGAAATCAAACCCCTAAAAATCAAAATGTTCTGGAAATATGTTAACTCAAAGCTAAATGTAAAGTACTTGGGTATAGCCCATGTGTAAGGAGGACGACCTCGGTGAATTTAGTTACGAATGACGAAGCCAAGGCAAGTGTTCATAAATGATTGCTTTGAGCATAGTGTATTTACCAAAGAAGACATTGATCATCACTACCAGAAACTAAATGAGAGCCACCTGATTACTGGACAGATCTGTAGATACAGAAGAAGCTTTCAAAAACAAACAAAAAGAGATACATGTAAACAAAGTCGAGGTCTGACAAGTACCAGCCACATATTGTAAAAAAACTGAGTGACGAATTAGCACTTGCCCCTGACAATTACTATTTAAGATAAAAGCTTAGATATCAGGATTATTGACCAGCACAATGGAAGACATCCTGAATCGTAACAGCCTCTAATAAAAAGGGAACGTAAAACTTGTGACCCAGGAAATTATAGACCAGTCGGCTTGACGTGCATAGTGTGCAACTTGTTTTAGAGCAAGTTGTCAGGGACTCTATAGTGAACATATGACAGATTTTAAATAATTATATTCAGAGTATGCCAGCATGGTTTTAGAAGCGGGAGCGTCTTGTATGGACACAACTAGTTGAGGTATGGATGATTTTACTAGTAACTCATAGAAGATAAAGAAGCCTTCACATAGTATAACTTAGATTTTCGAAAGGCCTTTGATTCCGTCCCTCACCAAAGACTCTTGTTGAAATTAAGATTATATGGCGTAACGGGCAACATTTTATCATGGGTAAGGAATTTTTTGACTGGCAGAAAACAGAAAGTACGGGTTGGAAATAAATTATCATCAAATACTGACATACTGAGTGGTATACCACAAGGAAGCATTTTAGGCCCAATTTTATTCACTATTTTTATCAATGACTTGCCAGATCAAGTACTAAGCGTTTGCAAAGTGTTCGCTGATGATACTAAAATTTATGATTCTTCTGATTAATCAGATGTGTTACAGAATGATATAAATAGACTTATTGACTGGTCAGAAAAATGCAAACTATATTTTAATGCAAATAAGTGTAAAATAATGCATTTAGGGTTGAATAATCCACTAAGAGAATATGAAATATCTCATGGCACAGATAAACATGTATTAGATACTTGTGTAGAAGAAAAAGTCTTGGGAGCTATATTTGATTCTAAATTGAAATTTGATAGACATATTACAACAGCTGTAAATAAAGCTAATAGAATGTTAGGGTTAATTAGGAGAACTTTTACAGGACTAAATAATAATGTGTTCATTAATTTATATAAAAGTTTGGTTAGACCACATCTGGAGTATGGGAACCAAATTCGGAATCCATATCTTAAACAGACAATCAGTTTCAATTGAGCGTGTACAGAGGAGAGCTACTAAATTAATAAAAGTTCTTAAGAATTCTGATTATAGTGAAAGGCTACACAAACTTGATCTACCATCCTTGAAATACAGAAGAATTCGTGGTGACCTAATTAATGTTTATAAAATTCTTTAATGGTCCTGACAATACTAACAAAAGCTTGTTTCAGACTCTCAAATTTTTCAAAGACTAGAAATCATGAATTAAAAATACTAACACAGTATAGTAGAACTAACATCAGGAGACACTTTTTCAGTAACAGGGTGACTAACTATTGGAACGCACTTCCTGCTCAAGACAAAACTTGCACCTGATACTAACAAATCAAAAAACCTCCTGGACAAAAGGACCCAAACCTTGGTAAATTAAAATACCAGTATGACGAATAGTCTTACCAAAAACCGTCACAGCTGTGCCAACCCCCCAAAAAAGGAAATAAGGAAAAAAAAGAAAAAAGAAGAAAAAAAGAACGCTTGAAGAGGCCGCGAGGCCTAGTCTTCTTTATCTACCTGACCTGACCTGACCTGACCTTCGGAGGAGACCAGTTCAGAAGCTAGTTGTTCTTTCTCCCCAAGGAAGATTCAACAGTAGATTAGGTCAAGGTCAGGGTCAGGTCAGGAGGTATTTTGGTACGGACCAGGCCTTTGAAAAGCTCTCAATGCGTCCTTCCTTTTGGTTAGTTTGGTAATTGCTGTGGCGGTTTTTAGCATCCATTTTGATGCACTAATCATGGATGTACTTTAACAGGGCAATTTTTGGATCACTGTCTAGGAGGTTTTTTGAATTTGTTAGTATCTGAGGTCAGTTTAGTATGTGCAGGGAGGTTGTTCCAATATTGGGTGACTCTGTTAGAAAAAAAGTTTTTGTCTAATGTTATTTCTGCTGTACCTGGTTAGGATCTTAAGTTCACTATTACGGGTTCTTATTTCGTTAGACAATTAGTGAAACAAGCCTTTGTTAGTATTGTCAGTGCCTTGAAAAATCTTGTAAACATTTATCAAATCTCCCCTTAGTCTTAGTCTGTATTTTAAAGATGGCAAGTCTAATTTACTTAGCCTGTCCTCATAATCCAAATTTTTCATGGATTTTAGCACCTTTCATAATTGTAGCTGACATCAGTTATATCTAGGTCGGGTTAATAAGGATTACTAGTAATCTGTCATTCATTTTCTTGAAATCATTAAGATGATTTGGGTGGGAGTGTTGCTGTCGCACGTGCCTATGTTAAAATCGGGTGCCTATGCCGTATCACAGGAGTAACGTTTTAGTAGTTGTAGTCTTCCGCGGCATATAATTCCAAACTTGTTTGTCGTACAGTGTATTAGCCAACGACTATGCTATTAATTGCTCCTATTTAAATTGATTTCTTTTCTTTATCTTAAATACGTCTTGCTTTTAATGCAGTTTTAAGATTTTATGCTTAGATGTTCTAAATGAGAGGGTGAACTTTATTCCTCCGCAAGGTTTAGGTCTGAGCGCACATTTTTCAATTCGTGTTCAGAGCAAAATTAGCTGCGATGCGAGAAGCATTGTTTGTGAAGACCTCGCTGCTTTCTCAATTATGCACAAACTACAAAGGCCAACGAGGTATGAGAGTTCATAATGACTTTATAGTTTTATTTAAATGTTCTCCTGTTTGAGAGTTGGAAATAATTTGAAACTGATTCGTTTAGATAATGCAGGAAAGTGCAACTGCAAGTCATGCATCATGCATGTGGGCTATGACAATCAAAATGAAAACTTATGAAATTTCCCACGGTTCAGCTAAATATGTTTTGGAAACATGTTCAGATGAAAAAGAGTTAGGAGTCCTGACCTGAGTCATATTTGATTCTAAACTCAAATTTGAACATGGATTGCGCATGCGCTGAGACGGACATGTCGAGCTCTTGAGCGGCGACTTTTATTACAGAAAAATCAATTTTAAAGCGTGGTTTTAGGCTTAAATATTTTACTTTGTGAAATTTAACTACCTTAGGACTGCTTTGAAAAAGATTATCGGCCGAGAAACGTCTGTCTCTCGCCATTGAGCACTTTGTCTGGAGGCGAAGTTGGGTTGTTCAAGTACTCACCATTTTTGCATGGCGGCACTATAACTTTCGTTTTGTGCACAGTTAACTAACCCAGCCCACAAGTTGCGGTAAGGTTTTACATTTTCCATTAAGTTCCATTTGGTTGTAACAATACCCGGTAAGATTTTAGGCCAGATTTTATTGTTTTACTCATTGCCAGAAGACGTTCTTTCATTATGGGAAGAACCAACATAAGGGGAGGAAAGACGGGAGGTGGACAGGGTGGTGGTGCAAGCCCACGAAAGGGTGGGGGTGGGGGGCGACATTGGCAAAGCTAGCTTTGTATCAATGCCAGGTTTGTGACAAACCAGTGGAAGATGGGGACGATGGGATCGAATGTCATGACTGTAAGAACTGGTTGAACAAGGACTGCACTGACATCAATCATCAATGACAGTGAATACCAATTTCTAAGTGACAAAACCAAGTGCAGTTTCCAGTGGGTGTGCAATCCGTGCTGCAAGGGTGGGAAGGAAAAGGTGGGGAATCTGGAAGCCAGCATAGAGCGACTGACTACACTTACCCAAAAAATGGCAGATAGTCTGGCTCTGTTTGAAGAAAAACTTTTCGAGGGAAAGTCTCGACCAAAAAATAGAAAAGATTGTAGAAGAAAAGCTAGCAGTAGCATTGGATGAAATAAGAGAGAAAGAAAAAAGAAAGGAACTTCTCATTCTAGTGAATGTCCCTGAAAGTACAAAGGAAAACTCAAATGACAGAAAAAAGGATGATTTGACAGTGGTTAAGAGTGTCATCACCAAGGTTTGTCCAGATTTGGCAGATGTGGAGATTGAAGAGCCTGTTACTGTTAGGCAAAGATGAGAGCAAAAAACCGAGGCCACTAAGAATTAAAGTGAGAAGTGAAGAGGCCAAAGCAAAAATCCTCAGAAATGCTCCACAGCTGAACAAAGGGGTTAAGAAACCAGAGGACAGGGTTTACATAATCCCAGATCTCACACCACTTGAGAGAAAACGGAACAAAGCTCTGAGAGATCATGAACTGAAGGCTCGCAGGGCGAGTGGGGACACTGATCTTGTGATCAGAAATGGAGCAATACAGAAATTGCCCAAGCAAGATCCATCTAACAAAGAATGAAAGATTGACTTGACTTAAAGTTAAAGAAAACTAGTGTACATAGTTTTATTTGTAATTTAAAAGAAAATGAACCATGTTTTAAAGACACTGATACCAATGCAAATACTAAGGGGAATGTACATAGTTGTAAATGTTTTAGCAATAGTTTAAATCATTTTAGCAATGTTTGTAGCTTAAACTGTGTTGGAGAGGTCACTGAGCCAGGTATAAAAGTGTTATACACTAATGTGGATGGTATGTTATTGTTAAATAAAAAAGATGAACTTATTTTACAGATGGATGAAATTAGACCTAAAAAAGTAAAATAGTTGCCATTACAGAGACCGTGCCCAAAAACATTCGTGATTTTGTACCATCTGAATACTGTCTTGATAACTATGAAATGTTTCACAATGAAAACCCGAATCGTGGCGTAGCGTTATTTTTTGATAAAGCGTTAAATGCACAAGAATGCACTACACTGAACAAAAACACATTTAAAGAGGCTGTATGGTGTCACTTTCAAACAAAGGAAAAAGAAAAGATTTTAGTTGGTTGTATTTACAAAAGCCCTAATACGACAGATGAAAATGTACAGAAATTATTAGAAGTACTAAAACTACAGTAAAAGAAGAGGAGATAAAGAAGTATGATAAGGTTTGCATTATGGGGGATTTTAATTTTCCAGATATAAAGTGGGATGGTCAGTGGACAACGCCAAAAAAATGATGATTTTATAGAAGCTACAAGAGATTCTTTTTTTTTCAAATGGTAAAGGAACCAACAAGGACAAGGGAAGGACAGACATCTAACATACTGGACTTGATCTTTGTTAATGATATTCAATTGATGTCTGATGTTACGCACTCATGTCCCTTAGTTAAAAGTGACCATCAAGTGCTCACATTCTCCCTATATGCCAATACACACAACTCAAATAATGCAAATCAAGGTTTTACATACAACCTCAAGAGGGGAAATTACACACAAATGAAAAACGAAATTAAAGCACAATTGGGATCACTTAAGCGACTTACCTGTTGAAGAGTGTTGGCAGGATATGAGATAAAATCCACCATTTAATGGATAAACATATCCCTAAGGTAAAAGCTAATGCCTCTAGGATTAGCCAAAAGCACAAACCTTACTGGATGTCACTGGACTTGAGGAAAAGTGTAAGGAAAAAAAATAGGCTTTACAGAAGATACTTACAGAATGGTAATCTAAGGCAATCAAACATTATAGAAAATATGCTGAAAAAAGAGAATTGTTCTAAACAACTAAAAAAGGAACGTAAAAACCATGAGGAAAATATTGCAAATAACTGTAAATCAAACCCTAAAAATAAAAATGTTCTGGAAATATGTTAACTCAAAGCTAAATGTAAATACTGGTATTAGCCCACTTAAGGATACACATGGTAATTTAGTTACGACTGACGAAGACAAGGCAAGTGTTCTAAATGATTTCTTTGCAAGTGTATTTACCAAAGAAGACATTGACTCACTACCAGAACTAAATGATGAGCCACCTGCTTACTGTACAGATATAGTAGTTACAGAAGAAGCTGTCAAAAACAAACTAAAAGAGATAAATGTTAACAAAGCTCAGGGTCCTGACAAGGTACCAGCACATATTTTAAAAGAACTGAGTGATGAATTAGCACCGCCCCTGACAATCCTATTTAATAAAAGCTTAGAATCGGGATTATTACCAGCACAATGGAAGACAGCCGAAGTAACAGCTATATATAACAAGAGGCAAAGCCTTCAAGGCTCACGTCTGATTTTTATTACTATAGCAGGCATGGGAATTCCCATGACAATTCCCATGCCTGTATAGAGAGAATACTGTTATGTAGACACTTGTGCATCTGAAAACAGAATTAATTTTTATTTTACTGTGTAAATTAAATTATTTCTATGCATTAAATTACCCCTACCCCTTTCTTTAAAATTTAATTATATGTTTATATATGCGCATGTAACATAGTGGAGCCCTATTTTTATTTTTGGCAAACAAGTAAAATTGAAAAGCATATTGACCAAGCTTTCAGAAAAAACAGCGCGGTAAGGGGGGGTCTACGGACACCTGTAGTAGGCCTACAGTCTTTGCCTGTAGGTCTAAGCCTCTTACTCTTAAAAAATTAATAATTGAAGTTGCGTAATTCGTAAGGCCATACTCCTGATCTGTTACTGTTTTAAACTGATTGTTCATGCGATGAAAACTTGTTCCACATCATCTACATTTCTGTAAGATATTTTATATTACATGTAGTCCTAATATTTTATTTTCGTTTAGTTAATCCCCCCCCCCCCCCTCTGCCACAAAGCAAAGGTCAAGGTCACAGCCAGCAAGCTCATCCATGTTTATCTTCCCCTGTACAGTCTTTGCACATGGTGATCAATCGTCTAGGCCTAATAAAGGATTCGTACGTCGAAGGCAGTGAAATCGACGAACCCTGGATTTTCCGTATATTTTTTTTCAAGACTGAAATGATTGTGGGCTAAATGTTAAGTACGTCGTCTTGATTATGAGGTAAGGCGTGATCTCTTATTCTCTAGGCCTAGGCCTTGTTGCCGGAAGTGCGGTAGGCTAAGTATTGCATGCGCAGAAATGATGTGCGAATGAACACGAACAACCGTTGTCAAACTCAAACGCGCAAATTTATAAAACGAAACAACCGGGCCGTCAACGCACACACTCGGTACATCCATTTGTTACAGAAAATATAAGTTAACAACGTTAAAATGTACCTATTTGTACCTGAAGTCTTGTTTCTTTTTAAAGAGCGTTTTTGTATATCTAATGGAGAGTCTTCTTTCCAGTATCTCCTACTCGCACTCGGTACAACACAACAGTAATCTCTGCAACCAATGATTTTCTTTCTTTTGTTCCTTACCGATGTATCTGACTGCTTTGATAGTCATGACTTGAAGGCTCACGTCAAAATCAAGTATCCTGCTAACTTTAACCCTCTAACATCTTATGTTTTTTTGAGAAAACGACAACGTTAAAGTTTCAGTAGAGAGTGAGACTGAGAACAAAGTCAAGACAAAATGGCCGCTTGCCGTTGCCGTTATCCAATGAAATTGCTTAAAGTAGCTGGAGTCCAACTTACTGTGTACGAAACGCTTGTGTACGAAATGTCTTGTGTACGAAACGCTAAGTTCATGTACGAAATGTTTTGAAAATAATGTACGAAATGACCAATCCAGGGTACGAAACGTCTGTACGAAACGTCCAGGGTACGAAATGTCTGTAATCCTTAGTTTCACACACATGTTTGTAAGATTTTTATTTGCTTCTCGTATGCTATATGTCAAGGAGTACAGTTTAAGCATTGTATATTTTTGCATCTAGAAATTCGCCTTTTATGTTTGCGAGTTTGTTTAATGATGAGCATGTACATATTTGAGCATTTTTTATCGCCATTTAGTAGTGTTATTCAGCTTGGTGGATAGATTGAGAGAGAGCAGAGAAAGCAATATCAAATATGTAATGAAAGATGAGAATAGAGTCGAGAGAGAGGCAATTTTAGATGAATGTGATTATTTTACATAAAGGTAATAACATACATGCATATGTGAGTGAACACATGCACACTTACAAACAGTTCTCACATACATGCATATACGTACACTCATGCCCCAATTCAGAATCTTTAACACTGACATTTGAATTATGGATCAACGTTTATTTTATTATTATTAAGCAATGTGTTCTTTTGAAATTGTTTACATTGCAGTTTTGACGGCACTGTTTATTGATGAAATGGAATAAAAACGACGTCAGTAGACAATCGTGTTTGCGTTGGATGAGAGGCAGCGACAGGTCTTATAGGTAGGGGTCTTATAAGGGAGGTAATCTTTATGCTTACAAAGAAGGGCAATGTGTCAGAGGAGTAGGTCTTATATGGGAGGGAGTCTTATAATGGGAGGTCTTACAAGGGAAGTTCCACTGTATAGTAGTAACGGTAGAAATAGTAGTATTTGTTGTAGTTGCGTAATTATGAAGAATTATAGCAGAGTTTACGGCTAAATATTTATAAACTGTATAAATGTGAATGCAGATGTGTGCGAGGAAGAGACCTTTGACTTCGAGGATGAGGCTGTGGGGGACAACGTCCAGAACGTTGAAGATGGGGGTAAGATGCTGTTTGTTTGTTGTCTTAGCCTGGCTTAAAACTCATTTGCATCGCAACAATTTTGAATTATTTGACACTCACAAATCATGCCAGCCATACACATAAACAAACATACATAAACAAAAGGAGAAATGAAAGATTACTGGTTTTTACTTCAGGCTTAGACATAGAGAAGGGATAGATCAGTTTTTTAATATATAGGCTTTATACTCGCCACACCAATTGGTTTCCCCACAAACCAAGCTACAAAAGCAAAGTCAGAGGCAAAAATTGTGGTCTAAGGGAGCGAAGCGAGTTTGGATGTGAAGCAAGGTATGGTGTGCACACATATTTACTTCCCTTTATGCAAATGCATCATATTGACATCTATAAATTCTGCACATTTATTGCTGGAACGAAGGATTCCAGGGATCATCCCAACAGCTGAAGCACTTGAGCACTATGGCACAAATTCACCAGCTAAGGATGAGAACATTATGTGTGTGACCGTTTTTGATTACCCTGCAACGTGGGCAGCCACACTCTGACTTCAGAGGATTTTTATTAGACTGATGATGATTGATAATGCCAGGAGCTTGTCATGGCTTAATTAGGACAATCCCCGCATAACTACGCAAAACATAGCAACTTATTGATGTAGCCTTGGTATTCTGGCTTATGTCAACTAGTCTGACACAGCCTCATGCCTGGGTGTTGATGCCGGTCAGATAAACGAGGTGTGGGGGGGGGGGTGGGGGGTGGGGGAGGGGGGGGGGGGGGGGAACAGAGGGCAGCAAGGGAAAGTAATCCGACTCCTAATCTCTACTTATACTTGGAGGGTGCTACTTTTCCTGGTATACAAGGATTTCCTGTTTTTTAATTTTGCCGGAAAAGGAAGTTCTGTTTTTTTTACATTTGTCAAACAAGATCTGTGTGTCTACTTAGTACTATATTTTTCAAATACTTAAAATAAGCATCATATTATGAAGCGCCAACTGTCCGTCTGTCTGTCTGTCCGTGTATGTGTGTGGAACATAAAAACGTGCCTTATAACGACGTTTTTTTTTCGACCAAATTGCTTCAAATTTGCTGTGAGCCCTAATTGGGCGATTGCAACTACAACCAAGGCGGCCGTGTCATTTGCGCGGTTTTGAGCGAAAACGCGCACCACTGGAACTCTCTCGGCGCGCCGTATCTCTGGTACTTTCTGGATGGATTGCCTTCAAATTTGGGAGGTAGATGCCCGGGGACAGTGACTATCTGGAAGAGGGCAGCAAGGGAAAGTAATCCACTCCTATCTCTACTTATACTTGGATGCAAACTTTTCCTGGTATATACAAGGGTTTCCTCACCTTTCCTGTTTTTTATTTTTTACCAGAAAACGTGAGTAGCTTTTGTTTTAATTTGTCAAACAAGATCTTTGTGTGTCTATACTGTATTTTTTTAAATACTTTAACATAGCATTTGTATAAATAAAATTGTGGGGAAAAAAAAAACAGTAAAATACCTTCATAAATCATTTTTTTTTTCTTCAGCTGCAGGGGGACATTTCCCCTTTTCATTTTGTGTAGTTGGCACCCATGCTTATTATTCTTGGAATATCTATCTCTCTCTTCTCTCTCTCTCTCTCTTTCTCTTGCTCTTTCGCTCTCTCTCCTCTCTTCTCGATCGGGTCTCTCTCTCTCCTCTCCTCTCTCTCTCTTCTCTCTCTCTCTCTCTCTCTCTCTCTCTGTGCTTCATCGACGTCCATCCAATACAGTTAAACCTCCCTTATAAGACTTCCCATTATAACTTAATGTTTGAAGTCTTATAAAGGGAGGGGTCTTATTAAGGGAAAAAATATTCCAAAATGAGGTCTTATAAGGGAGGGGTCTAGGGAGGGGTCTTATAAGGGAAGTAATTTTTAATTCTGTCCCGACGGCACCTCCTGGGCAACGGATGTACCGTGACGGTCAGCCGGCTGCTTCGCCAAAGGGGGGGTTTTTTACAACCGTTGACGACAACCTGATTTTGGCATTTTTTTAATAATATTTTCGACCCCCCCCCTTTTCGCCAAAAACGCAACGGGTCGGTTACGAAAGACACTCCGTTGTGCAGTGCCGCGGGGGCACCCATTCTGCAAGTAGGAGATGAGAGAAGGGAATTTTTGTTTTTTTTTTTTTTTTTTTTTTTTTTTTTTCTTTTTTTTTTTTAAAAAAATAGTGGGCTCAAAAAGGAGGTTCACTTCATGCCCAGCAGGCCAAATATTTTAGATTAAAAGGGAAAAAATGGGGGAAAAGGTGTGAGCGGCAGAGGGGGGCGGGAATGCAGACAGGTATACGGCCCGCACACCAGGGGGACTCTATTCCCACCAGTAAAAATAGTTCCAGATTTTTAAACAAGGTGCTTAAATGACACCTGGCCAATTACCCCGGCGAGCCAAAAAAAAACTAATTGTTGGACAACTAAAATGTTATGGTTCGTTTGCTAACGATTGTTCTTTTCATTATACATTAAGTTATTTGTTTACATTTTACCTTAACAGGATTGTAACTGTGTGAGAGAACGAGATGAGATTAGAGAGGAGAGGAGAGAGAGAGACGTGTCTGTGTGTGTGTGTGAGAGAGTAGGAGAGGCGGAGAGAGAGCACAAGCACTCTGCTACATGTGTATACACGGAATGCTGTCTACGAGTGCTCGCTGTGTACTGTAGGTGTGTGCATTATAAATGGATAAGATTCCACACTCTGGCCACTTTCGCTGGAAAATCAACTGCATTTCATTTCTTTAAATAACAGGGTGAAGGTCATTTCTAACACAAGAAAAATAGACTGTTTAGTCTCATCTGAAACTCTCTCTCGTCAGGCTCAGTCACAGTTGCTGCTTCATTCATAGCTGCAATAGGGAAACGGCGAGTGATATTTCAAAAAGATGTTCGCACTGGTGAAATGTACCAAATTTTAAATTAATTTAAAAATGGCGGAACAGACTGGCGCTTGTCCATACGCCCCCCCCAAACCACCATCCCATCCCCCCCCCCCGCTACTGGCATCCGCACTTAGGCGGCGAGGGGGGTTCACAAATCTCTAGCCCGGGCTACTGGCAACTAGTAGTGGCAAAGAGAGAGTTAATGGCTCACAAAGAAGTGGCCTGTCTCAAAGAAGTAGGTTCTTATGTGGAGGGAGTCTTATAATTGGATGGGTAAAATAAGTGGGGTTCCCACTGTAATTGTGATATTCAATCGGGGCAACAATGTCTATGGCATGTGAGTTGGTGTACTTCCAAACCCAAAAAACACCCCCCCCACCCCCCAAGACATAACACCAAAACAACAAAAGAAAAAAAAAAAACCCAAACACCCCCTATGAGTGGGTGTCGTGCGTGTAAGCTCTGTTTGGTGCATTAGTGAGTGTCGCATGCATGTGTACGATGGCGCATATGGAATGGGTGGCAGTTCTTGACTACGAGTATTATGACTACCGTATTATGTTTGTCAGCAGACAGCCAGTCCAAACAGACAAAGCTTGGAGATGAGGGCGAGGACGCATGGTAAGTTCATTTATTAAGATTCTCGAAGCCCTTTGAAGAGTTTAATTTTTTCTTTTTCTTCAAATTCTTCCACTTTTTGGTCCGATTTGACTAACATTTTCAGAAAAGTTGCGGGGCACTTTAGAGGGTTGCCAATTATTGGGGGGGGGGGGGAGAAATATGGGGGGGGCTGAAAAAAGAAAGTCGGCAAAGATTCAATCTTTCAAATAAATAAAAATGGCTAGCATTAGAGAAAAGAAAATAGCAAACATACGTCTCATCTCTCTCTCTCATCTCTCACTCTCTCTCTCATGTCTCTGTTCTCTGTCTCTCTCTCTCTCTCACTCATCTCTCGCTCAGCTCGTCTCGGCGGTCTCGAGTCAGTCGCTCTCTTCTCTCTCGCTCTCTCAATCTCTGCTCTCTCAGACTTTCGCAAATGAATGGGCATATAAGATGTTGTACATTTTATATATGAGAAGTAGCAATTAGATTGGTGTCTAAAGTGAAATGTAAACTTTATGCACTTAGGATTTGAGTATGTTTGCTTAATCAAGGGGTAGAAGCTATCTAAGCAGTTTTATAGCATGTGCTGACGTGCTAGTATATTTGATTGACAGTGGCAGGATGGTCAAGCCGATTGATAATAGTAATTAGATTTGACTTGTTTAGAGAGCAAATTAATTGAATCCATTGTGTTCCTCCGTTGCCGACTTGATCTAATGAATGATTGACAAACATTTAAAAGCTTATTTGATGGAACTATTACGAGGTGTCAACCCAATTTTTCTTTTTTGCAAAACTGTCCCTTATTGAAAAATAATTTCTGCCGGCCATAATGTCAAGGGGCCTGAAAAACGTATTAAAATTTCATAAGGAAGCACTACAATAACTCATGAAAAATAGTTGATAGTGAATACATTATATTGCAGTGCACATCGTTTTCATGCAGTTTTGTTATATATCATTGAAAAATGGGGCAGGGAAGAGTATCATTCGCTTTCTCAAAGTGAAGGACAGGTTTTCTTTATTCTTTCAAGTGTGCTCGGCCACTCCTCAACTCGTAGTGCCTTTTTGGCCGCAGGGTGGTTTCGTAGAACTGGAAGAATTAGGCGTTGTCAGGGCCATTGTTCAATTCAAGCAACGCTCGTCAAGGAACTTGCTTAAGAAAATCTGCCATGGCATAGAATTAGGTAGGTAGGTTGATGTAGGAGGCCATGTATGAGGCCTCTCGGCCTTTATATTACGGCCCCTTCTCAATGAATTTGACTTGCGCGAAAAATTATTTACGGTGTTTTAAACGTTCCTCGTATACATATTTTTTTAGATGCTTTAAACAAAATTTTGTGGCTCTTTTCTGAATTTTTCAATCATTATTGATTGTCTTTTATGTTAGGATGGCCATATACAGTCATGTTGACCCATTTCTATGTGAGGTCGATCGCATAGCCTTGTATAATTTACAATATATCTTTTATGAAGTGGTCAATTGATGATCTTTTGATTAATCCCATTACTTGGTTAGGCTTTAGCTGGCGTATACCTTCTGTATATTGTATGCAAATTTTCAAAGGGCTGGATCAAAAGCTTATTCGCCAAGTCTTTGCTTGTTTTTCACGATATATTATTTTACTTGTTGTGCAGTTTGGCTTCATGTAATAATCCTGTTTTAGAGTTTTTCCATTCAATGTACCTTTACCTTGGCATTTTTTAACCTTACAATATAAGTTCCATATTATCCAACCATAATTGTAGAGAGGTAAATGACGACTGTAGTATTTCTTTATTATCCCAGATGTATTATATAGCTTTGTGTCATCAGCAAAAGATCTTACATCACTATTTACTTACGATCGGGCAAGTCATTTATGAATACGGTTTAAAAAAAAAAAAAAAAAAAAAAAAAAAAAAAAAAAAAAAAAAAAAAAAAAAAAAAAAAAAAAAAAAAAAAAAATGAATGGGACTGGGGCCAAAATACTCGCGCTTGGGGATACCACTGATTTCTTCTGGCTTGTTCCGAGTGTGCTTTAGCCTTCTCTTACTTTCTGTTTTCTTTTTCTATTAGTTAAAAATCTTCTAATCCATTGTAAACAGTCTAGCGGCATCAATTCCAGATGGGACTGGATAAATTTAAGTAATACAGTCTTTCTTGTGGCACGGATCAAACGCCTTTTTAAAATCAAGATACCATCTGTCTATAGTCTACTCCTATAATCGAATCATTTTGTTAAAATTTTTCCATGACTTAAGTAATTTGCGTAAGCACATGACCTGCTCCATCTGAATATATGATTTGGTTTTCTTTAAAATGAAAGAACACTTTATCCGCTTAAATTGATTCTAAAAGTATCTTACAAGTTATACTTATACATGTCAAACTTACTGGTACTATAATTTCCAGGATCTGTTCTAGTTGTCCTTTTCTTAAAATATAGTGGCTATAACTTCGCGTTTTTCCCCATGCGATCTGGTAGTTCTCCCTTTTCCAAAGATAAATTAAATAGTTTAGTTGTAGGTTCACTTTATCTCATTGCTATCTCTTTGCGAGGTTGAGGACTCTGCTGGTAACGGTTGCAGGTGCCTTGATGGCTTTACGAAGTGTCTGCAGTTCTTTTAAGTTTCTTTGTAACTGTCTCCACCTGCAATATCTATATCTGTTAATGTGTTCCTGTTGGATTTTGATATGCCCTATCTACATTATGGAATATTATAATGATCTTGGCTCTTAGTGAATGATCGTAACGGCTAGGGGGGGGAAAAAAAAAGAAGTTTAATTTGTTTGGGCTTTGTCTTCATCTGATGTGACTGTTTCCCCCTTTTCATTTTTCAATTTTCTTATCCCTGGTTGATGTTTTTAGTTGAGAGTTCTTGCACATACTCCAAAATGTAATTTAGGTTTAGATTTGCATTCACTGGCTAATTTCCTCCATAAATCTTTTTGCCTTTTTAGTAAGTTTTTTGTGGGTAAGCTTTTGTCTCTTTTCTTGATATTTTTAAATATTCCGTTCTTTTTGGAGCACAATTTATTTTTACTGGGGGGGTTTCAAATAACGTTTCCAGAGCTCACTATTAAATATTTTGATGAGACAAGTGATAGTTTTTTCTTTGTAACTGGCTTTAAAATGCTTTCCCATTTAACCATTAAAGGGCTTGATATATTTTTGTTGTCATTGATATTTACTTTTGGGTGAATATGGCATATTCCATGAAATTTATGACTTTAACTTTTAAAGATTTTCCGGCAATGTTATCATTACAACAATTCCTCAAATTTAATGTTTGAACTAATTTACTTTTATCGGCATATCTATCTCTTATTTTTGTATAGTTTCCATTGCGTTAGATGCATATTTATAGTGAGGGTCGTTCACTGGTTCTCTTGTTTAGGGAATATATAAATGAAGTATGTAAGTCATGATGCCACTTTTATACGCCAATGTGGGGCTAAATGTTTGAAACATCTGAGGTCATGTTTATGTCACTAAGAGACTAAAAGTCCAAGTATCCAAGATCCAATCGACAATTAAACTAGGTGTATCAACCTTTTCTCCTCCTCCTAGCCTTGTATTTTTTTAGCTTTTTGTATTAAAAATCATTATGGTATTTTTTCTTTTAATATAATTGTCAGGTTTATTGCACTCTCCATCATAGTCGCAATTTTTGATGTCTTTGAGGTAAGTTGCAAATCGCTACGCTCATGATGCAATACTTTATTAAATGAATTTACTTTCACCCTTGTCCCTTTAATCAATCGAAAAGGCTTGTCCGAATTTTCGGCTCATATTATCTTATACCCTTCTGTAAACGCAGCCAATTATATTTGTTCATGGTTAATTTCGGTCACCTATGGGTAGCAGTCCACACAGTTTAGGGTGTCCTTTCATCAAAGCTGTGTTGTTCGGTGCACACTACATAAAATTTTCGGGGCAGATTTTTGTTTAATTTTGTTTCTCAGAGGAACTTATTGTAAGATGATCCTGCATGCATTTTGCACAGTGTACAGGAACCGACTCTGACCATTTGTACCTTAAAGTTTGAATACTCTGTGATAAGGTATTATGAAATCATTGAGTCGCACCTGAAAAACAAATGCGTCCTGCAGGCTTAATTACACCACCCACGCTCCACCTCGTCGGTGCTGGGATGGAATGCTGCTGGTGATAGGCTGATGCTATTTTTTTTCATTTTTTCCAAGAGTGGCAATGTCTTATTTTTAATTTTCCTCTGAGTTGCTAGCTTTGCTCGAATGGTTGTCAATGATTAAAGATCCGGTAAACGATATTTCATCATTGTTTTGATGAGCACAACAGTGAGCAAGCTAGCAATCTTAGTGATGATTAAAAAACGGAACTATTGCACTCTCTGATGTCTTGGAAACAAGTCTTTAAATTGAAAACGCGTTTCAGTTGAAGAAAACCAAGGGGCAGGATATGGATCGGCAAAGGTAGAATATATAGAACATGACAGCAAACAAGGGAAATGCTGACGTACAAAGGCTTGAGAAACAGATGAGACGGAAGTTACAATCAAAACCAAAAAAAAAAACCCTGAGGAAAAAAACAAAAACAACGCAGAGAACGTCTAGAGGTGGGGGAACTATATATCAAAGCAAAAGACCCCTGGTATCGCCCAGGGGGGGAGATGTGGTATATTAGGTACGTGGAACGCTCCATTATAAGACGCTGCCCTTATAAGCCCTGTCCCTCGCCACATAAGACCTACTTCTCTGAGACAATTGCTGTTGCTTTGATTACCTCCATTATAGACCACCTCCCTTATAATGAGCCCTTCAAAAATCATCACCAGAAATGAGGTCTTATAAGGGAGGTTCCACTGTAGTAAATGTTTTTGCTGCTGGCTGTCTATGTCTCTGCTGTGTATGTACCTAAGGGTCCACTTCTGGCCTATGAAATCTTCTGGCAGCAGCATCATGTGTCCCGTCTTTGTAGATTCCCTTCCCTAGCTTTCTATATTGTGTGTCCCTACACCCAAAGCGAAGCAGACAAGTGGAAGCGTCGCAGCGCAGGGCGCAGAGATTCAGAGAGATTATAGCTCCCACCGACCCAGGCTGGGCATGGCTGGGATGAACCTGGGCTCATCCATCTCTAGCAGGAAACATGGAGGCTGACTTTCCTGACAAGGTCATCTGGAGGGGGGGAGGAGGTCACTTCGAAGGCATTGAGGTCAGAACAATCTTAACTTACTGGTCAAGTATTAAGTGCTTGCACAGGATTGTTTTAATTTGCTCACGTGAGACCAGACCCATAGAAATGTGAAAATCAATGTCTGCTTAAGGTGCGTGTCACTGGATATTTTGTCAGTCAATTTATGTTCATACTTTTGTTTATCGGGACTAATAACGATATCTACATAATTTTGGCAGGGCACTGGATAGCAAAACGGGCACACAGACACCCTGGTCGACTGACCATATATGGCCAAAATTTGAAGACTCCGTGTGAAGGCACTATGAAAGTATTGAGTCCACCGCAAAAATGGATAACACAAAATCTTAGCACCGCTCGAACCAGCACTGGAGTCAAGTACTGCATGTGTCTGATCCTTTGTCACTTTCCTAGACATCAAGGTATGGGCAATGGTCATGTAGACATATTAAGCATGTCTGAGTTGTTAACATTGTCGCATTGTCTTTGTTCTCATCAAAACAATATATAACAATTGCATATGGATCTCCTTGAGAACTAAAAATGCTGTCAAGAGAAGGGGTCTAAGATTTTGTGGATTTTTTTTTAAGGTGGACTCTCTACTTTCATGAGTGCCTTCACTAGTCTTCCAATTTGGCTATATGGTCAGGGTGCATGCTTTTGGCATCAGTTGGCAAAATTTCATGTTAATATCTTTATTAAGTTCTCTGATAAACAAAACTATGCATAAATTGGCCGCCCAAAGAACGGCAGGCGGGCCACGCTTAACAAGGGCACTTTGACTGAGTCCTATGCATCCTATGTTCATGCTTGTATTATTGTATTATTATTATTATTATTATTATTGAAATTACTTGCGTAAATAACTATTTGTAGTTTTATGTTAAGTGCAAGCTTAGTCATAAGGCTTGATTGCCAATTGGAGAGTAATATTCAGGGGCAGGATTGTTACAATGGTGTGATTGTGACAGTGATGATATATAATGATGATAGTGGTGATGATGATGATGGTGATGATGACAATGGTGTGTGATAGAAGATGATGATGATGATGAAGTGGTAGATGATAATGATGATGAGTGGTGAAGGATCATGATAATTGTGGTGTGAGAATTTATGATGGATAGGTGCTGACGATTATAGGAAAATGGTGATGATGATAGTTAGCAAGGCACATTTTTGGTGATGGGATAATGATAATGGTGGTGATGTATAGTGATTATGACAGTTCATGATGAGGCATATTGACGAGTGATGATTTTGATGATGATGGAATGACAATGATGATTGATGATTAGTGATAGGTGTTGGTGTATGATAGTGATGATGATGATGGATAGATAGTGGTGATAAAAGTGATGACGAAATGTTATGATAGTCAGTATAGTACAGTGTAAATACCATACATTTCCAGAAGATTGTTTTTTTTTTTCATAAAAATCCTGATGTGAAATAGAAATACGTACAGAATAAGGTTAGCCAAATGCATCCCAATTTTTATATATATTTTTTATGTCAGTCTGTTGAATTATGTATGGGCAAGTAATTAAAACTATTCGCTGATTATCTCCTCCCTTAATTTGGGTGCGGTGCAGCGTTGAGCATTCTTTTGGGCCGAATGCTTTTGTTTTCGCCCCATGGTGGCAGCAGTAACTGTAGTTTATTAAGAGTGGGTTACAGCTGTGTTGCCTGCCAGGGTGTGTGACCTGGCGGGGGGTATGTTGACAAGTGTACACAGACCTTTACGTGGATTCAATCTGTTTTTTTTTTTGATAAGGAGTATCATAAAGGTCGGCCTGCTTTATGTTGTTGTTTTCATTTGTTAAGACAGGGGCACTGTACAACAACTTTGGGCTAAATACTAATATGTTAAGTGTACAAAGCAATTTTATTAACTATCCATGCGCAGTGTATTCATATAATGCTTTTCTTCCTCAATCCTGCTCTCGTTCTTTGCGGCTTCTCTACAATTTTCTTCTCTTTCTCTTTTGATTTTTCTCTAATGCTTTCTTGCTCTTTTTTTCTGTCCACTTTAATAGTTTAGGCTTGTGTGGATGTGTGTCTGGATGATATGTATGTATGTAATAAATTGTTTGTGGATGTATAAAACATACAACAACAACAACGGCATTCTTTATACATACTATTCCAAGAAAAAGGCTAACAAAGCTTTTTTTAACTCTGTTTTATTCGATCTTTATTTACAGGGGTAAGGCCACTGTTTATTAGTACATGAATATTGATCATTAGCATATAAAACATGAATGTTATTTGTAAAATGTATGAAGAAACGGAATAAAATGTTTAATAGCCAGAAAGCAAAAAAAAAGTAGCAGTAACAGTGGAACCTCCCTTAGAAGACCTTG
>CM065701.1:30094401-30147192 GCA_017654935.2 Phymorhynchus buccinoides
GACAACACACTGCACTGACAGGTACAACATTGCTTTTCATCACATCTATACAGATTACACAAGTGACCACTGCACTGACGGTACAACATTGCTTTCCCGTCACAACATACGCATACACACATGACAACACACTGCACTGACAGGTACAAAACATGCTTTTTTCCATCACAACATACACTACACACGTGAACACATCACTGCACTGACAGGTACAACATTGTTTTTCATCCAACCTACACAGACAACACTGCACTGACAGTACAACATTGCTTTCCCGTCACAACCTACACAGACACACGTGACACGCACTGCCTGACAGGTAGCAACATTGCTTTCCTCACAACCTACACAGACACACAGTGACAACACACTGCTGACGGAGGTACACTTGTTTTCAGGTCACAACCTACACAGACACACACGCAGTCACAACACACGGCCTGACAGTACAACATTGCTTTTCGTCACAACCTACACAGACACACATAGTGACAACACACTGCACTGACAGGTACAACAATGCGTTTCTCAGAACCTCATGGGTGCAACTCCCCAAGAAAAACCACCACTGAAAAGCATGACCAGAGAACTGCCCAGGGCCCCGTCCGGTCGAGCCCAGTTGGAGAGTTCAGAGGGAGCGAGATTTTTTAACAACACAGACAGTTAAAATGATGTACAGAGACAGTTCAATGAGCCCTTGTAAAATGATACATATCCTTTGAAAACAGCTGGCATTGACTATATGTTTTTAAGATTCCCCACGAGAGAACTTCCGGGATTAGAAACAACCAAGTTCAAAACGTCCCAATGCGCTTGTGGTCTATTTTTTTGATTTTTTAAAAAGGAAGTTCATTTTTGTGGTACAAAATAAATTAATTTTTGTAACGGAATTAGTGTGAAACTGAAAGAGGTTGCACCCACACAGACACAACGAACGGCATTGATTTGATGGACGACTACATCGCAAGTCAGAGACACGGATGCACTGCATTGCCACATGGCTATTCATCCAGAATACAACACAGCTACATGGATGGTACAACATTGCTTGCTATTCTGACAAAACCTCACAACTCGGGAAAGCATTTTATGTCTGTGATCCACTTGCCCAAATAAATAGAGCTTCTACATGACTCTTCAATCCTACCATGCCTAAAAAACCTTTAACCCTTCCTTTCGCCGCCAGCCATTTTTCAGCAATAATACAATTAGACTTGTCTTGTTAAGAGAAAATCTTATCCTGCAATATTGATATTCCTCTGTGACTGCATAAACTTTAGGCCTACTCCTTACCTCACCCCCAAAATTAAGAAAATAGGTCTTTTGGATAAACAGGCCCTGATTTGATGTCTTTTAGTGACATGGGTGTTAAACCATTGTGGTGCATAAATGCTACATTGGCGCGAAATGGTTTAACAATTCTATCAATTAATAAGCTAGCCGTTGCAAAGAATCAATTTTTTTTTCGCTGGTTTGACATTAGCCCTGACATAGATAAGTGGTCAAGGTAAACTAATACAATACCTGACCCTCAAACAAGGAGACAGCACTGGCTCTTACCCTGGTGTAGGAAAAATGCACTAAGCTGCAACGCGCTCGTCCATGTGGGGAGCAACGTCCAAAATTTCACCGGACTAAAAAATAGGTAATACCGAATGACCTATGGCCTCTGAGACCAGTCCCAAACACCAACTAAAAGTTGGTTGAGAGAGTGTAGTAGAAGATCATGCAGGCCACTAGAAACAAATTTCAGCCCTAGTTCTCTTTGGAGTTGCCTTTTCAGTTACCTAGTTCTGGGGTCAGAGATTGACAAATTATACAATTTCCAAATATAACAACGCTTAATACTGACTGGCGTAGCCTACCATGGTTGAACATAATAGTGTGCAAAATACATAAACGCCTTTGAAATAGTGGAACTTAGACATGGGTGTATGTATGCTACTGGGCGCAACCACATAAACCAGGCTAGATAATCTGATACGCCTACAGAAGAGGTGAGTGAACAGCTTATAGAATCATTTATCTAATGTTAACATATTTTTTTCCTGGATCTAATACTATCATTGATGATTCTAGACTTTTAGACAAGGGGGTCCCAAGGACCCCTAAGATGAAAAAAGAGGGTCCTAGGGACTCTTCATGGTAAAAAAAAAAATGGGGTCCCAGAAGATGAGATATCTCCCCATGCATAATGTATATGCAGCCGTATATTCATTTCACAACAGATCGAGTATGTTTGGCGAGATTCTTTCCAATCCGACACTTTAGGTGTTTGGATGACCTTGAACGCATAATCCAGTTTGATGTTCGTTTCATGATGCACAGCACCAGTACCTCGCATACTCCATCTTCTCACTCGGACAGCCTCCTACTCAATAGTACATCAACTCGTGATAAAGGCATTGACGTCCATGCGGCGCGCGAAAAGGGATTATTCATTTCCGGCTTACTGGCTATACCAAAGCAGCAGTGGCACTTTTGTAATGTCGCACTTGGTGGGTTTAAAAAACGCGTCCGCATTTTTTGTTTTTTTCTAGCGTCATAGGGGACGCACTGGCTTTCATTTAGGCGTCATCAGCGTAAATTTCGCTGGGCGATTTCGCCCAGGAACGCGCTCTTTAAATCATCACTGGACTAGTAATAGAGAGGTAAGAAAGAAACATAGCAGATTTTAAAACTAGAAGAAAAAAGTCAAAAACATAAAGGAACATGTGTATAGCTATATGCTGGTGAATCCTTCACCATCCTTTTTCTCCAATGCTTTTCTTTTACATTCAATTTTTCAGTAGATTTGGTTTAAATGGATTTTTTTTTAGCTATGCTATAACTTAAAAAACAACAATGACGATAGTTGTGTCATTAAGCAGAAGAGAGGCTCCTCTGAATTTAATTTGTTCTGCGTTGGGGTTTTGTGAGATTACTTCAAAAGTTTTCTCCTTGTAAATATATTTTAACAAATTGTACATGAATATGATTCATTCTATAAGCAGTCAATAAAATCCATGCAACATTTCAGATGCGTAAAATTAGAAGCAGAGCATTATGTGAAGTACCCAGCAGCAGACAGAAGCCATTGAAACAAAATTACAAAAGAAATGCATCATGAGTTTGGTCTGCGCATGTGTGCATGCTTTGTAATATTCGCAACCAAGGCTTAGTAAAGGAGACTCCCCATACACACACAACACCAGAAAGTATTTTCTACACTGCGAAAAACTCACCAAGGGACGCAAGTCCATTTCGGTTTGACTCACGCCATGATCATCCATTGCTAAAAGATACTTACTAGCAGCCCAAAGATAACCTCTTCAAATAGTTTATTTAAATAATGCAAGGATGCTGGACTTCACACAACCTGACAAATCGGGTCATGGGTGCTCCTGGGAAATTTCAAATCCGCCAAGCAGTGGGTCCAGGGGCCTCCCAGGCCCTGGCGGAGTGCGAGGGACTAGCGACCCCCTGGGGGTTCCGGGGGTCATGCCCCTGGAAGCTGAAGGGAAACAACATTTCCAATGTAACTGAAGGCTCTCGTTTGCCTTTTCACTCTGGTTAACTTCATGACCTCTTAACCAGCAAAATGCATCTCAAATTCTCATAATCTGCGATGCCGGCTCCATGCATAAAATAATCTGAATGTCAGGACATCCTGAAAGCGATGAGCATCCATGTTGTTGTTGTTGTGAGTTGGGACTCAATTAATGATGACATGGGAGCAACACAATGCCAACTGTACGGCCAGAAAATGGGAAACAACAAAGATATCAGAAAGTGGTGGACTTCCATGATCTTAACAATCGGGTGTGGTTGCCGAGTTGGACCTCAGAATTAACTCACATCCCCTACTGGCCGAATGCTTATTTTTCACAACTATTCAATACTGTCCGGATTACATTTATTGCATCAAATTATTTTAACACACATGCTTAATGGCATAGGTTTTTGGAAACATTTGTCATTATTATGAATACTAAAAGTTATGTCTGTTAAAGTTACCGAATAGAGAATTTTTTTATTACTTGGCCTATTAATGTACGTTTAAAAAAAAAAAAATGACAAGAAGACAAAAAATGTGGGGGTAGCGTCTGCTGTTCATTCATTGCCGTTCTTAAACTAGACTAGAATTCATTTATATTGGCTGGAACTACTAAGGTACTGTACTGGAAGTACTTATAACCACTTTGAACCGCACGCGGTTGTTGACCTATGACTATGATAGTCAACACTGCAATCGCAGTGGTTTGTAGGAAGCTTTTGTGCAGTGACCACGCTGATAGAATGCTCAGTAGGGAGTTAATGACGGCGTGTGGCAGCCACAACGCACTGTTAGGCCAGAAAATGGGACAAAAAAACCCCCAACAACAACAGAAAGTGGTTGGTGTCACGATAATAAGTACCTGTCATGAAATATCTACTCTTCGCATCGAACTATAACCATCTAACCCTACCACGGAAGAACCAATAAATAGAGCAGAGAGGTGTAACACTCTACATAATTTGCCGAGAAATCGGGATGTACAAAGCCATGCACTTAGTTTCGTACATTCCCAATGGCGGACAAACAAACGATTCTGAGTGGCTAGGGCAACTTATTTGATAGAGGTAGGATATCAGCTTCAACAGTGGACTTACTCTCATAGTGCACCCCCACTTGCAGGAGGGTGTACTCGCAGCGAGGGTCCTAGCATCGTCCACAGTGCGGCCCAGCTTGTGTCCGGCTGGAATGAGTTGGTGTTTCTGCGTGTCAGGCAGTAATTGACACCTGCCAACAGTCACTGCCATCATCTTTCAACCATTTCAACAAGCCACCATTTTCAGCTACAAAATACCATTAACCCTTTCACCGCCGCCATCTTTTGAGCCCAAAATTTCATTAAGATACTTGGCTACAGAAAATATTTTGTTTGCAATATTGGTGGGATTTTCAGCGACACATTTAGAAGATTGGGGTCAATCCTTACGGCCCAATTTGGAAACCAATACCATTGATTGAAGCAAACCCTGATTTCAAGGGGTTTAATGACATGGTTGTTGAATCATTGTGGTGCAAAAATGCGACATTATTGGCGTGAAAGGGTTTTAAAATGAACTGGGTAGAGAAAATTTGTATTTGCAATATTGGAATTCCTCTGTGACATGCATGAAATAGGGCCTATCCTTATCTCCCAATATTAAGAAAATGGGGTCTTCTGATAACAGGCCATGATTTGATGCCTTTAATAACATGGGTGTTAAAACCAGTGTGGTTCATAAATGCGACATTGGCGCGAAAGGGTTAAACCATTTCGCCCCTTCGTTTTCTTCTTCTGCTTCCCAGGCTGTATGGCTATAATGCACGAGGTATGTATGTGTGTCTTTCACTTTTCACTGGTCTTTCCGCTGTATGGCTATAATGCACGAGGTATGTATGTGTGTTTCACTTTTCACTGGTCTTTCTGCTGTATGGCTATAATGCACGAGGTATGTATGTGTGTTTTTCACTGGTCTTTCTGCTGTATGGCTATAATGCACGAGGTATGCATGTGTGTCTTTCACTTTTCACTGGTCTCTCCGCTGTATGGCTATAATGCACGAGGTATGTATGCGTGTCTTTCACTTTTCACTGGTAACTCTCCGCTGTATGGCTATAATGCACGAGGTATGCATGTGTGTTTTTCACTTTTCACTGGTCTCTCATCTGCTGTATGGCTATAATGCACGAGGTATGTATATGTGTCTGTCACTTTTCACTGGTCTTTCTGCTGTATGGCTATAATGCACGAGGTATGTATGTGTGTTTTTCACTGGTCTTTCTGCTGTATGGCTATAATGCACGAGGTATGTATGTGTGTTTTTCACTGGTCTTTCCGCTGTATGGCTATAATGCACGAGGTATGTATGTGTGTCTTTCACTGGTCTTTCCGCTGTATGGCTATAATGCACGAGGTATGCATGTGTGTCTTTCACTTTTCACTGGTCTCTCCGCTTTATGTGCTAATAATGCACGAGGTATGTATGTGTGTCTTTCACTGGTCTTTCCGCTGTATGGCTATAATGCACGAGGTATGTATGTGTGTTTTTCACTGGTCTTTCTGCTGTATGGCTATAATGCACGAGGTATGTATGTGTGTTTTTCACTGGTCTTTCTGCTGTATGGCTATAATGCACGAGGTATGTATGTGTGTTTTTCACTGGTCTTTCTGCTGTATGGCTATAATGCACGAGGTATGTATGTGTGTCTTTCACTGGTCTCTCCGCTGTATGGCTATAATGCACGAGGTATGTATGTGTGTCTTTCACTTTTCACTGGTCTTTCTGCTGTATGGCTATAATGCACGAGGTATGTATGTGTGTTTTTCACTGGTCTTTCCGCTGTATGGCTATAATGCACGAGGTATGTATGTGTGTTTTTCACTGGTCTTTCTGCTGTATGGCTATAATGCACGAGGTATGCATGTGTGTCTTTCACTGGTCTCTCCGCTGTATGGCTATAATGCACGAGGTATGTATGTGTGTCTTTCACGCTGCTGTATGGCTATAATGCACGAGGTATGCATGTGTGTCTTTCACTGGTCTCTCCGCTGTATGGCTATAATGCACGAGGTATGCATGTGTGTTTTTCACTGGTCTCTCTGCTGTATGGCTATAATGCACGAGGTATGCATGTGTGTCTTTCACTGGTCTTTCCGCTGGTCTTTCTGCTGCATATAACTGACACATTCCGATTTCGGAGGACACATTCTGCGGAGGACGCTTGAAGGAGGAAATTATTTGAAAGATTTTTTCAGAATAGGCTAACAAGGCAGAAAAATAGTATGACAGTAAGAAAAGGAAAAAGCAGTCGCAGTCAAATAGTGACAGATTAGAGAAATTACAAGTACATAACTTCCAGAACATGGGGGAACTATTTGAACAAAGCCCCCCCCCACGGGGAGATTTTTTCTATCTGCGTTTTCAATCCTGATTTTAGGAGCATGCATGAACTACTTTCACCCATTGAAGTGTTTTAGGGTTACCAGGATTCTTCTTCGATTCTTCTTCTGCGTTTCCAGTCCATAAGGCCATAATGGGTAAGGCACGTGTGTGTCCGGTTTTCAATTTTCACTGGCCTCCCCGTTGCGTACAGCCGACACATTCCGATTTCGGAGGAGGGTTACCAGGATTGGAACAAACAGCTGTAGAGCAGCAAACATTGCTTTGTTCTAAGGAATTCCATTGTCTTTTAACACTCAATGTTTAGTATAAAGGTTAAAAAAAAGAGAGAAAGGGAGAGGGAGAAAGACAGACACACGCAGACAGAGATGGATGGGTTTTACTGGCTGGAAAGGACTTGTATGTTCTGGGTTATTAGGCTAAGAATGAATGTCTGCAAAGCAAGCAAACATTGCCTGTCAACTGTCACTGTATTATCAAGAGTTCAGAGAGCGAGATTGAGAGAGAGAGAGAGAGCGCAGAGCGAGAGAGAGAGAGATGAGAGAGCCCTCTGAGAAGAGAGAGACAAAGAGAGTTTAGAGAGACAAGGGGATGAGAGATGAGAGAGACGAAAAAGAGAGACGATTACAGAGAGACCGAACGAAAGAGAGAGAGAGAGAGAGAGAGAGAGAGAGAGAGAGAGAGAGAGAGAGAGAGAGAGAGAGAGAGAGAGAGAGAGAGAGAGAGAGAGAGAGAGAGAGGGGGGGGAGAGTTTTTAAAAAGCATTACACTGATAAGACACACAAAGGAGATAACACGACACATACAGGCATGGACAGTCAACTCTCACATAAATTAGATCAACCATTTGTCATTTTTGTGTCAGTATGTCACCAGATTGCTTCTCCGTGGTGTCCTTTCAAACCTAGTTTAATGAAAGCCAAGCCCCAAAAATCAGGCTGATGAAACTAAAGTCACGGACATGCATGCACACACAGAAACACATTAGGTCTGATGCACACACACACATAGAGGAACAAGAAGGAACAGCTGTAAGTTCTCATGGCCAGATGGTCCTCACTCTCAGCATTCACATGCAACTCATATACACATGCTCACACACACATTTAGGTGTGCTAGTGGGAGGAGGTCCGAAAACCTTTTGGCCAGAGGGTGCTCTCTGCAAGGTGGAGTGCACACACACACATACAGACATAGACACTTGCCTTGAAGAGGAAGAGCTGCAGGTCCTCCTGGCCAGCGGGTGCTCTCTGCATGGTGGAGTGCACACACAGACAGACTTGCCTTGAAAAAGAGCTGCAGGTCCTCCTGGCCAGCGGGTGCTCTCTGCATAGTGGAGTGCACACAGAGACATACAGACAGACACTTGCCTTGAAGAGGAAGAGCTGCAGGTCCTCCTGGCCAGCGGGTGCTCTCTGCATGGAGTGCACACACACACACAGACATAGACACTTGCCTTGAAGAGGAAGAGCTCCTGGCCAGTGGGTGCTCTCTGCATGGAGTGCACACATATACAGACACTTGCCTTGAAAAGGAAGAGCTGCAGGTCCTCCTGGCCAGCGGGTGCTCTCTGTATGGTGGAGTGTAGCTGGTACACAGGACAGCCCAGCCCATTCTTCTGGCAGAACTCTTCCAGAGCCTGTGTACAATCACATTTTGTTTCCCATGTTTCAAAGTTAAACACTTGCGTGATTCACTGCTTAGTCCATTATCCTTTCTTGTAATATTTCTTAAATCTCCCTTCCACCATCTGTCCAATCACAACAACATTCTCTCTCACTCTCTCTGTCTTCTTTTAACACTCGCTTGTTTTACTGTTCAGTTTTACTGCTCAGCCTATAATCCTTTCTCGTATTAGTAATATTTCAATTTTCTCACTTCAATCACAATTCCTTAACCTCCCCAAAGTATGATAAGTCCCACAGGCAGTGGGTAAGAAGCTTTCCTGCTAATCTAACAGCTCCAGAGGCTGTGGGCTTGAATCCCATAAGCTAGTTTCTTTCTCAAGAAATAAATGTGGCGAAAGAAGAGGCAATATTTCACTGCATGCCACTAATAATTTATCACAGATCTGGAGGTTTACTCTTTTAAGCATACAAATTCCCATAGAGATGAAAAGACAATAAACAAAATAACATTCTCTCACACACACACATCACATTGGTTAAACTATGTACAATTCTTTCAAATCCTTCTAAAAATAACTTCTACTAGAAGTTCTAGTTCTATGTATAACATGTAGTTCATACATTGTATAACATTCTTTTTTGGTAAAGAGGAATACAAACCTGTGCCACCTGAATATGCACACCGAGTTAGAGAGAGAGAGGGATCGGGATGGATAGGAGGTGGGGAGACAAAAATGGAAAGACAAAGATGTGGGTAAGTGGGTTAAAAAAACCCAGAAGTTTAAACCCCCCTTCGCTGCCGCCGCCTACTTCTTGTGCATGCGCCACCGGTGGTTTGCTGCGGCGATTTTTGAACGCGGCAATATCGCTACTTAGCGGCGACGTATATATATGTCTGTGGCAAGTACTGAAGTGCTATAGAGGATGTATATATACGTCGTCCCAACCCAAGGCAGCGAAGAGGTTAAGCTAGCAAATCTAACCAGACAAATGATAGCCATCCACAAGCACAGAAAGCCACACCACATGAAACTGTCCATACATAATAATCATAATGAGGAAAATTTATATAGCGCCAATCCTACTATGTAGGCTACAGGGTGCTTTACACAAAATTGAAATGGAATAAAAACATTAAACAAAAATCCAAATAACATCAACAGACAAAACAATACCGGTCAGACTTCATTTTTGGCCGGTAAAAATGCACATAAAATCAGCAGCAACAACAACTGCTGTGACCAACTACTACTAAGTACTTGACTGCGATGCTACTGTTACTACTTATAATAGGCATCATGGTACACATAGGCAAACACCAGGGGGGCACATATCGTCGCTGTCCGACGCTAACTTGTGTATCTACAAAATTTGACAAAAATTAGATTTTTTCACTGAAACCCCTTCCAGTGACCTCACACAGGTCTTCTATAAATAATCCTGTGTCTGCGACCAAGGAAAATGCTCAAATATGTCACATGATACCGCGGAAATCATCATGTATGTGGCTGGTTGTTTTTGCTGGTTTTGACACGATAAGCGTGTAACTGTCACACTAATCGTGTAACTGCGGGCAGCTGTCGTATCTCCCATAGTGACAACAATGCAACTAACCGTGTAACTGAATTATCACCAAAAACACTTTTGGGTGTTAATGCAACTTTTATTGTGTCACATGGTTTAGTCCATCGGTAAACGAAGAAGAGTTAAGGGGAATGGCATCTGCAGCAGACGACAACATGTTTTTTGATGCTCCTGTAAAATCACTGATTTTGTGTAGGTACTTACGGTTAGCGTCGGACAGCGACGATATACTACACCAACTTACTAGCTCTTAGGACAGAAAATGTAACGACAGAAAGGCCAGGGGAAAAAAGGACACTAGCAATCTACTTTTCATTATCAACATTAGTTTGAAATTAGGAAACAAAATGGTCTGAGAAATCCAACGACAAGCATATTGCAATACAGGCCATGATAGATCAATGACCACAGCCATCAAAAACTAACAAACTTTCTTCACAATCTTTCACTTTCTTTACCGACATTACGCTTTTATTCTGAAAATTGACAGTATATCTTTATTGCCACATACGTCTACAAAAATACAAACTACTAGAACTTTGCATGGACATTTAACCCTTTCGCAGCCAGCCATTTTTCAGCCAAGAAATACCATTAAACTTAACTGGGTAGAGAAAATTAAAATATCTGCAATATTGCGAATTCCTCTGTGACATATATAAGTTATAACATTAGGTCTATCCTTACCTCCCCAAATTAAGAAAACAGGGTCTTTGGATAAAATTACCCTGATTTGAAGCCTTTTAGTGACATGGCGTTGTGTTAAAAACCATTGTGGTGCCTAAAATGCGACATTGGCAGTGAAAGGGTTAATAGGGATACATCTGGCTTCTGATTAAACACATGGTGTGCACTATTATCCAGACTCCTGTTCCTTTCTCTGAAACTATGCACACCTTATGCAGCATTCGTCAAGAGAGACCTCGGTTTATACGTCATTAGCCGTTATCCTAAAGACCCACAAAACTTATTTTTGTTTCTAACATTTACATTGCATAGAAAGTATTTCACAGTGAATTGACCACAATTTTATAATTGTTTTCAACAGTCGTCATATGTAATATACATGTAGATAGCGAGCACACTTTAAGCTTCAAGCTTGTTGCTGCTCATTTACGTTGACAATGCTTTGATGCATAAGTGCCCTGTTGATCTAAATAAACATTTATTTCAACCAATTGACCCGTTTTTCTGTTGAAAAGTTCAAGCCAAAGACCACCACCAGAGGGAGAGAGAGTGAGAGCAGGACAGGTTGCAGGCTACACAGCGAAGCAAAGGGGAGTCGCAGGTTACACGTGGAAAGTGGAGCCACTATTTTCTATACCTGTACAGAAGTTTTGATGGAGTGTGGTTTGAGTGTGATGGGGTTAGTGGGAATCAATTCCATGCCGGGGAGCACATCATACAGGCGACCCTGGCACGCACAGAGCACACAGTTCCAGTTCCCAACCATGATTGTGCTAGCCTACCTCATCGCATAAACATAAATCTTGTCACATTTGTGCTAACCTACCATCAACCAACCCATAAACTACACAATACATCTTGTAACCATTGTGCTAACCTACCTCACTGCACTACAAATATATGTTGCAACATTTGTGCTAACCTACCTCACTGCACTACAAATACATCTTGTTGCATTTGCGCTAACCTACCTCACTGCACTTACAAACTATCATCTTGTTTACATTTGTGCTAACCTACCGCACTGCATATACATCCATCAAGAAAGAGAACTGCACAATTTACGGCATAAGACGTCTACATTCAAAGATTTGTCCTCTTGTTAACCCCTTCACTGCCAGAGAAAAAAAAAAAGTATCGAATTTTCTTTTTTTATTATAAATTTAAGAGACCTAAATTTACACCGACCTCGATCGATCTTAGAAAAATGGTCTAGATATATCTTTTCTGACTTGTCTATATCAAAAACCATCGTTCCAGGGCTATTTTACATAAAAGGTTATGACATCATCAATGAACATCACACACCAACCCAGACGGTAGTTAGAAACCGGGATACTGGGGGGGCAGGGGAGGGGGTTTAACAGCCACAAGTGGATTGCGAATCATCTTTAATCACACAATGTTATAACGGCAGGTCATTATCTCTGGTACAACAAAAAAGTCAGCACAAGTCATTGTACAATCTATTATCACACACAATGTTGGACCGGGCAGTCGTATCTCTCTGGTACAGGAGCACCAGTGGTGTGGGAATTTGTACCGGAGTCGGTCTTCGTCACAAGGGGGAACAATGTTTAGAACGGCGAGCAAGTCGTTTTCTCTCTCTTCTCTGGTACATAGCACAAGTAGGTGTAACATCTATTATTTTGTAACATCTATTATCACAACAATGGTTAGAACGCGGCAGTTCCGTTTCTGTTTCTCTCTGGTACAGCACACGTATTGGCATTGCAAACATCCTATTATCACACGAGATGTTAGAACGTACTGGCAAAGTCGTTTTCTCTGGTAGCTTTGGTAATCCTCTGGTCATTGTAACATGGGGTATCTGATCAAACTAAAACTGGAAAATTCCCATGTATGAATCTTAAACAAACTTCTTCAGCCTCTTTCCATGTATGAATCTAAATAAATAAACTTCTTTCTTTCCAGTTCTTCAACAAGCTTCTATCAAAGACTAAACTTCTTTCAGCGCACTTTGTTACTTTAAAAGAGGTTTAAATGATTGTTTTTAATATTGAAGGTAACAACATTACAAACAACACAAAATGAAGGTGTGTGGTCCAACTAAGTTTGATCATAACTGGAGAAAAAAAAAACCCCACCCGGACAAAAACCATGAGGTGACACACTTCTCGATGCTTAGTAACGGGGGGGGGGGGTACCAACTTTTAATAAATCCCTTCGTGTTCTCCCTCTGTTCTCACAAAGTATGGTTCTGAAAAGTACTTTTGTTGATTTTTTTTTATTATTATTTTTTTTTTGTTTATTTATTTTTTTTTTTATTTTATAGTATAGTTTTTTTATTTTTTAATTTTTTTTATTTATTATAGGCATAAATATGTGGAATTACGATTCCAACAGGATAATGGGTAGTAAATCTATCCTGTATATTTGACATCGTCAATCCCAACAGGATGGGAATCTATCCGGTACACTTAACATCGTCAATCCCAACAGGATGTTAATTTATCCGTTACACTTAATTTAAAAAAACCCAACAGGATGGGAATCTATCCGGTAGACTGAACATCGTCAATCCCAACAGGATGGGAATCTATCCGGTAGACTTAACATCGTCAATCCCAACATTATGAAAGTTTTTCCGGCAGACTTAACATCGACATTCCCAACAGGATGGGAATCTATCCGGTAGACTTAACATCGTCAATCCCAACAGGATGGGAATCTATCCGGTAGACTTAACATCGTCAAATTTTCCCAACAGGATGGGAATCTATCGCGTAGACGTTACAGGGCTCCCAGGGACTCCCATTTTTGGGTCTGTGAAGCACTATGAATTCCAAGGGACCCTCTAAAAGAATGTGCAGGGGATACCAGGGACTGCACTAGAAACATTCTTATTAGGCATTCACAATGCTACTGGGACCCGATATCCCTACCTCTAGGACCCTCTATTCTGTAAGTGAAAGAGTCCCTGGGACCCTTTTTTTTGCGGGACGATTGGGAGCCCTGCTTAACATCGTCGATCACTTTGAATATTCCAAGTCCTGTGGACTTGTTCTTAAATCAAAGACTGAAGCATGGAGCTCACCGCGATGGGATTTCTGCGGAAGCCAGATCCGGTGGGCATGTACATTCTTGCTCCGCCCGCGCCCCGTGACCCTGCCGCTCCTCGACCTCTGCCCCGGATCATGCCGCGCAAAGCCAGAGCACCTCGCTGAATGCCTCTGGGAAAATAATCAAACAGGTATTCAAATCAAGAAGCGGAGCATCATCTAGGACAAATATTTTTATTAAATATTTTAAATGAAGTATGCACAGACTGAAAAAATATAGCGTGGGAATATATTTATTATTTTTTGCAATCAGTTTCTTAATCATTCAATGGACCATCTGAAGATAGACCGTTGACTCCAAGCCACTGTAATATTTTAATCAGTGAAAGCCACAACTGTAACATATTAGAAAAGCTCCATCTTTTTTAGGATAATCTTGGAAATGATCATCATCAGATCCCCCCACCCACCACTTTTTTCCCTATCTTAATTTGAAAAAGTACTCAATTCGTATTTTTTTTTACGCAATTCATCTTAAGCAGCTATGCTTCAGTAACATAGCTTCTTCAGAACAAATGATATCAAATTTATGAATGCAGTGACAAATTTAGGGCAACATCAAATTTATATTCATAATCCTATCTCCTTTTTATTTTCAATAAAGTATAACAGCATAAAATGTCCTAGGACTTCATACCTTCCAGCCTGTGGAATCATCTGTCCATAGCTGAAGCCCTGTGGAGAGGCAAAGGATGCTGTTGTTGCTTCATAGCCCTCCAAGCCGTAAACCTGAGAGACAATTCATACACATTTTCAACATTTTTACACAGCATTTTAAACAGTGAATAAGAAAGCAATGGTTTTCACAGTAATTAAAAATCAAAGTACAGCTTAGTCCCTTTTGTTCTTCCTGTCCTCAAATCTTTTTGCCCGAGAGTGGGGATGTACCCTGGGTGAGGCATCTCCACTATAAGCAAATTCTAGCCAGCCCGCCAGAATAGCATCCGCATAGCTGCCAACCTTTGAGAATCAAAATAAGGAATGTGGTGGGTGGTGGGTTCGGGAGGGGAGCTTGCCCCCCTTCCAAGAAAGTGGGGGTCAGGGGGCTGTGCCCCCTGAAGCTGAAGCATTTTTTTTATACTTTTATAAGCAAACTCGTCATCTCCTGACAAGATAACATAGTTTTAAAAAAACAAGCTAAATTGCATTCATTAATACTCAAAACACACACACATGTCGAGACTGGAAATAATTGGTTCAAAAAGCTTAATACCCAATGACAGGTTGAAAGAAAGACTTTTTAAAATGAGGGTAAACAGATAAGCATGGCTGATCATGGCATGCTTTTTTACACTGTGCCCTTGTGAACTAAAACAAAAAGGAGTATAACTGCATTGTAATCATTACATTAGAAGATAAATGTGACCCGATTTCTTAACTCGCAAGCAGCAATTGTGGTAGAGGCCCAAAAAAGATTAGGTGGGTCAAAAGTATGGATTTAGAGTTTTCACTTGAAATGGATTCTGCCACCATTTAACTTCAACTTCATGCATTGGACTAATTGAAATTCAAATTGTAAATGCATTAAAACACATTTTAAATGATATACCCAATGGCAATTATCCTATTTTAATCGCCTGAGACGAGAGAGTAGGAGATAGAGAGAGAGAGAGAGAGAGGAGAGGAGAGGAGTCGAGGGGGGGGGGGCATGTAATCATTACATTAGAATGTAATGTGACCCTATTCTTAACTCGCAAGCAGCGATTGTGGTAGAGGCCCAAAAAAGGTTAGGTGGGTCAAAAGTATGGATTTAGAGTTTTCACTTGAAATGGATTCTGCCACCATTAAACTTCATCTTCATGCATTGGACTAAGTGAAATTCAAATTGTAAATGCATTAAAACACATTTTAAATGACATACTCCATGGCAATTATCCTATTTTAATCGCCTGTAAAGACTACATTTTTGATTGAAAACTGTAAACTGAAACCCTGATCGGGCCCCATCATGTTACATATCTCTGGAAAGCTTGTGACCTTAACCTGCTTCTGCTCGCGTGCTCGTTTTGAAATCTAACCAATCAGAAGCATGGCATTGCAAAACATAGGCGTAAACACAGAGTTAGAGAGTTGAAAACTTCGACCAATGAGAGGTTAGGATAGACTCTCGCTAGTTACTGAAAGGCAACGCGCAACGGGATTGGTCGAGAGGGCGACAACTTGCTGCTTGCAGTTTCGAAGCAACATGGATATGATGCAGACAATCTCTTTCGAAAGATTTACTTTTTTGCTCAATTCTCGGCAATTTACAACCCTACCAGCCGCAGATCAAGGAGAACTTGGAGCATTGTTAGCAAAATATTTCAACTCGACGGATTCCGACGATGAAAACGAAACTGACCGTGACGATGACTGCCTCAAAACTGTAAAACCTGCTTCGACTCCGACTCAGCGACTGCTACACTAGTCAGTGACTAGTGCTAGGCCTAGGATGGGTCAAAAATCTTTGAACCCCGTTTTCTCAAAATGGCCATCTGCTGGGTTACCCTCCTCTTTAACACCCCATAACTTCCTCATTTTTTGGAGTAGAGCAATAAATCATATATCAAAAGAAAGGTAAGTGTCTGCAGATTATGTAAATGCTAATATATCAAAATCTGCCATTTTCACCTTAAGACCCACTTTGTGGTGATGGGTCACAAATGGAAAAATAATGTGACGTTTCTTTTCTTTTCAATAAACAAAAACTCTTTCAAAATAAATGCCTACCTCTACATTGATTGAACTGTTGTCCGTTTTGGAAGAGAAACATTACGCTATCGAAGGCGTCTTCTTCACAGCGGGAGACTTCTACTTTCCGACTTTCGTATTCGGACTCTGTGTTACGCTTGTCCGTCTACTCGCGCTGGGTGATGTCACTTCAATCCTCGTGCGAAATTTTGAAATCATTCAGACATACTGTGCAGAAGGCATAACTTTTTTTTTTCGCCTTGTCAAGACTCGTAAATATACGGAAGATTCTTCTTATATCAGGGAACAAACTTCTGGTAGGCCCGAATTTTTGACTGTACGCTTTTCTTTGACGCCATCTTGGCCAGAAAAGAAAGTTTTTACGCATGCGCAGAATATGGTTTTCGGGTCTGAAAAGATGGATCGGCATTGGAAACCCGCACGCACGTCGACCCAACTCAATTTTAAGCGGTGTTTTTGTTGTCGTTTTTTTAATTTTGGAATACAGAATTTTTTTCTTTAAATCAGAATCGCGGCCAGAAAACGGAAAAATTCCGGGGAAAAAGGAATGGTTGGCAGCTATGCATCTGCCTCCTCTGCTAGCTCAGTATCTGGCATTCATAGTCGTTTTTCGCTATGACTGCCAGAATACTGAGATAGCAGAGGAGGCAGATGCATAGCTGCCAACCATTCCTTTTTCCCCCAGAATTTTTCCGTTTTCTGGCCGCGATTCTGATTTAAAGAAAAAAAATCTGTATTCCAAAATTAAAAAAACGACAACAAAAACACCGCTTAAAATTGAGTTGGGTCGACGTGCGTGCGGGTTTCCAATGCCGATCCATCTTTTCTGACCCGAAAACCATATTCTGCGCATGCGTAAAAACTTTCTTTTCTGGCCAGGATGGCGTCAAAGAAAAGCGTACAGTCAAAAAATCGGGCCTACCAGAAGTTTGTTCCCTGATATAAGAAGAATCTTCCGTATATTTACGAGTCTTGACAAGGCGAAACAAAAATGGTGTGCCGTCTGCACAGTATGTCGGAATGATTTCAAAATTTCGCACGAGGATTGAAGTGACATCACCCAGCGCGAGTAGACGGACAAGCGTAACACAGAGTCCGAATACGAAAGTCGGAAAGTAGAAGTCTCCCGCTGTGAAGAAGACGCCTTCTATAGCGTAATGTTTCTCTTCCAAAACGGACAACAGTTCAATCAATGTAGAGGTAGGCATTTATTTTGAAAGAGTTTTTGTTTATTGAAAAGAAAAGAAACGTCACATTATTTTTCCATTTGTGACCCATCACCACAAAGTGGGTCTTAAGGTGAAATGGCAGATTTTGATATATTAGCATTTACATAATCTGCAGACACTTACCTTTCTTTTTATATATGATTTATTGCTCTACTCAAAAAGAATGAGGAAGTTATGGGGTGTTAAAGAGGAGGGTAACCCAGCAGATGGCCATTTTGAGAAAACGGGGTTCAAAGATTTTTTGACCCATCCTAGGCCTAGCACTAATCACTGACTAGTGTAGCAGTCGCTGAGTCGGAGTCGAAGCAGGTTTTACAGCTTTGAGGCAGTCATCGTCACGGTCAGTTTCGTTTTCATTGTCGGAATCCGTCGAGTTGAAATATTTTGCTAACAATTCTCCAAGTTCTCCTTGATCTGCGGCTGGTAGGGTTGTAAATGGCCGAGAATTGAGCAAAAAAGTCAATCTTTCGAAAGAGATCGTCTGCATCATATCCATGTTGCTTCGAAACTGCAAGCAGCAAGTTGTCGCCCTCTCGACCAATCCCGTTGCGCGTTGCCTTTCAGTAACTAGCGATAGTCTATCCTAACCTCTCATTGGTCGAAGTTTTCAACTCTCTAACTCTGTGTTTACGCCTATGTTTTGCAATGCCATGCTTCTGATTGGTTAGATTTCAAAACGAGCACGCGAGCAGAAGCAGGTTAAGGTCACAAGCTTTCCAGAGATATGTAAAATGATGGGGCCCGATCATGGTTTCAGTTTACAGTTTTCAATCAAAAATGTAGTCTTTACAGGCGATTAAAATAGGATAATTGCCATGGGGTATGTCATTTAAAATGTGTTTTTAATGCATTTACAGTTTGAATTTCACTTGGTCCAATGCATGAAGTTGAAGTTTAATGGTAGCAGTTTAAGTGGTGGCTCTAAATCCATACTTCAAATGAACCTAACCTTTTTTTGGCCTCTACCACAATTGCTGCTTGCGAGTTAAGAAATCGGGTCACATTTATATTCTAATGTAATGATTACACAATGTCCCCCCCCCTCTCTCTCTCTCTCTCTCTCTGCTCTCATCTCTCTTCTCTCTCTCTCTTCTCTCTCAGGCGATTAAAATAGGATAATGCCCATGGGGTATGTCATTTAAAATGTGTTTTAATGCATTTACAATTTGAATTTCACTTAGTCCAATGCATGAAGTTGAAGTTTAATGGTGGCAGAATCCATTTCAAGTGAAAACTCTAAATCCATACTTTTGACCCACCTAACCTTTTTTGGGCCTCTACCACAATTGCTGCTTGCGAGTTAAGAAATCGGGTCACATTTATCTTCTAATGTAATGATTACAATGCAGTTATACTCCTTTTTGTTTTAGTTCACAAGGGCACAGTGTAAAAAAGCATGCCATGATCAGCCATGCTTATCTGTTTACCCTCATTTTAAAAAGTCTTTCTTTCAACCTGTCATTGGGTATTAAGCTTTTTGAACCAATTATTTCCAGTCTCGACATGTGTGTGTGTTTTGAGTATTCATGAAATGCAATTTAGCTTGTTTTTTAAAACTATGTTATCTTGTCAGGAGATGACGAGTTTGCTTATAAAAGTATAAAAAAATGCTTCAGCTTCAGGGGGCACAGCCCCCTGACCCCCACTTTCTTGGAAGGGGGGCAAGCTCCCCTCCCGAACCCACCACCCACCACATTCCTTATTTTGATTCTCAAAGGTTGGCAGCTATGCGGATGCTATTCTGGCGGGCTGGCTAGAATTTGTTTTATGGTGGAGATGCCTTGCCCAGGGTACATCCCCACTCTCGGGCAAAGGGATTTGAGGACTGCGGGGAAGGTCAAAGGGATTTGAGGACCGAAGGAAAGAGAGTCATAAAGACTAAGCTGTACTTTGATTTTTTAATTACTGTGAAAACCATTGCTTTCTTATTCACTGTTTAAAATGCTGTGTAAAAATGTTGAAAATGTGTATGAATTGTCTCTCAGGTTTACGGCTTGGAGGGCTATGAAGCAACAACAGCATCCTTTGCCTCTCCACAGGGCTTCAGCTATGGACAGATGATTCCACAGGCTGGAAGGTATGAAGTCCTAGGACATTTTATGCTGTTATACTTTATTGAAAATAAAAAGGAGATAGGATTATGAATATAAATTTGATGTTGCCCTAAATTTGTCACTGCATTCATAAATTTGATATCATTTGTTCTGAAGAAGCTATGTTACTGAAGCATAGCTGCTTAAGATGAATTGCGTAAAAAAAATACGAATTGAGTACTTTTTCAAATTAAGATGGGGAAAAAAGTGGTGGGTGGGGGGATCTGATGATGATCATTTCCAAGATTATCCTAAAAAAGATGGAGCTTTTCTAATATGTTACAGTTGTGGCTTTCACTGATTAAAATATTACAGTGGCTTGGAGTCAACGGTCTATCTTCAGATGGTCCATTGAATGATTAAGAAACTGATTGCAAAAAATAATAAATATATTCCCACGCTATATTTTTTCAGTCTGTGCATACTTCATTTAAAATATTTAATAAAAATATTTGTCCTAGATGATGCTCCACTTCTTGATTTGAATACCTGTTTGATTATTTTCCCAGAGGCATTCAGCGAGGTGCTCTGGCTTTGCGCGGCATGATCCGGGGCAGAGGTCGAGGAGCGGCAGGGTCACGGGGCGCGGGCGGAGCAAGAATGTACATGCCCACCGGATCTGGCTTCCGCAGAAATCCCATCGCGGTGAGCTCCATGCTTCAGTCTTTGATTTAAGAACAAGTCCACAGGACTTGGAATATTCAAAGTGATCGACGATGTTAAGCAGCTCACTCCCAATTGTCCCGCAATACAAGGGGTTCCAGGGACTCCTTCTCTTGCAGTATAGTGGGTCCTAGAGGAGGGGATAGAGGGTCCCAGTGGCATTGTGAATGCTAAAAATAATTTTTCTAGTGCATGTCCTAGAGCCCCCTGCACATTCTTTTTAAAGGGTCATATAGAATTCTTAAGTGCTGTCATAGAACCCAAAATGGGGTCCCTGGGAGCCCGGTCCAGTCTACCGGATAGATTCCCATCCTGTTGGGATTGACGATGTTAAGTCTACCGGATAGATTCCCATCCTGTTGGGATTGACGATGTTAAGTGTACCGGATAGATTCCCATCCTGTTGGAATTGTCGATGTCCTGCCTACCGGATACTTTCCCATAATTTTGGGATTGACGATGTTAAGTGTACCGGATAGATTCCCATCCTGTTGGGATTGACGATGTCAAGTCTACCGGATAGATTCCCATCCTGTTGGGTTTGACGATGTTAAATGTACCGGATAAATTCCCATCCTGTTGGGATTGACGATGTTAAGTGTACCGGATAGATTCCCATCCTGTTGGGATTGACGATGTTAAGTGTACCGGATACCTTCAAATCCTGTTGGAATGTCATTCCTGCCTAATAACTTTCATAATCTTTTTGAATGTAAACAAGTGCGCTGAAGAAGTTAGATTCATACATTTTGTGAATTCTCCAGTTTGATAAACAGAATTGACACCTTCATTTGTGTTTGTAATGCTGGTACCTTCAGATATAAAAACAAAGCATTTAACTCTTTAGATGAAACGACTGCGCTGAAGAAGTTAGATTCATACATTGGAATTCTCCAGTTTGATAATAGACCCCATTACAATTTGACTTGTGCTTACCAAAGCTACCAGAGAAACGACTGCCGTTCTAACATTGTGTGATAATAGATGTTACAATACTTGTGCTGTACCAGAGAAACGACTGCCGTTCTAACATTGTGTGATAATAGATGTTACAATACTTGTGCTGTACCAGAGAAACGACTGCCGTTCTAACATTGTGTGATAATAGATGTTACAATACTTGTGCTGTACCAGAGATACGACTGCCGTTCTAACATTGTGTGATAATAGATGTTACAATACTTGTGCTGTACCAGAGAAACGACTGCCGTTCTAACATTGTGTGATAATAGATGTTACAATACTTTGTGCTGTTAACCCTTTCTCTGCCCAGTCCCGTGTCTACTATGTGGTCTGTGATGTCATTGATGATGTCATAAACGTTTATGTCAATAGTCATGAATTGATGGTTTTTGGTTTAGACAATTCAGGAAAAGATATATCTCTAGACTATTTCCTCAAATTGAGTCTAACGGGTGTCTTAAATTTTATAATAAGAAAATCGATAATTTATGTTTTCCTCTAGCAGTGAAGGGGTTAACAAGAGGACAAATCTTTGAATTGTAGACGTCTTATGCAGTAAATTGTGCAGTTCTGCTTGATAATGGATGTATATGCAGTGAGGTAGGTTAGCACAAATGTAACAAGATATATTTGTAGTGCAGTGAGGTAGGTTAGCGCAAATGCAACAAGATGTATTTGTAGTGCAGTGAGGTAGGTTAGCACAAATGTTGCAACATATATTTGTAGTGCAGTGAGGTAGGTTAGCACAATGGTTACAAGATGTATTGTGTAGTGCGGTGAGGTAGGTTAGCACAAATGTGACAAGATTTATGTTTATGCGATGAGGTAGGCTAGCACAATCATGGTTGGGAACTGGAACTGTGTGCTCTGTGCGTGCCAGGGTCGCCTGTATGATGTGCTCCCCGGCATGGAATTGATTCCCACTAACCCCATCACACTCAAACCACACTCCATCAAAACTTCTGTACAGGTATAGAAAATAGTGGCTCCACTTTCCACGTGTAACCTGCGACTCCCCTTTGCTTCGCTGTGTAGCCTGCAACCTGTCCTGCTCTCACTCTCTCTCCCTCTGGTGGTGGTCTTTGGCTTGAACTTTTCAACAGAAAAACGGGTCAATTGGTTGAAATAAATGTTTATTTAGATCAACAGGGCACATACACATCAATACATTGTCAACAAAAAATGTGCAGCAACAAGCTTGAAGCTTAAAGTTGTGCTCGCTATCTACATGTATGTTACATATGACGACTGTTGAAAACAATTATAAAATTGTGGTCAATTCACTGTGAAATACTTTCTATGCAATGTAAATGTTAGAAACAAAAATAAGTTTTGTGGGTCTTTAGGATAACGGCTAATGACGTATAAACCGAGGTCTCTCTTGACGAATGCTGCATAAGGTGTGCATAGTTTCAGAGAAAGGAACAGGAGTCTGGATAATAGTGCACACCATGTGTTTAATCAGAAGCCAGATGTATGCACTATTAACCCTTTTACCGCCATATGTCGCATTTTTGCACCACAGTGATTTAAAACCAGCCAAGTCACTAAAAGGCTTAAAATCGGTGGTAGGTTATTGCTGTGATACCCTGTTTTCTTTAATTTTGGGAGGTAAGGCTAGAACCTAATTTTATAACTTGTATATATCACAGTGAGGTGAATTCGCATATTGCAGATATTTTTATTTGTCTCTACCCGTTAACTTAATGTTATTTCTTGGCTGAAAAATGGCTGGCTGCGAGAGGGTTAAATGTCCATGCAAAGTTCTAGTAGTTTGTATTTTGTAGACATATGTGGCAATAAAGATATACTGTCAATTTTCAGAATAAAAGCGTAATGTCGGTAAAGAAAGTGAAAGATTGTGAAGAAAGTTTGTTAGTTGTTGATGGCTGTGGTCATTGATCTATCATGGCCTGTATTGCAATATGCTTGTCGTTGGATTTCTCAGACCATTTTGTTTCCTAATTTCAAACTAATGTTGATAATGAAAAGTAGATTGCTAGTGTCCTTTTTTCCCCTGGCCTTTCTGTCGTTACATTTTCTGTCCTAAGAGCTAGTAGTTGGTGTAGTATATCGTCGCTGTCCGACGCTAACCGTGTACCTACACAATCAGTGATTTTACAGGAGCATCAAAAAACATGTTGTCGTCTGCTGCAATGCCAATTCCCCTTAACTCTTCTTCTTTACCGATGACTAAACATGTGACACAATAAAAGTTGCATTAACACCCAAAAGTTTTGTGATAATTCAGTTACACGGTTAGTGCATTGTTGTCACGATGGGAGATACGACAGCTGCCCGCAGTTACACGCTTAGCGTGACAGTTACACGCTTATCGCGTCAAAACCAGCGACAACCAGCCACATACACAATGATTTCCGCGGTATCATGTGACAAATTTGAGCATTTTCATTGGTCGCAGACACAAGATATTTATAGAAGACCTGTGTGAGGTCACTGGAAGGGGTTTTAGTGAAAAATCTATTTTTGTGACGGTTAGCGTTGGACAGCGACGATATGTGCCCTGTGTTTGCCTATGTGTACCATGATGCCTATTATAAGTAGTAGTAGCAGCAGTAGTACTTAGTAGTAGTTGTCACAGCAGTTGTTGCTGCTGATTGTTATGTGCATTTTTACCGGCCAAACGAAGTCTGACCGGTATTGTTTTGTCTGCTCATGTTATTGGATTTTTGTTTCATGTTTTTATTCCATTTCAATTTTGTGTAAAGCGCCCTGTAGCCTACATAGTAGGATGGGCGCTATATAAATTTTCCTCATGATTATTATGTATGGACAGTTTCATGTGGTGTGGCTTTCTGTGCTTGTGGATATCATTTGTCTGGTTAGATTTGCTAGCTTAACCTCTTCGCTGCCGACGACGTATATATACATCCTCTATAGCACTTCAGTACTTGCCACCAACATATATATATGCGTCGCCACTAAGTAGCGATATTGCCGCGTTCAAAAATCGCGCAGCAAACCGGTGGCGCATGCACAAGAAGTAGGCGGCAGCGAAGGGGTTTAAACTTCTGTTGCCCTTCTTTCTTTTTTTTAACCCACTTACCCACATCTTTGTCTTTCCATTTTTGTCTCCCCACCTCCTATCCATCCCGATCCCTCTCTCTCTCTAACTCGGTGTGCATATTCAGGTGGCACAGGTTTGTATTCCTCTTTACCAAAAAAGAATGTTATACAATGTATGAACTACATGTTATACATAGAACTAGAACTTCTAGTAGAAGTTATTTTTAGAAGGATTTGAAATCATTTAAAAAGAATTGTACATAGTTTAACCAATGTGATGTGTGTGTGTGAGAGAATGTTATTTTGTTTATTGTCTTTTTATTTCTATGGGAATTTGTATGCTTAAAAGAGTAAACCTCCAGATCTGTGATAAATAATTAGTGCCATGCAGTGAAATATTGCCTCTTCTTTCGCCACATTTATTTCTTGAGAAAGAAACTAGCTTATGGGATTCAAGCCCACAGCCTCTGGAGCTGTTAGATTAGCAGGAAAGCTTCTTACCCACTGCCTGTGGGACTTATCATACTTTGGGGAAGTTAGGGAATTGTGATTGAAGTGAGAAAATTGAAATATTACTAATACGAGAAAGGATTATAGGCTGAGCAGTAAAACTGAACAGTAAAACAAGCGAGTGTTAAAAAAAGAAAAAGAAGACAGAGAGAGTGAGAGAGAATGTTGTTGTGATTGGACAGATGGTGGAAGGGAGATTTAAGAAATATTACAAGAAAGGATAATGGACTAAGCAGTGAATCACGCAAGTGTTTAACTTTGAAACATGGGAAACAAAATGTGATTGTACACAGGCTCTGGAAGAGTTCTGCCAGAAGAATGGGCTGGGCTGTCCTGTGTACCAGCTACACTCCACCATACAGAGAGCACCCGCTGGCCAGGAGGACCTGCAGCTCTTCCTCTTCAAGGCAAGTGTCTGTATATGTGTGCACTCCATGCAGAGAGCACCCACTGGCCAGGAGGACCTGCAGCTCTTCCTCTTCAAGGCAAGTGTCTGTCTGTGTGTGCACTCCACTCATGCAGAGAGCACCCGCTGGCCAGGAGGACCTGCAGCTCTTCCTCTTCAAGGCAAGTGTCTGTCTGTATGTCTCTGTGTGCACTCCACTATGCAGAGAGCACCCGCTGGCGAGGAGGACCTGCAGCTCTTCCTCTTCAAGGCAAGTCTGTCTGTGTGTGCACTCCACCATGCAGAGAGCACCAGCTGGCCAGGAGGACCTGCAGCTCTTCCTCTTCAAGGCAAGTGTCTGTCTGTATGTGTGTGTGTGTACTCCACCTTGCAGAGAGCACCCTCTGGCCAAAAGGTTTTCGGACCTCCTCCCACTAGCACACCTAAATGTGTGTGTGAGCAGTGTATATGAGTTGCATGTGAATGCTGAGAGTGAGGACCATCTGGCCATGAGAACTTACAGCTGTTCCTTCTTGTTCCTCTGTCTGCATGTGTGTGTGTGCATCAGACCTAATGTGTTTCTGTGTGTGCATGCATGTCCGTGACTTTAGTTTTATCAGCCTGATTTTTGGGGCTTAGCTTTCATTAAACTAGGTTTGAAAGGACACCACGGGAGAAGCAATCTGGTGACATACTGACACAAAAATGACAAATGGTTGATCTAATTTATGTGAGAGTTGACTGTCCATGCCTGTGTCTAAGCGTATGTGTCATGTTATCTCCTTTGTGTGTCTTATCAGTGTAATGCTTTTTAAAAAGTCTCTCTCTCTCTCTCTCTCTCTCTCTCTCTCTCTCTCTCTCTCTCTCTCTCTCTCTCTCTCTCTCTCTCTCTCTCTCTCTCTCTCTCTCTCTCTCTCTCTCTCTCTCTCTCTCTCTCGGATGTTTTTTTGCATGCTTTATATTACTTTGTATGTGTTTATTTTCGTTTTTCCATTTTCTACTTTTATATATATGTATTTTGTCCAGAGGGCTGGATGTAAAAAAGCATGTTATTGCTTACTCTATTACCCTCTATAAATAAAATTCAATCAATCAATCAATCTCTCTCTCTGAACTCTTGATAATACAGTGACAGTTGACAGGCAATGTTTGCTTGCTTTGCAGACATTCATTCTTAGCCTAATAACCCAGAACATACAAGTCCTTTCCAGCCAGTAAAACCCATCCATCTCTGTCTGCGTGTGTCTGTCTTTCTCCCTCTCCCTTTCTCTCTTTTTTTTAACCTTTATACTAAACATTGAGTGTTAAAAGACAATGGAATTCCTTAGAACAAAGCAATGTTTGCTGCTCTACAGCTGTTTGTTCCAATCCTGGTAACCCTCCTCCGAAATCGGAATGTGTCGGCTGTACGCAATGGGGAGACCAGTGAAAATTGAAAACCGGGCACACGTGCCTTACCCATTATGGACTGGGAACGCAGAAGAAGAATCGAAGAAGAATCCTGGTAACCCTAAAACACTTCAATGGGTGAAAGTAGTTCATGCATGCTCCTAAAATCAGGATTGAAAACGCAGATAGAAAAAATCTCCCCGTGGGGGGGGGCTTTGTTCAAATAGTTCCCCCATGTTCTGGAAGTTATGTACTTGTAATTTCTCTAATCTGTCACTATTTGACTGCGACTGCTTTTTCCTTTTCTTACTGTCATACTATTTTTCTGCCTTGTTAGCCTATTCTGAAAAAATCTTTCAAATAATTTCCTCCTTCAAGCGTCCTCCAAAATCAGAATGTGTCGGCTGAATGCAGCAGAAAGACCAGTGAAAAGTGAAAAACACACATGCATACCTCGTGCATTATAGCCATACAGCGGAAAGACCAGTGAAAGACACACATACATACCTCGTGCATTATAGCCATACAGCGGAGAGACCAGTGAAAAACACACATGCATACCTCGTGCATTATAGCCATACAGCGGAGAGACCAGTGAAAGACACACATACATACCTCGTGCATTATAGCCATACAGCGGAAAGACCAGTGAAAAACACACATACATACCTCGTGCATTATAGCCATACAGCGGAGAGACCAGTGAAAAACACACATACATACCTCGTGCATTATAGCCATACAGCAGAAAGACCAGTGAAAAACACACATACATACCTCGTGCATTATAGCCATACAGCGGAAAGACCAGTGAAAGACACACATACATACCTCGTGCATTATAGCCATACAGCGGAAAGACCAGTGAAAAACACACATACATACCTCGTGCATTATAGCCATACAGCGGAGAGACCAGTGAAAAACACACATGCATACCTCGTGCATTATAGCCATACAGCGGAAAGACCAGTGAAAGACACACATACATACCTCGTGCATTATAGCCATACAGCAGAAAGACCAGTGAAAAACACACATACATACCTCGTGCATTATAGCCATACAGCAGAAAGACCAGTGAAAAACACACATACATACCTCGTGCATTATAGCCATACAGCGGAAAGACCAGTGAAAAACACACATACATACCTCGTGCATTATAGCCATACAGCGGAAAGACCAGTGAAAAGTGAAAGACACACATACATACCTCGTGCATTATAGCCATACAGCGGAGAGACCAGTGAAAGACACACATACATACCTCGTGCATTATAGCCATACAGCAGAAAGACCAGTGAAAAACACACATACATACCTCGTGCATTATAGCCATACAGCGGAAAGACCAGTGAAAGACACACATACATACCTCGTGCATTATAGCCATACAGCAGAAAGACCAGTGAAAAACACACATACATACCTCGTGCATTATAGCCATACAGCAGAAAGACCAGTGAAAAACACACATACATACCTCGTGCATTATAGCCATACAGCGGAGAGACCAGTGAAAGACACACATACATACCTCGTGCATTATAGCCATACAGCGGAAAGACCAGTGAAAGACACACATACATACCTCGTGCATTATAGCCATACAGCGGAAAGACCAGTGAAAGACACACATACATACCTCGTGCATTATAGCCATACAGCAGAAAGACCAGTGAAAAACACACATACATACCTCGTGCATTATAGCCATACAGCGGAAAGACCAGTGAAAAGTGAAAGACACACATACATACCTCGTGCATTATAGCCATACAGCGGAGAGACCAGTGAAAAGTGAAAGACACACATGCATACCTCGTGCATTATAGCCATACAGCGGAGAGACCAGTGAAAAGTGAAAGACACGCATACATACCTCGTGCATTATAGCCATACAGCAGAAAGACCAGTGAAAAACACACATACATACCTCGTGCATTATAGCCATACAGCAGAAAGACCAGTGAAAAACACACATACATACCTCGTGCATTATAGCCATACAGCGGAAAGACCAGTGAAAAGTGAAAGACACACATACATACCTCGTGCATTATAGCCATACAGCGGAAAGACCAGTGAAAAGTGAAAGACACACATACATACCTCGTGCATTATAGCCATACAGCCTGGGAACGCAGAAGAAGAAAACGAAGGTGGCGAAATGGTTAACCCTTTCGCCGCCAATGTCGCATTTATGCACCACACTGTTTTAACACCCATGTTATTAAAAGGCATCAAATCATGGCCTGTTATCCGAAGACCCCATTTTCTTAATATTGGGAGATAAGGATAGGCCCTAATGTTATGCATGTCACAGAGGAATTCCCAATATTGCAAATAAATGTGTGTCCTCTACCCAGTTCATCATTTTAACCCTTTCACCGCCAATGTCGCATTTTTGCACCACAATGATTCAACAACCATGTCATTAAACCCCTTGAAATCAGGGTTTGTTAATCAATGGTATTGTGTTCCAACATTTGGGCAGTAAGGATTGACCCCATTCTAAATGTGTCGCAGAGAAATCCCACAATATTGCAAACAAAATATTTTCTGTAGCCAAGTATCTTTAATGGAAATTTTTGGCTCAAAGATGGCTGGCGGTGAAAGGGTTAATGGTATTTTGTAGCTGAAAATGGCTGGCTGTGAAATGGTTAAAGATGATAGCATTGACTGTTGTGCAGGTGTCAATTCCTGCCCTGATCACGCAGAACACCACTCCCTTCCAGCCGGACAAGCTGTGCCGCACTGTGGACGATGCTAGGACCTACGCTGCCGAGTACACCCTCCTGCAGCTGGGGGTGCCCTATGAGAGTAAGTCCACTGTGAAGATGATATCCTACCTCTATCAAATAAGTGCCCCTAGCCAATCAGAATCGTTTGTTTGTCCGCCATTGTGAATTGTACGAAACTAAGTGCATGGCTTTGTACATCGATTTCTCGGCAAATATGTAGATTTACACCCTCCTGCTCTATTTCTTGGTTCTTTCCGTGGTTAGGGTTAGATGGTTATAGTTCGCATGCGAGAGGTAGATATTTCATGACAGGTACTTATTTATCGTGACACCACCACTTTCTGTTGTTGTTGGGGGGTTTTGTCCCATTTTTCTGGGCCGAACAGTGGCGTTGTGCTGCTCCCACGCCGCTCATTAACTCCCTACTGAGCACTGCTATCACAGTGGTCCACTGCACAACGCTTCCCTACAAACCACTGCGATTGCAGTGTTTGACCTTATCATAGTTCATAGGTCAACAACCGCGTGCGGTTCAAAGTGGTTTAGAAGTATTCCAGTACAGTCCCTTAGTAGTTTTCAGCCAATTAAATGAATTCTAGTCTATTTTAAGAACGGCAATTAATGAAAGCAAGACGCTACCCCCCCCCTTTTTCTTCTTTGTCATTTTTTTTTTTTTTAAACGTCATTAATCGGCCAGTAATAAAAAAAATTCTTTATTCTGGAACTTTAACAGACATTAACTTTTAGTATTATAAATAATGACAAAATGTTTCAAACCTATGCCATTAAGCATTGTGTTAAAATAATTTTGATGCAATAAATGTAATCCGGCCAGTATTGAATAGTTGTGAAAATAAGCATTCGGCCAGTAGGGAGTGAGTTAATTCTGAGTCCCAACTCGCAACCACACCCCGATTTGTCAGATCATGGAAGTCCACCACTTTCTGTATTTTTTTGTTGTCCCATTTTCTGGGCCGTACAGTGGCATTGTGTTGCTCCCATGTCACTCATTAATCTGAGTCCCAACTCACAACAACCACACCATGGATGCTCCTGCTTTCAGGATGTCCTGACATTCAGGATTATTTTATTGCCTGGAGCCGGCATCGCCAGATTATGAGAATTTGAGATGCATTTTGCTGGTTATAGAGGTCATGAAGTTTAACCAGAAGTGAAAGTGCAACGAGAGCCTGTCAGTTACATTGGAAACTGTTGTTTCCCTTCAGCTTCCAGGGGGCATTGACCCCCGGAACCCCCAGGAGGGTCGCTGTCCCTGCACTCCGCCAGGGCCTGGGAGGCCCCTGGACCCCTGCTTTGCAGGATTTTTGAAATTTCCCAGGAGCACCCATGCACCCCGATTTGTCAGGTTGTGGAAGTCCAGCACTTCCTTGCATTATTTAAATAAAAATATTTGAAGAGGTTATCTTTTGGGCTGCTAGTAAGCTTATCTTTTAGCAATGTATTATCCTGGCTTGAGTCAAACTGAAATGGACTTGCGTCCCTTGGTTGAGGTTTTCGCAGTGTAGAAAATACTTTCTGGTGTTGTGTGTGTATGTGGGAGTCTCCTTTACTAAGCCTTGGTTGACTAATCTTACACAAGCATGCACACATGCGCACTCACCATCATGTATGCATTTCTTTTTAATTTTGTTTCAATGGCTTTGTCTGCTGCTGGGCTTCACAGTACTGCTTGCTTCTTAATTTTACTGCATCTGAAATGTTGCATGAATTTTATTACTGCTTATAGAATGTATCATATTCATGGCTACAATTTGTAAAATATATTTATAAGGAGAAAACTTTTGAAGTAATCTCACAAAACCCCAACAGCAGAAAAATTAATTCAGAGGAGCCTCTCTTCTGCTTACTGACAAATATCGTTCATTGTTGTTTTTTAAGTTATAGCATAGCTAAAACAACATCCATTTTAAAACCAAATCTACTGAAAAATTGAATGTAAAAGAAAAGCATTAGAGATAAAAGGATGGTGAAGACTATGCACCAGCATATAGTTATACACATGTTCTCTTTATGTTTTGGACTTTTTTCTTCTAGTTTTAAAATCTGCTATGTCTTTCTTACCTATTACTAGTACAGTGATGATTCTAGAGCGCGTCCTGGGCAAAATCGCGCGAAATTTACGCTGATGACGCCTAAACGAAAAGCCAGTGCGTCCCCTATGACGCTAGAAAAAAAATGCGGACGCGTTTTTAAACCACCAGTGCGACATTACAAAATTGCACTGCTGCTTTGCGTATAGCCAGTAAGCCGGAAATAAATAATCCCCTTTCGCGCGCGCCATTGGACGTCAGCTTGATGCTTTATCACGAGTGGTGAGTGGCGCGTTTCCGAGTGGAGCGAAGTCCGAGTGAGAAGATGGAGTAGTGAGAGGTCTGGTGTTGTGGCAATCATGAAGCGAACATCAACACTGTTTGATTATGCGTTCAAGTCATCCAAAACACCTAAAGTGTCTGACTTGGAAGAATCTGGCCAAACATCTCGATCTGTTGTGAATGAAGATACGGCTGCATATTACATTATGCATGGGGAGATATCTCATAAAATCTGTTTGTCTTCTGGGACCCCATTTTTTTTTACCATGAAGAGTCCCTAGGACCCTCTTTTTTCATCTTAGGGGTCCTTGGACCCCCTTTTCTAAAAGTCTAGAATCATCACTGCTAGTATTAGATCCAGGAAAAAAATCTGTTACATTAGATAATGATTCTATAAGCTGTTCAGCATCACCCTTCTGTAGGCTTTCTCATGCATATCTAGCTTGGTTTATGTGTTGCGCCCAGTAGCATACATTCTACCATGTCTAAGTTCCACTATTTCAAAGGTGTTCTGTCTTTTGTGTCTTATGTTCAACCATGTGTAGGCTATCGCAGTCAGTATTAAGTCGTTGTTATATTGAATTGTATATTTGTCAATCTCTGACCCCAGAACTCCAGGTAACTGAAAAGGCAACTCCAAAGAACTGGGCTGAAATTTGTTTCTAGTGGCCTTGCCATGATACTTCTACTACACTCTCTCAACCAACTTTTAGTTGGTGTTGGGAATGGTCTCCAGAGGCCATAGGTAATCGGTATTACTTTTTTTTTAGTCACTGTGTGAAATTCGTGTTGTTCCCATCTGGAGAGCGCGTCGCAGCTAGTGCTATTTTTCCTACACCAGGTAAGAGCCAGTGCTGTCTCCTTGTTTGAGGGTCAGTATTTTATTAGTTTTACCCTTGACCCTTATCTATGTCAGGCTAATGTCAACCAGCGGAAAAAAAATTGATTCTTGGCAACGGCTAGGCTTATTAATTGATAGAATTGTTAACCCTTTCACCGCCAAAGTCGCATTTATGCACCACAATGGTTTAAACACCCATGTCACTAAAAGGCATCAAATCAGAGGCCTGTTATCCAAAGGACCCTATTTTCTTAATTTTGGGAGGTAAGGATAGGCCTAATGTTATGCATGTCACAGAGGAATTCTCAATATTGCAGATATTTTTTTTCTCTACCCAGTTAAGTTTAATGGTATTTTTTGCTGAAAAATGGCTGGCGGCGAAAGGGTTAAGGTTATTATGCATGGTTAGGATTAAGAGCATGGTAGAAAACGCTTATTTATTTTGGGCAAGTGGATCACAGACATAACATGCTTTCCCGAGTTGTGGGTTTTGTATGAATAGCAAGCAATGTTGTACCCATCCATGTAGCTGTGTTGTTATTCTGTATGAATAGCCATGTGGCAATGCAGTGCATCTGTGTCTCTGACTTGCGATGTTGTGTCCATCAAATCAATGTGTTCGTTTGTGTCTGTGTGGGTGCAACTCTTTCAGTTTCACACTAATTTCAGTTACAAAAATTTAATTTATTTTTTTACCACAAACTGAACTTCATTTTAAAAAAATCAAAAAAATCGACCACAAGCGATTTGGGACGTTTTGAACTTGGTTGTTCTATCCCGGAAGTCTCTCTGGGGAATCTTGAAAACAGCATGGTGATGCCATATTGTTTTCAAAGGCAATGTAATCATTTTACAAGGCTCATTGAACTGTCTCTGTCCATCATTTTAACTGTCTGTGTTGTTAAAATCTCGCTCCCTCCTGAACTCTCCAACTGGGCTCGACCCTGACGGGGCCCTGGGCAGTCTCTGGTTCCTGCTTTTCAGTGTTGTGGTTTTTCATTTGGGGGAGTTGCACCCATGAGGTTCTGATGAAAAGCATTGTTGTACCTGTCAGTGCAGTGTGTTACTGTGTGTTTCTGTATAGGTTGTGATGAAAAACAATGTTGTACCTGTCAGTGCAGTGTGTTGTCACTGTGTGTGTCTGTGTAGGTTGTGACGAAAAACAATGTTGTACCTGTCAGTGCAGTGTGTTTGTCACTGTGTGTCTGTGTAGGTTGTGATTTTGTGAAAGGCAATGTTGTACCTGTCAGTGCAGTGTGTTGTCACTGTGTGTCTGTGTAGGTTGTGATGAAAAACAATGTACCTGTCAGTGCAGTGTGTCTGTGTAGGTTGTGATGAAAAACAATGTTGTACCTGTCAGTGCAGTGTGTTGTCACTGTGTGTATGTGTAGGTTGTGATGGAAAGCAATGTTGTACCTGTCAGTGCAGTGTGTTGTCACTGTGTGTATGCGTATGTTGTGACGGAAAGCAATGTTGTACCTGTCAGTGCAGTGTATCACTGTGTGTCTGTGTAGGTTGTGACGAAAAACAATGTTGTACCTGTCAGTGCAGTGTGTTGTCACTGTGTGTCTGTGTAGGTTGTGACGAAAAGCAATGTTGTACCTGTCAGTGCAGTGTGTCACTGTGTGTCTGTGTAGGTTGTGACGAAAAGCAATGTTGTACCTGTCGGTGCAGTGTGTTGTCACTGTGTGTCTGTGTAGGTTGTGATGGAAAGCAATGTTGTACCTGTCAGTGCAGTGTATCACTGTGTGTCTGTGTAGGTTGTGACGGAAAGCAATGTTGTACCTGTCAGTGCAGTGTGTCACTGTGTGTCTGTGTAGGTTGTGACGAAAAGCAATGTACCTGTCGGTGCAGTGTGTTGTCAATGTGTGTATCTGTATAGGTTGTGACGAAAAGCAATGTTGTACCTGTCGGTGCAGTGTGTTGTCACTGTGTGTCTGTAGGTTGTGATGAAAAACAATGTTGTACCTGTCAGTGCAGTGTGTTGTCACTGTGTGTCTGTGTAGGTTGTGATGAAAAACAATGTTGTACCTGTCAGTGCAGTGTGTTGCCACTGTGTGTATCTGTAGGTTGTGATGAAAAACAATGTTGTACCTGTCAGTGCAGTGTGTTGTCACTGTGTGTATCTGTAGGTTGTGATAAAAAACAATGTTGTACCTGTCAGTGCAGTGTGTTGTCACTGTGTGTATCTGTAGGTTGTGATGAAAAACAATGTTGTACCTGTCAGTTCAGTGTGTTGTTACTATGTGTGTTTGTGTAGGTTGTGATGAAAAACAATGTTGTACCTGTCAGTTCAGTGTGTTGTTACTATGTGTGTTTGTGTAGGTTGTGATGAAAAACAATGTTGTACCTGTCAGTGTGTATCTGTATAGGTTGTGATGAAAAATAATGTTGTACCTGTCAGTGCAGTGTGTTGTCACTGTGTGTATCTGTATAGGTTGTGATGAAAAACAATGTTGTACCTGTCAGTGCAGTGTGTTGTCACTGTGTATCTGTGTAGGTTGTGATGAAAAACAATGTTGTACCTGTCAGTGCAGTGTGTTGTCACTGTGTGTCTGTAGGTTGTGATGGAAAACAATGTTGTACCTGTCAGTGCAGTGTGTTGTCACTGTGTGTCTGTGTAGGTTGTGATGAAAAACAATGTTGTACCTGTCAGTGCAGTGTGTTGTCACTGTGTGTATCTGTAGGTTGTGATAAAAAACAATGTTGTACCTGTCAGTGCAGTGTGTTGTCACTGTGTGTCTGTAGGTTGTGACGAAAAGCAATGTTGTACCTGTCGGTGCAGTGTGTTGTCACTGTGTGGTCTGTGTAGGTTGTGATGAAAAACAATGTTGTACCTGTCAGTGTGTATCTGTATAGGTTGTGATGAAAAATAATGTTGTACCTGTCAGTGCAGTGTGTTGTCACTGTGTGTGTAGGTTGTGACGAAAAACAATGTACCTGTCGGTGCAGTGTGTCACTGTGTGTATCTGTATAGATTGTGATGAAAAACAATGTTGTACCTGTCAGTTCAGTGTGTTGTGTGTGTCTGTGTAGGTTGTGATGAAAAACAATGTTGTACCTGTCGGTGCAGTGTGTTGTCACTGTGTGTATCTGTATAGATTGTGATGAAAAACAATGTTGTACCTGTCAGTTCAGTGTGTTGTTACTGTGTGTGTCTGTGTAGGTTGTGACGAAAAACAATGTTGTACCTGTCGGTGTAGTGTGTTGTCACTGTGTGTATGTGTGTAGGTTGTGACGAAAAACAATGTTGTACCTGTTGGTGCAGTATGTTGTCACTGTGTGTATCGTATAGGTTGTGATGAAAAACAATGTACCTGTCAGTGCAGTGTGTTGTCAATGTGTATCTGTATAGGTTGTGATGAAAAACAATGTTGTACCTGTCAGTTCAGTGTGTTACTGTGTGTGTCTGTGTAGGTTGTGATGAAAAACAATGTTGTACCTGTCGGTGCAGTATGTTACTGTGCGTGTCTGTGTAGGTTGTGACGAAAAACAATGTACCTGTCAGTTCAGTGTGTTGTTACTATGTGTGTTTGTGTAGGTTGTGATGAAAAACAATGTTGTACCTGTCAGTGCAGTGTGTTACTGTGTGTGTCTGTGTAGGTTGTGATGAAAAACAATGTTGTACCTGTCAGTTCAGTGTGTTGTTACTATGTGTGTTTGTGTAGGTTGTGATGAAAAACAATGTTGTACCTGTCAGTGCAGTGTGTTGTTACTATGTGTATCTGTATAGGTTGTGATGAAAAACAATGTTGTACCTGTCAGTGCAGTGTGTTGTCACTGTGTGTATCTGTATAGGTTGTGATGAAAAGTATTGTTGTACCTGTCAGTGCAGTGTGTTGTCACTGTGTGTATGTGTAGGTTGTGACGGAAAGCAATGTTGTACCTGTCAGTGCAGTGTGTTGTCACTGTGTGTGTATGTGTAGGTTGTGACGAAAACCAGTGTTGTACCTGTCAGTGCAGTGTGTTGTCACTGTGTGTGTCTGTGTAGGTTGTGACGAAAACCAATGTTGTACCTGTCAGTGCAGTGTGTTGTCACTGTGTGTATCTGTGTAGGTTGTGACGAAAAACAATGTTGTACCTGTCAGTGCAGTGTGTCTGTGTGTATCTGTATAGGTTGTGATGAAAAACAATGTTGTACCTGTCAGTGCAGTGTGTTGTTACTGTGTGTATTTGTGTAGGTTGTGATGAAAAACAATGTTGTACCTGTCAGTGCAGTGTGTTGTCACTGTGTGTATTTGTATAGGTTGTGATGGAAAGCAATGCTGAACCTGTCAGTGCAGTGTGTTGTTACTGTGTGTCTGTGTAGGTTGTGACGAAAACCAATGTTGTACCTGTCAGTGCAGTGTGTTGTCACTGTGTGTGTCTGTGTAGGTTCTGAGGTGTCCCCTGTGACACAGTCTACTTCCACCCCTACTGCTGCTGCTGCTGCGGCTGCGGCTGCTGCTGTGGGCGGGTTTCATGGCGGGCCGCTAGCCCCCCTCACTTTTGCCAGCAGCTCGCGCAGTCTGTACTCCACATCCATGCCTATAGTCACCAGCGCTTCCTATGTTGTTCCGGGGAATGTATTTCCCAGTAAGACGCTTTTCCTAACTTATCTCTTTGATCTGTGCTTGTCTTTTGCTTGTACTAATCTGGGAACGGGTGTTGTCGTAAGCCGGTGTAATGTTGTAAGCTTTCTTTGTTGCTCTTTTTCTTGTGTCCTAGTTTGGGTTTTCATTTGATTTCGGAATTTACTAAGATGTTGTCTTGGTGTTCTCATCGCCATTTTTAATATTTACGGTTATTTCAATATCTTTAATTTTTGTTTACATACGGTAGTCTTGTTATTTACAAATTAATTGCATGCTTACATGGAATGAATGATTACACATGATTTTTGTATCGATCTATGATCTTTGTTTTCTAATCCCAAATCCGTTGCACTACCGATGACAGTCGTGATTTGCTTTAAGGAAGAAAGATTTGCATGCTCAGCACAATAAAAGTTTACCTGATTCAAAGAAAGTAGTTGTTTAAATAACAGGAAAATAACAGAATGAAATATAACTTAACTCTTAGCACCACGCCCAGTTCATCATGTCGATACTCACTCCCACCAAATGCAAAGACATTCACTGTCAAGTACCCTGCCATGTGTTTGTGTGTTAAAGCAACACATGCGCACTCAGAAAAAATGTAATTCCCCTCTTGTCAGTTGAAATGCTACAACCAAGAACGTCAAACAATACCTGGCGTTGAGCTTCGGCAGCTTGCTAATGTGATAATGTGATGGGTTAAGGTGACACACTGCATGTTCGGAGGGGAATTATTGTTTATTTTTGTTTCTCAGGAACTAATAAAAATATTACATGAAATTTTGCACACTGATACAAAACATTACGTCTGTCATTTTATGCCAAATTTGAAGACTATGTGTGATGGCATTATGAAAGTATGGAGTCTGGAGGTCAACTAAAAAAATTCATATGATGTTTATTATCCCCTCAACAGCACTGGATTGAAGGCACTGCATAGTGATGCTGATCATTTTTTTTCCACTTTCCTTAGACATCAAAGAGTGCAACTAACAACAAAATTTATCATCTCTGAGTAGCTAACTTGCATTCTTTGTCTCAGGTAAGATCAAGTGAATTTTCACTATTGTTTGATGAAACAAAGAATGCGGGTTAAGAACTCGGAGATGCTGAATTTTGTGTTAGTTGCACTCTTTGATGTCTAAGGAAAGTGGACAAATGATCAGCATCACTATGTAGTGCTTCAGTCCAGTGCTATTGAGGGGAGAAAACATCATATGAATTGTTTTTAGTTGGACTCCATACTTTCATAATGCCATCACATAGAGTCTTCAAAGTTGGCTTTAAAATGGACAGAGTAATGCATTGTATCAGTGTGCAAAATTTCATGTAGACTACCAGACCTGGCCTACTGCTACGATTTGGCTGTAGCAGCTACGAAAAATAAAGCTTTGCTACTGAGCTATGGCAACCTTAACGTTGCTACGGAAAAAAACAAATTGCCGCCGCATTTTATTTTTTGCTTATGTCGTTCCCGGTTTTGTCGGTTTCTAAGAGCAGACGCCGTGTCACGCGCGATAACGTAGTCACTTCCGTTTTTATCAAAGTGACTGCGCATGCGTTCTTATTATTTTCTCTGAAAAAAATGGCGGACTCCAGCAGCAGTAGCGATTCGGGAGATGTTTCAAACGAAGAAAAACGAACCCAAACCTGAAAACGAAAATCATCTGGCGCACCATTTTGTTCTAAGAAAAAACATCGGCCTGCCGCACAAGTTTTTTCAAAATAGCTTACACGGAGGAGTGGCATTGCATCGTCAGAAGTTGACTCGGTGCGAACCATGCTCGCTGTGGTGCAACTTCTGCCATGCGGACTTCTCTGTGAATCATGGCGGTAGAGACGATTGCTGTCAACACGTTCAATCGGCGAAACATATTAAGCAGTGCGTTTCGGCTCAGGAAGAGAACAAATCGATTGCCGTTGTTTGTGAATGCTACGAAAAAATTTGCCATGCTACTGAAAATTGATGGCTGGGCTACTGATTGGGAAAATTCCTAGTAGGCAGGTCTGTAGATATCTTTATTAGTTCCTGAGAAACAAAAATTCTCCTCCGAACGCGCAGTGTGTTACTCTATAAGTTATTTTTGTTTATAGCCCCGTCGACAATACTAAGGGCCATGTCAGGGCTGTCACCTTGTTAAACCTGACCATGTAATGTTACAAAAGGATAAAATTAAAAAGTCTCGTTAAAACAACCAGCTCATATGATAGATAAGATCATACCGATGGCTTGGAGTCAAAACGGACTATCTTTAGATAGTACATTGATGCATTATTGAACTTATTTCAAAAACTAATAACTTGTACCAAAAAAAAAGACAGCTGAAATATGAAAAGCATAATCCCCATTTTAAACTATTTGTAGTCTTTTTTGATACAAGTTATTAGTTTTTGCAATAACATCCAATAATACGTCAATGGACTATCTAAAGATAGTCCGTTTTGACTCTAAGCCATCGATTATTACGTAATAATTAAGACATGAGATAAATTTTGAAGGGGAAAAAACAAGCCTAGCTTAAAGGGACAGAACTGAACAAATTTCAAGCTGTAACTTGCTTAGGCATTCGAGATAATTTTGATAAGTGCAGGGTCGTTCTGTTGACATACTGCCCTAAATGTGTTTCTGGTATCTAACATAAAACAACCTGCTCAGCTTTTTGGGGTTTTTAAGGCTGACTTTTAAAACAATTTGACTTTGAAAATTGAAATCTGGGCAACCTAAATTAAAACCTAATGCTTAAAAAAAAAAGCTGACTGCTAACGAAAAAGTATTTGGTAAACATACAAATGATTTCATAGGGGGGGGGGGGGGGGGGGGGGGGGTTACAGAGGAAAATCTGGGGACACCGCCCACTTCCCCCCTACAAAAAAAAAAAAGAGAAAGAAAAAAATCCATGACATCTAATTTCAAGCCAGTGTTTTACCTTTTTCTCCCATGAGGCCTTTTTTGCGTCTTTTACATTCAAATTATCATCAACTTCTGGGAGGGGGCAAACCCCCAACCCAGCCATTGGAACCCCCCACCCCCCCCCCCCTGTGGGACTGACTGATCCCCCCTGTGTTTGGTTTAGAAACTTAAATCCTGGGCAGCCCAGATTTAAAACTCTGGGCAGTTAGCATGTTTACCAAGCCACTTTGCAAGTTACATCGATGGTAAACTGTCCAGTCTTTGGCTGGGAAGAGCACACAAGATTTGCTTGCCTTGCCCATTATGTGTTCCACTTAAAGTGCCTTTACTTTTCAATGAGCAGTCAACAGGCATGGTAGACCTCCGCGAAAGTTTGAAACAAAATTATTAAAAAAAATGCATTGAAATGGCATAAAAAAAAAGTGAAAATTTCACTCATTTATTGAATTTTATTGAATTTTCTTTTCGGCCCCCTGGACCCCCGGCCATTTTCCTTGAAAACCACTTTGCCCCCACTACCTTGCCTGAGTCAAACAGCATAAGCCATGGGACCTAGCAAGGAACAGTGTGTGTGTGTGTTCATCACCTATGTTTGACTATGACCCACAGGTTGTAGGTCAGCTGCTACCCTAGAAACCTGGGTTAAAATGTGGTTATTGTAATCTTGTAAAGCTGCTTTGCCCAAGATGTATCCCCACTCTCTCAGCCATGAGGATTTTAGGCGTGAGCATTAAGGCGTTTATGTTCCATAAAAGCAAACTAGCCCTCAGGATTGCAGGACAGAACAACGCAAGTTCAAGCATCATATAGTCTTCCACAAAAGGCTTCTGTAAGCTGTAGCATTTGGACAAAATTCAAGTCGATAGCTGTCAATTTGATGCATTTGCTTCAAGGGAAGTAAATATGTGTGCACACCATACCTTGGTCACTCATGCTAAACTCGCTTCGCTCCCTTAGACCACAAATTTGACTTTGCTTTTGTAGTGGGTTGTTGTTGGGAACCAATCCGTGTAGAGAGGTTTTCTATATGAAGTCTATAGAGAAAACAATAACAATTTGGAGGGGAAAAAACCCCACAAGTGTATACATTTGTCCCAATATTTTGTCCTGGGTATTTATTGAACTTTGTCGAGGTCTCGAATGACAGAGGAATGAGCCATACAGAGGAATGAGCCACAAACCGGCTCTTTATATAAAGTCTATATATAAAAAAAGTGATCTACCACTTACCTTTGTCTAATCTTCTTTCATTTCCTTTTTTGTTTATGTATGTTTTGTTTTGTGTGTATGGCTGGAGTGATTTGTGAGTTTTTTTTAATAATTCCAAAATTGTTGCAATGAGAATGAGTTACTGATACATCTCTCGCTCTCACTTTGCTTTTCATTGGTCTTAATTTAAGGCTCACATAATGAAAGCAGTCGGACTTCATAAAGCTAAAGGCCATAAATGCCTCGTCACTGATGGGACATTTCTGATGATATATACCATTGATTAGACAGCAATTGTTCACTGCGACTTGCTATATGGTTGGCCTCAAGCAAAGTCGAGAGCGAGAGATGTATCATTAACTCATTTCATTGCAACAATTTGAATTATTAAAGAAAAACTCACAAATCACTCCAGCCATACACACAAACAAAACATACATAAAACAAAAAAAGGAAAATGAAAAGAAGATTAGACAAAGGTAAGTGGTAGATCCACTTTTTTATATATAGCTTATATAAAGAGCCGGTTGTGGCTCATTCCTCTGTATGGCTCATTCCTCACTGTCATTCGAGACCTCGACAAAAGTTCAATAAATACCCAGGGACAAAATATTGGGACAAAATGTATTACACTTGTGGGGTTTTTTCCCCTCCCAAATGTTATTGTTTTCTCTATAGACTTCATTATAGAAAACCTCTTACACGGATTGGAGTTCCCAACAAAACCCCACTACAAAAGCAAAGTCAAATTTTGTGGTCTAAGGGAGCGAAGCAAGCGAAGTTTAGAAGTGACCAAGGTATGGGGTGCACACACATTACTTCCCTTGAGCAAAGGCATCAAATTGACAAGCTATCGACTTGGAATTTTGGCCAAATGCTACAGCTTACAGAGCCTTTTGTGGAAGACTATAGGAGCTTGAACTTGCGTTGTTCTGTCCTGCAATCCTGAGGGCTAGTTTGCTTTTATGGAACATAAACGCCTAATGCTCACGCCTAAAATCCTCATGGCTGAGAGAGTGGGGATACACTGGGCAAAGCAGCTTTACAGATTACAATAACCACATTTAACCCAGGTTACTAGGGTAGCAGCTGACCTACAACCTGTGGGTCATAGTAAAACATAGAGTGTGAACACACACACACAATGTTCCTTGCTAGGTCCCATGGCTATGTGTTTGACTCAGGCAAGGTAGTGGGCGGGCAACGGGGTTTTCAAGGAAAATGGCCGGGGGGTCCAGGGTGTCCGAGAAAATTCAATAAAAATTCAATAAATGAGTGGAAACTTTTCACCTTTTCATGCCATTTCAATGCATTTTTTAATCATTTTGTTTCAAACTTTCGCGGAGGTCTACCATGCCTGTTGACTGCTCATTGAAAAGTAAAGGCACTTTAAGTGGAACACATAATGGGCAAGGCAAGCAAATCTTGTGTGCTCTTCCCAGCCAAAGACTGGACAGTTTACCATCGATGTAACTTGCAAAGTGGCTTGGTAAACATGCTAACTGCCCAGAGTTTTAAATCTGGGCTGCCCAGGATTTAAGTTTCTAAACCAAACACAGGGGTGGATCAGTCAGTCCACAGGGGGGGGTGGGGGGGGGGTTCCAAATGGCTGGGGGGGATTGCCTCCCAGAAGCTGATAATTTGAATGTAAAAGACGCAAAAAAGGCCTCATGGGAGAAAAAGGTAAAACACTGGCTTGAAATTAGATGTCATGGATTTTTTTCTTTCTCTTTTTTTTTTTGTAGGGGGGAGGGGGTGTCCGCGGATTCTTCCTCTGTAACCCCCCCCCCCCCCCCCCACCCCCCCCCCCCCCCCCCCCTCTGAATATTGTATGGTTACAAACTACTTTTTCGTTTAGCAGTCAGCTTTTTTTTTTAAGCATAGGTTTTAATTTAGGTTGCCCAGATTCAATTTTCAAGTCAAATGTTTAAAAAGTCAGCCTTAAAAACCCCAAAAGCTGAGCATGTTGTTTTATGTTTAGATTACCAGAAACAATTTAGGGAGTATGTCAACAGAAAACACCCTGCACTTATCAAATTATCTCCGAATGCCTAAGCAAGTACAGCTTGCAATGTTCAGGTTCGGCCCTTTAGCTAGCTTGTTTTTCCCCTTCAAAATTTATCTCATGTCTAAATTTTACGTCATAATCGATGGCTTAGAGTCAAAACGACTATCTTTTGATAGTCCATCGACTTATTATTGATGTTATTGCAAAAAACTAATAACTTGTATTACAAAAGCTACCAAATAGTTTAAAATGGGGATTATGCTTCATATTTCTGCTGTCTTGTTTTGGTACAAGTTATTAGTTTTTGACATAGCTTCAATAAGCATCAAGGTACTATCTAAAAGATAGTCCGTTTGACTCCAAGCCATCGGTATGATCTTATATATATATGAGCTTGGTGTTTATTAACGAGACTTTTTAATTTATCTTTTGTAAATTACATGGTTCAGTTTAACAAGGTGACAGCCCTGACATGGCCTTAGTTTGTCGACGGGGCTATAAACAAAATAACTTAAGGTAACACACTGCGCTTCGGAGGAGAATGTTTCTCAGGAACTTAATAAAGAACTACAGACCTGCGCCTACTAGGGAATTTTCCCCAATCAGTAGCACAGCCATCAATTTTCAGTAGCATGGAAAATTTTTTCGTAGCATCACCAAACAACGGCAATCGATTTGTTCTCTACTGAGCCGAACGCCAAAACTGGCTTAATATTTTCGCCGATGAACCGTGTGACAGCAATCGTCTCTACCGCCATGATGCACAGAGAAGTCCGCATAAGGCAGAAGTTGCACCACAGCGAGCATGGTTCGCACCGAGTCAACTTCTGAACGATGCAAGGCATTCCTACGTGTAGCTATTTAAAAACTTGTGCGGGCAGGCCGATGTTTTTTCTTAGAACAAGATGGTTTTGTGCCAGATGAATTTTTGTTTCTGGTTTGCGTTCGTTTTTCTTCTTTGAAACATCTCCCGAATCGCTAATGTGCGAGTCCGCCCCATTTTTTTACAGAGAAAATAATAAGAACGCATGCGAGTCACTTGATAAAAACGGAAGGACTACGTTATCAGCGCGTGACACGGCGTCTGCTCTTAGAAACCGACAAAACCGGGAACGACATAAGCAAAAAATAAATGCGACGGCCAATTTGGTTTTTTCTCATAGCAACGTTAAGGTTGCATAGCTTCGTAGCAAAGCTTTATTTTTCGTAGCTGTACAAGCCAAATCGTAGCAGTAGGCCAGGTCTGTATCTACAGGGCCCTTTTGCACACTGAACAATGCATTACTCGGTCCATTTAAAGCCAACTTTGAAGACTCTATGTGATGGCATTATGAAAGTATGGAGTCCAACTAAAAAACATTCATATGATGTTTCTCCCCTCAAATAGCACTGGATGAAGCACACATAGTGATGAATGATCATTTGTCCACTTTCCCTTAGACCTCAAAGAGTGCAACAACACAAAAATTCAGCATCTCCCGATTCTAACCCGCATTCTTTGTTTCATAACAATAGTGTGAAAATTCACTGATCTTACTGAGACAAAGAAGCAAGTTAGCTACTCAGAGATGATAAATTTTGGGTATTAGGGCACTCTTGGAGTCTAAGGAAAAGTGGACCAAATGATCAGCATCACAAGCAGTGCTTCAATCCAGTGCTGTTGAGGGGAATAAAACCTCATATGAATTTTTTAAGTTGGACTCCATACTTTTCATAATGCCATCACATTAGTCTTCAAAGTTGGCTAAAATGGACAGAGTAAGCATTGTATCAGTGTGCAAAAATTTCATGTGAATATCTTTATTAGTTCCTGAGAAACAAAAAATAAACAAATAATTCCCCTCCGAACATGCAGTGTGTCACCTTAACCCATCACATTATCACATTAGCAAGCTGCGAAGCTCAAACGCCAGGTATTGTTTGACGTTCTTGGTTGTAGCATTCAAACTGACAGAGGGGAATTACATTTTTTCTGAGTGGGCAGTGGTGCTTTAACAACCAAACACATGGCAGGGTACTTGACAGTGAATGTCTTGCATTTGTGGAGTAGTATCGAATGATGAACTGGGCGTGGTGCTAAGAGTTAAGTTATATTTCATTCTGTTATTTTCCTGTTATTTAAACAACTACCTTTCTGTGAATCAGGTAAACTTTTATTGTGCTGAGCAGCAAATCTTTCTTCCTTAAAGAAAAATCACGACTGGTATCGGTAGTGCAAGGATTTGGGATTAGAAAACAAAGATCATAGATCGATACAAAAAAATCATGTGTAATCATTCATTCCATGTAAGGCATGCAATTAATGTGTAATAACAAGACACGTATGTAAAACAAAAATTAAAGGATATTGAAATAACCGTAAAATTAAAATGGCGATGAGAACACCCAGACAACATCCTAGTAAATCGACATCAAATGAAAACCCAAACTAGGAAAACAAGAAAAAGAGCAACAAGAAAAGCTACAAACATTACACCGGCTTACGGACAACACCCCGTTCCCAGATTAGTACAGCAAAGACAAGCCAGATCTCAAGAGTAAGTTAGGAAAGCGTTTAACTGGGAAAATACCTTACCCGGAACAAACATAGGAAGCGGCTGGTGACTATAGGCATTGGATGTGGATACAGGACTGCGCGAGGCTTGCTGGCAAAGTGAGGGGGCTAGCGGCCCGCCATGAAACCCGCCCACAGCAGCAGACGCAGCCGCAGCAAGCAGCAGCAGTTAGGGGTGGAAGTAGACTGGTCACAGGGACACCTCAGAAACCTACACCAGACACAACCCCAGTTGACAACACACTGCACGGACAGGACATACATGGTTTTTCGTCACAACCTACACAGACACACAGTCACAAAACACACTGCACTGACAGGTCAGCATTGGCTTTCCATCACACCTATACAAATACACACAGTGACAACACACTGCACTGACCAGGTACAACATTGTTTTCATCACAACTACACAAATACACACAGTAAACAACACACTGCACTGACAGGTACAACATTGTTTCTCATCACAAACCTATACAGATAACACGCACTGAAAGGCGTACAACATTGTGTTTTCGTTCACAAATACACAGTACACACAGTGAAAACACACTGCAACGACAGGTACAACATTGGTTTTCGTCACAACCTACACAGCACACAGTGACAACACACTGCACTGACAGGTTACAAACACTGGTTTTAGTCACAACCTACACATACACACAACAGTGAAAAAACACCACTGCACGACAGGTACAACATTGCTTCCGTCACAACCTACACAGACACACAGTGACACCACACTGCACTGACAGGTTACAACAATACTTTTCATCAACCTATACAGATACACCACAGTGACAACACACTGCACCAACAGGTACAACATTGTTTTCATCACAACCTATACAGATAAACACAGTAACACACTGCAGGACAGGTACAACAGTTTTCATCACAACAATACAGACACACACAGAACACATGCAGGACAGGTACAACATTGTTTTTCATCACAACTATACAGAAACACACAGTAACACAATGCACTGAAGGTTACAAACAGTGTTCATCACAAACCTACACAAAACACACATAGTAACAACAACTGAACTGACAGGTACATTGTTTTTTCGTCACAACTACACAGACACGCCACAGAACATACTGCACCGACAGGTACAACATGTTTCATCACAACCTACACAGACAACACAGTAACACAATGAAATGACAGGGTACAACATTGTTTTTCATCACAACCTATACAGATTACACATTGACAACACAATGCAATGACAGGTACATTGTTTTTCATCACACCTATACGATAACACAGTGACAACATACTGCACAACAGGTACAACATTGTTTTTTCGTTTCACAACCTACCCCATACACACCAAGTGGACAACACACTACCCGACAGGGACAACATTGTTTTTCGTCACAACCTACACAGACAACCACAGTAACAACACACTGAACTGACAGGTACAACATTGTTTTTTCATCACAATCTATACAGATACACACAGTGACAACACACTCGACTACCGACAGTACAACTTGTTTTCATTCACAACCTACACAGACAGTAACAAACAGGAACTGACAGGTACAAACATTGTTTTTCATCACAATCTATACAGATACAGTGACACCACTGCACCGCAGACAGTACATTGTTTTTCGTCACAACATACACACACAGTGACAACACACTGCACTGACAGGTACAACATTATTTTTCATCACCAACCTATACAAGATACACACTGACAGGTACAAACAATTGTTTTTCATCCCAACCTACACAGACCCAAACAGTGACAACACACTGCACCGTACAGGTAACAACATTGCTTTTCGTCACAACTACAGACACACAGTGACACACCGCACTGACAGGTACAACATTTGTTTTTTATCACAACCTACAGAGACACACAGTGACAACACACTGCATGACAGGTACAACATTGTTTTTCATCACAACCTACAACAGAACACAGTACAACACACTGCACTGACAGGTACAACATGTTTTCCCTCACAACTACAGACACACAGTGACAACCACACTGCACTGACAGGTTACAAAAAATTCTTTCCATCACAACTACACAGACCACACTGCACCGAACAGGTACAACATTGTTTTTGTCAACAAACCTACACAGACACACACAGTGACAACACACTGCCACTGACAGGTACAACATTATTTTTTCATCAAACCTAGACAGATACACACTGACAGGTACAACATTGTTTTCATCACAACCTACAACAGACCATACAGTGACAACACCACTGCACGGACAGGTACAACATTGCTTTTCGTTACAACCTACAGACACAGTGTCAACACACTGCACTCACAGGTACAACATTGTTTCTTATCACAACCGACAATACACACAGTGACAAACCCACTGCACGACAGGTACAACACATTGTTTTGTATCACAACCACAGATACACACAGAGTGACAACACACTGCACGACAGACAACATGTTTTTCATCACAAACCTACAGATTTACACACAGTGGCAACACACTGCACTGACAGGTTACAACATTGTTTTTCATCAAACTACACAGAAACACAGTGACAACACACTGCACTGGACAGGTACAACATTGTTTCCATCACAACCTACAGACACACAGTGACAACACACTGCCGACAGGTAACAACATTGCTTTTCGTCACAAAACTATTACAGATACACACAATTTGACAAACACTTTGCACAGACAGGTACATTGCCTTTTTAGTTCACAACCTACACAGAACACACAGTGACACATGCACGACAGTAACAACATTGCTTTACGTCACAAGCTACACAGAAAACAGTGAACACTGCCACTGGACAAGTACAACATGTGCTTTCACCACAACTACACAGACCCCCCCCCCATGGTACAACACACGAACTGACAGGTACAAATTGCTTTCATCAAAACCATACAGCAGGACACACTGCACTGCAGGTACAACATTGCTTTCGTCACAACCCTACACAGACACCACAGGGACAACACACTGCACTGCAGGTACAACATTGCTTTTCATCACAATCTATACAGATACACACAGGGACACACTGCACTGACAGTACAACATTGCTTTCCGTCACAACATAACGCATAAACACAGTGACAACACACTGCACTGACAGGTACAACATTGCTTTCCATCACAACATACACATTACAACAGTGACAAACACACTGCACTGACAGGTACAACATTGTTTTTCATCACAACCTACACAGACACACTGCACTGACAGGTACAACATTGCTTTCCGTCACAACCTACACAGACCACACAGTGACAACACACTGCATGACAGGACAACATTGCTTTCCATCACAACCTACACAGGACACACAGTGACAACACACCGCACTGCAGGTACAACATGTTTTCGTCACAACCTACACAGACCACACACACAGTCAAAACACCACGCACTGACAGGTAAACAGTTGCTTTCGTCACAACCTACACAGAACACACATAGTGACAAACACGCACTGACATGTACAACAATGCTTTTCATCAGAACCTCATGGGGTGCAACTCCCCCAAATGAAAAAACCACCACTGAAAAGCAGGAACAGAGGACTGCCCAGGGCCCCGTCAGGGTCGAGCCCAAGTTGGGAGAGTTCGGAGGGAGCGAGATTTTAAACAACACAGACAGTTAAAATGATGGACCGAGATCAGTTCAATGAGACTTGTAAAATGATTTACATTACCTTTGAAAACAGCTGCAGACTATGATGTTTAAGATTCCCCACGAGAGGACTTCCGGGATTAAACAACAAGTTCAAAACGCCCAAATCGCTTAGGGGTCGATTTTTTTGATTTTTTAAAAATGAAGTTCAGTGTGTCGGTAAAAAAAATTAAATTTTTGTAACTGAAATTAGTGTGAAAATGAAAGAGTTGGCCACCCACACAGACACAAAACGAAAACATGATTTGATGGACCACAACATCGCAAGTCAGAGACACAGATGCACGGCATTTGCCACATGGCTATTATACAGAATAACAACACAGCTACATGGATGGGCTACAACATGCTGATATCATACAAAACCCACAACTCGGGAAAGCATTTATGTCTGTGATCCACTAGCCCAAAATAAATAAGCGTTCTACCATGCTCTTAATCCTAACCATGTGCATAACCTAACCCTTTCGCCGCCAGCATTTTTCAGCAAATAATACCATTAACCTTGGCTGTTTTAGAGAAAATCTATCTGCAATATTGAGAACTCATCTTTGACATGAATAACATAGCCGATCACTTACCTCCCAAAATTAAGAAAATAGGGTCTTTGGATAACAGGCCCGATTTGATGTCTTTTAGTGACATGGTTTAAACCATTGTGGTGCATAAAGCGACATTTTGGCCGGCGAAAGTTAACATTCGTATCAATAATAAGCCTAGCCGTTGCCAAGAATCAATTTTTTTCCGTCTGGTTGACATTAGTTCACTGACATAGTAAGGGGTCCAAGGGTAAAACTAAGAAATACTGACCCTCAAAACAAGGAGACCACACTGGCTCTTACCTGGTGTAGAAAAATAGCACTAGCTGCAACGCGCTATCCAAGGTGGGGAGCAACCCCAAATCTTCACAGGACTAAAAAAAAGTAATTACCAATACCTCATGGCCTCGGAGACCATCCCAACACCAACAAAAGTTGGTTGAGAGAGTGTAGTAGAAAGATCATGGCAAGGCCACTAGAAACAAATTCAGCCCAGTTCTTTGGGCGTTGCCTTTCATTTACCTGGAGAGGTTCTGGGGTCAGAGATTGACAAAATCTACAATTCAATTATAACAACGACTTAATACTGACTGCGATAGCTACACTTTGGTGAAATAAGACACAAAAGACAGAACACCTTGAAATAGTGGAAACGTAGACATGGTAGAATGTATTGTACTGGCGCAAACACATAAACCAAGCTAGAGATGCATGAGAAAGCCTACGAAGGGTGATGCTGAAACAGCTTTATAGAAATCATTATCTATGTAACAGAAGATTTTTTTCCTGGATCTAATACTAGCAGTGATGATTCTAGACTTTTAGGAAAAGGGGGTCCAAGGGACCCCTAATATGAAAAAAGAGGGTCTAGGGATATTCATGGTAAAAAAATGGGGTCCCATAAGATGAGATATCTACCCCATGCATAAGTAATATGCAGCCGTATATGCATTCACAACAGATCGGATGTTGGCCCGATCTTCCAAGTCCGACACTTTAGGTGTGTTTTGGATGACTTGAACGCATAATCACAGTGTGCATGTTCGCTTCATGATTGCCACAGCACCAGACCTTCTCACTAATCCATTTCTCACTCGGACGCAGCCCATCATAAGACTCAACGCGTGATAAAGCATTGACGTCAAGAGATGACGCGCTGCGAAAGGGTTAATTCATTTCCGGCTTACGGGCTATACGCACAGCAGCAGTGCAATTTTGTAATGTCGCACTGGTGGTTTAAAAAACGCGCCCGTCCGCATTTTTTGTGCAGCGTCATAGGGGACGCACTGGCTTTCATTAGGCGTCATCAGCGTAAATTTCGCGCGATTTCGCCCAGGACGCGCTCTAGAATCATCAATGTACTAGTAATAGTAAGAAAGCCATAGCAGATTTTAAACTAGAATGAAAAAGTCCAAAACAGAAAAGAGGAACTGTGTATAAAACTATATGGCTGGTGCATAGTATTCACCATCCTTGTTAATCTCTAATGCTTTTCTTACTATTCAATGTTTTCAGTAGATTTGGTTTGAAAATGGATGTTGTTTTAGCCTATGCATAACTTAAAAAAACAAACAAGAACGAGATTGTCAGTAGCAGAAGAGAGGCTCCTCTGAATTAATTTTCTGCTGTTGGGTTGTGGATTAATTCAAAAGTTTCTCTATAAATATATTTACAAAATGTAGCCATGAAATATGATACATTCATAAAGCAGTAATAAAAATTCATGCAACATTTCAGATGCAGTAAAATAGAAGCAAGCAGTACTGTGAGCCAGTCAGCAGACAAAGCCACTTGAAACAAAATTAAAAAGAAATGCATACATGATGGTGAGTGCGCATTGTGTGGCATGCGTGTGTAAGATTGTCAACCAAGGTTCGTAAAGGATACTCCCACATACACACACAACCAACCAGAAAGTATTTCTACACTGCGAAACCTCAACCCAAGGGACGCAGTTCCATTTAGTTTGACTCAAGCCAGGATACTACATTGCTAAAAGATAAGTTACTAGCAGCCCAAAAGATACCTCTTCAAAAGTTTTATTAAATAATGAAGGAAGTGTGGACTTCCACAACCTGACAAATCGGGAGTGCTATGGGGCTCCTGGGAAATTTCAAAAATCCTGACAAAGCAGGGGTCCAGGGGCCTCCCGCCTGGGGAGTGCAGGGACAGCGAGACCCTCTGGGTTCCGGGGTCAATGCCCCCTGGAAGCTGAAGGAAACAACCGTTTCCAATGTAACTGACAGGCTCTCGTTGCAACTTTCAATTCTTGTTTTAAACTTAATGACCTCTATAACCAGCAAAATGCATCTCAAATTCATAATCTGGCGATGCGCTCCAGGCAATAAAAAGAATCCTGAATGTCAGGACATCACTGAAACAGGAGCATCCATGGTGTGGTTGTTGTGAGTGGGACCAGATAATGAGTGACATGGGAGCAACACAATGCCAACTGTACGGCCCAGAAAAATGGGACAACACAAAAAAATACAGAAAGGTGGGGTGGACTACATGATCTGACAAAATCG